>CM056449.1:15685090-16150090 GCA_029783895.1 Triplophysa bombifrons
CTCAGTCAATGAAATATAATTAAGTTGCACCTAAACTTTGATCTAAAGTAATAAAAATACTTTAGATCAAACACACAAAAAATAGACTCTCATCATGCACTGGAAAAACTTGTCAACTTGATACAAACAATTTTATTAGTTTTTCTCAAATTATTATTATGGTTTGATTCAAATCTTAATTTATACATTTCAACAAACCAGCATTATTGTGATCAGTGTTTTCTTTGGGCTCTTGACAAAGATTTTATTGTCTGTTGTGACAGTGTGTAAAAATACATTTGGTGAGGAAATGAAAATTAAGATTTATTGGGATTATTTTTCTGTTATTTAAATAATTGCTCATAGATGTGTTATTAATGTGTGAGATTTAAACAGTGATACTAAACACAATGTAATCCAAAAGATTTGTTTCGTAATTGTTAGTTAGCTGACTCAATTAAATATCAAGAATGGTGACCATCAAAAAAAGAAAGCTTTATGCTGCAATGCATGCTGGATAACATCGTAGTACAAAACTCAGTCATGACTCCCAGGATGCATTGCAGTTGATCTGTTTATCTGAATTAGTTTGATGATTGTGACCATTGTTGAGGTTTGTGTGATGAGTGTTGGAGTTTAAACGTGTCGATTAATCTTTAATTTGCTTCTTAAATTTTGCTGTTTTGTTACCAGATTATATCAATTAACCATTAATCACAAATCACTTGCTATAAATTTTATACTTTTTTTTGTAACACCCCAAATAAACACTGCAAATTAATGACTTTCTAAATTAGTCTATGTTTCTTGTTTTCAAGTTAAAATGTCTACAAATTCTGGAATCAAGATACATTTTCACAATGAGCAAAATGACCAAAGAAAATAAGTCTTGTTTTTGGGGAAAGAATATGAAATTTCAGTGAATTAGTGCTTAAAACAAGCAAACAAATCTGTCAATGGTGGTTGTTTTAAGCAAAAATTCACTGAAATTTCATATATTTTTACTAAAAAGAAGATTTATTTTCTTAGGTCAGTATGCTCATCAAGAAAATGCTTCTTGATTCAAGAATGTTTAGACATTTTTTCTTGAAAACAAGAAGAAAAAGTCTAAGAAAGAAAGTCATTTTTTGCAGTGATGCCTAACAACTATAATTGTCCTGTTGTGAAAGGTTCACTTTCTTTATGCTTTACATATGCTTTAATTGAACACATTCACAAGCATTGAAAGAGAAATGGAGGAGTTGACTTAATAATGTCAAGATTCATTTATGTTCTCTCAACTTGTTGATTTTACGTTGAGAAAAAAATCATGTTTAACCAAAGTGCTTCTGTATTTAGTGCAAGTTTGAGCTAGAAACCTATACAATTGAGTTAAATCAAAAAACAGAAGCTCTTTGGTTTACATGAACATGAAATTATAAAAGTAGAGAGAACATGACTGAATCAAGTAAACCCAACATGAACTTAACATGTAGATAGAACATGAGTGAAACATGTAAACTCAACATGAAAATAACATGTTAAGTGAACATGACTGAATCAAGTAAATCCAGCAAGACTCCTCTGCACAACTCCTAAAACAGACGTCACAAAAACTCTTTAAAATGCCAACAAAACAGAATACTAAACTCTAATATAACCTGATAGGAAGTGACCATTAAATCATTGTTAAAAATCGATTTGTCAATGTTAATGGCATTGAATCAAATCAGCGACATTTCTCCTGTTCTCTTTCAATGTCTGGAATATGTTTAATGAAAGCATATGTAAAGCTTAAAGAAAATGAACTCACAAAAGGACAGCAATAGTTGTTTGGCTTTTGTATTTGTGTTTATTAAAAAGAAGATTTAATTTATAGTTAGGTTGATGATTGGTTGATATGTTCTGCCCACAAATGCAAAATTTCAGGGAGAATATAAATTCAGCTTTATCAAACATTTAAACATCAACACTCATACAAACCTCATCAATGGTTACAATCATCAAACTATTTCAGATAAACCGATCGACTGCAATGCATGCTGAGAGTCATGACTGAGTTTTGAACTATGGTGTTACCCAGCATGCACTGCAGCTTGAAGCGTTTTTCAGTTGATTGTCACCATTGTTGAGTTTCATACACTGTTTCTTTATTTCTAATTGATTCGACTATATTATGTTAACAATAACACAACAATCTCATGAACAACATACCAACCCCAGGAACTTCACAATGACTACACTGGATCCAGCTGTACCCTTGTTTTTTTATGCTGCAATAAATATATAAGACGATTTCAACAGGTAATCTAATAATAAAAGACGAGTCAAGAGCCCAGGTAAGGCAAACACGGATCACAATAATGCCGATTTGTTCTTCTACATGTTAATTTCATGTTTAGGTTACTTGGTTTATTTATGTTCCTGCTACATGTTTAGAAAGCATGACTCAAACACGTGGAACCAATGAGCCATTTTTTTGGAGTGGGTTAAAGGTGGCCCGAATTGGTCAATTTGAATGTATCATTTTAGTTTAGTCTCATGGTCAAGGAAAAGACAAAAAGGAAGTATAAGATAAGCTCTGGGCTTTTTCTTTTCTCTGCCCTGGAGCTCCTTTCTGGGACCTCAGACTCTTCTTCTTCCTTTTCTTAACTTTCTCTCCTTTTTATCCAATCTCTCAGGTAATCACATACATTTGTAAACTGTTAGGTGTATTATTTACAATTTGATACATTTACCATTTTACATGTAACATCAATTTAATTCTGTTATCAAATACTTTCATTTATAAATCTGCACATGAGTGCTGGTTTAGTGTTGGTTTAGTGTTAATATTTAAACGCTCCATATTGCAATACAATATAGTCATGTTATAGCAATGATCTACCAAATATACAGTGGTGTGAAAAAGTATTTGCCCCCTTTCTGTTTTTTGTTTTTGTTGCATATTTGTCATGCTTAAATGATCCAGATCATCACACAAATTTTAATATTACACAAAGAAAACCAGAGTAAATTGAAAATGCAGTTTTTAAATGATGGTTTTATTTATTAAGGGTAAAAACAACCCAAACATTTCTGACCCTATGTGAAAAAGTAATTGCTCCCTAAATCTAATAACTAGTCGTGCCAACCTTGGTAGCAACAACTGCAATCAAGCGTTTGCGAAAGAGTTTCACATCGTTGTGGAAAAATTTTGTCCCACTCTTTGCAGAATTGTTTTAATTTAGCCACACTGGAGGGCAGAGGCGATTTTAGGATTTTCATTTTAGGGGGGCTCAGCCCCTAATAAGGGTATGATAAAAAAAAATATTATTTGACTATTTGGGTAGGGTTGTATACTACTAGCCTTATTGCTATTCACTATTTCATTGTATTCCCTGTATTTCATATATGTGAGTAGGATTACTGAGCCATATACAACACTGTAAACAAATTTTGAAACATTTAGATGTGAGAAGACTTCCTGATTCATTATTCACGGTACAAACACAAGTACACACGTTTAATTAAAAGTAACAACATAGATTATCAATTTGCCACTTCTATAAATCAAATACCTAAAATAAAACACAAATCCCTTTACTCTACTCTTACTCTAATGTATCATGATACACTCATTATTACTTAATAAAAAAAATGTTTTTATTAAAACAAAATAACTCCACATGATGTTTCTCTCTGATAAGGGCTGAAGGTAAACGCAGCGAAGACGTACAGGTATTGGATGAGAAAACGAACCGTGTGTTGGTCCAGTAACATTATGTAAACTGCAATTACAAGAACTGCACCGATGCAGATGTCATATCATAGCAATCTATCAATAAATGCACACACACACACACACCTTGTACTCTCTGATGTTCGCTCCGCTCCGCGCCCTTGCGGATTGAATAACGCCCTGAATCCATTCAGACTTAGATCAGTGGAGGAGCCGAAACTTGACGCATGCCACCGGCATTTCAAATTAGTTTTTAAAGGGGAATGTAGCGATCCCAAATGAATTAATCTAATCATTTTTTAGGGGAAGTTTAGGGGGGATGAAGTCATGGTTCCATCAATTATGCCCAGTCGTCTAGATCCTGAAGCTGCAAATCAGCCAGATATCACACTACCTCCACCATGTTTATATGTCGGTATGACGTTCGTTTTATGAATATAATTTTAGTTTTACGCCAGATGTAACAGGCGTAACACCTTCCAAAAAAATTCAACCTTTGTCTCATCAGTCCACAGAATATTTGCCCAAAAGTTTTGGATATCATCAAGATGTTTTTTAGCAAATGTGAGATGAGCCTTTGTGTTATGTTTGGTCAGAAGTGGTTTTCGCCTTGGAACTCTCCCATGTCTCTTTCTTATTGTAGAATCATGAACACTGAGCTTAACTGAGGCAAGAGAGGCCAGCAGTTCTTTCTTTTACCTCTTGGACGAGTCGTCGTTGTGCTCTAGGAGTAATTTTGGTAGGCTGGCCACTCCTGGAACGGCTTATCAATGTTCCATGCTTTTTCCATTTGTGGATAATGGCTCTTACTGTGGTTTGCTGGAGTCCCAAAGCTTTATTAATAACTTTGTAACCCTTTCTAGACTGATACATTTCAATAACATTTTTTTTCTTATCTGTTCTTGAATTTCTTTAGATCGCGGCATGATGTGTTGCTATTTGAGATCTTTTAGACTACTTCAGTTTGTCAGACAGGTTCTTCTCATTATGGGATTTCTTGATTAAACAGGTTTGGCAGTATAAGGCTTGAGTGTGGCTAGTGAAATTTAACTCAGTTATTCAATTTATCACAGTTAATTCATGATTTATCAAGGGGAGCAGTTACTTTTTCACATATGGTCAGAAATGTTTGGATTGTTTTTTCCCTTAATAAATAAAACCACCATTTAAAAACTGCATTTTGTGTTTATTCTGGTTTTCTTTGAGTAATATTTTTTTTTGATGATCGGAATTATTTAAGCATGACAAATATGCAACAAAAGAAAGGGGCAAATACTTTTTCACACCACTGTATAACTATAATCACTCTGCTTATTTCCGTCGTTGGTGTAAGTTGCAGAAGGGTGGATATTGCCTGAACCACTATAGCAGAACGACTCTTACACGTGTGTTTAAATAAAGAATGAAACTCTCTCTTTCATAGCTCTCTGCACATTATCTGAATGCATTCAGCGCCGCTTTCACTATATAAACATTGAGAAGACCTGGACTGAAGCTCAAAGATACTGTAGAGAGAACTACACAGATCTGGCCACAGTCAACAACATGAATGACCAGAAACAACTGATGCAGACTGCGAGTGACAGTCAGGCTGTCTGGATTGGACTGAAGAGAACAGATGTTTATAAATGGAAGTGGTCTCTGGGTGATCCTGTGAAATATCTGAACTGGGAAACTGAACCATCAAATAACTTATATAATTGTGCTGGTATGAGAAATGGAATATGGCATCAAGAGAACTGTAATCAGAGATTAGGATTCATTTGCTACAATGGTGAGTGACAAAAAAACATTGTAATTCGATAATCCCTTTACATTCGATAATCGTATCAATTAAAACTCATAGCTTAAAATAGCATATGTAGTAAAAATCCTGTGATAACTTTCTTGGACTTGGATGTAATTCTACATCAAAGGTTTTCAACCCTGGTCTTCGGAGAACACCTCCAAGAGAGTTTTAGATGTCTCTCTCTATATAAAACACCTGGGGCACGTTCCACTCAAAACAGCAAAGTTTTTCTGAAGTTTCCGGGTTCAATGACACGTTTGCTGGAGACAGTGTGCAACAGGGTTTGAGATACGTGTCAAGAATGTCAGTCCAATCAGTGGCAACATGTAAATAATCCACGCGGTATTACAGAGACAGCACGCACAATGGGTCAAAGTACAGTAATTTAAAAATGCGTATATGCAACAATTTAAGTTTTGAGAAGACATGTATTTTTCAGTATTAAACACATATTTCTACCGATTTCCTCATGCTCCAAAAATCTTGAAAAAAAACATAAATAATGGCCTTCACAGCTGCCATAGTTCAACTCTTGCATCATCACAGAAGGGTGTTCAACCCCACATCGTTTCTGTTT
Source organism: Triplophysa bombifrons (assembly GCA_029783895.1). Classification (NCBI taxonomy): domain Eukaryota; kingdom Metazoa; phylum Chordata; class Actinopteri; order Cypriniformes; family Nemacheilidae; genus Triplophysa; species Triplophysa bombifrons. The sequence goes on from CM056449.1 coordinate 15,691,136, forward strand.
AAAAAACGTTTTGTCGGGCTGAACGCAGCCTTTATTCAACTCATCAGCCTTCCTCCTTATGTTTAAAATGTCTCTCTAATCAGGGGTGGGCATGTATTTCAAATACAACATAGAGTACTTAACATGGACAGGGCCCGTGGGCGGGTCAACGCTTAAAATTTGTGTATTTTGTATAGTATAAATATATATTCTATTTGAAATACATGCCCATCCCTGTCTCAAATGAATACACTTAACAAGTGTACAACAATTATTTGGTTTCTTGACTCTCATTGAAGGGCCGCAATCTCAAAAAATGCACTTTTAAATGTTTATCTACCAGAAATTGAGTCAACAGCATGTGTGCAGAAACCCCCTATAATTATACAAATCCATCTATTCTTCTTTTTTTAATCTCCTTTAAACCACAACAGTGACAAAAAACAGGCTGTTGGGTCACTGATTTATGATCACATTGATTCATGCCTGCCCATGACGCTAACCAACTCCACCTTATGAGCACTTAGGTCCACCTTCAGCCAGTGACACGCTATAAGCCATTTTCATGCAAGGGCAGATGTAGCCACCAGCCAGTGACAAAAATGTCTAAGAAACAACAAATGTGTGCTGATGTTGGATGTAAAATGAAACATAAAAGTAGGCCGGGAGGAGAACTTTCTGACGAGCCCGGGACGATGATCACTTAGGGTTCGGGAAGAAGTTGTTTTTTTCGGATCGATAAACCAACATTCATCGGTCAGTATTTCCTGTCTGGAAAGACTTAGAGAATCCGCCATATTTTTTTTGTCATCCAAAGCACATGTGTGAGGGCTCTTTTCCATGCAACAAATGGCCATGTTCAACATATTGTAATGAAATATATGTGGTGTATTTTGAGCTGAAAACTTACAGAGACATTCTGGGGATACCACTGACTATTTTTTCATTGCAGAAAACACCTGGATTTGCGGTCCTTTAAGTTACATATTGAGTTCTCATTCATCTTTAAATGTTTGTAATCGTGTTTCCATCAGAACCTTTGTGCATTGAGAAAGAAAGAGATGTTTTTAAGTTGAGTTGGTGCAGGGTGACTTTTTGTTAAGCTGTTATAGAGATGAGAAACAATAATACAAAATAATGCTGAAGATGATCTTTCATGCGTGTATTAAATGTTTGTTTTGCAAGTATAAAACATACCTGGCACATGTAGACGTCTACACTCATCCTACAATCCTCAACAAAGATGACAAGCATCAAACTAATTCAGTCCAACCTTAATAAGTTATGAAGAATCAGATGTAACTCAACAATGGTGACATTCAACAAAAGAAAACTTAACGCCGCTATGCATGCTTGGAGTCATGAATGAGTTAAGTACTATGATGTTACCCAGCATGCATTGCTGATTTGTTGAGCTTCATACAATTGATTCTTCATGTGTAATTGAATCAGTAACTATCCCTTTTTTAGTATATATCTTCTATTAACTATTAGAAGTCTGATGATGAGACACTGCTTTGATCACACACAGAAGTATCACATAACTTTCAAATGTTAGTAACAAAGTAAAATTAACAAGCAATTGCTTATCCTATAAATAGAGCCATCACCTGATCTTAATGGATCTAAGTTACCGTTGCCTCAACAAACAGTTCTCAGAACTGTTATAGCAGACAACGAAAACCTGACATATAAACGCAAGAGTCAAGAACCCAACTAAATTAAACGCTGAACACAAGAATGGTGGCTGACAAAAAACAAACAAATCATCAACAGTTTTTTAAACATTGATTCAAATGTCTTCATCTGCTCTCTTGCTATCAGGGAAGCTTTAAGAAGGTGCATTTTGATCTGTTTGAGGCTAAAGCTTATAAAGGGTATTTAGTGCTATTTCAAAGCCTAACCGGGAGAAGGAGCAGCCAACCCATCCGTCGCCGCCAGTCCGTGTGGAGTTTTAAATGGATATGCAGATGAAAGACCTAGTTCAGACGTAGTTTGTACATGTATTTTTTTTATACATTTCAAACACACGCTGTCGTATCATCACTGCCAGTAGATGTGCCTAACATGACGTCCCCGCCGGTCTTTCAGCACCCATAAACAAGTTGTCCACTGTTAGCTGCGTGTGTTTTCAATGTGGAGTAGCATGATCCTTCTAGCAACAGAACATGAGCTACAAGATGGACAACAATCAAAATGTGAGTACTGAATGTGAATTAATTTAAAGTTGTACAAATATTTGGATAGCAAAAGGCATCAGTATTTTTTTGGAAAACATGCTGGATTTTGACATCAAGATTTTGTGGCTTTGAAAGGGCTTATAGATAGAGGTCTTCTGTAAATTAGAAAATGTTGGGCATGACAGAAAGTGTATGTGGGGTGTAAATAAACTCATCTAATTGGCATATTATGACGTAATTAGGGGCGGCAAGATTTGAAATTCAAATCTTGAATTTCATAATATTCAGGAAATAGTAGATATTGAATTGATTTTTTAACTTATTTACATGTTATTTACATGAGGGCAGTCGTGGCCTAATGGTTAGAGGGTTGGACTCGTGACCAGAAGGTTGCCGGTTCGATCCTCAGGTCCAGCGGGTAACGATTGAGGTGTCCTTGAGCAAGGCACCTAACCCCTACTTGCTCCCCGGGCGCTGCAGCGATAGCTGCCCACTGCTCTGGGTGTATGTGTGTTCACCACTTGCTGTGCGTGTGTTCACTACTCTCTGGATGGGTTAAAAGCAGAGATAAATTTCGGATATGGGTCACCATATCTGACAAAAACAGGTCAAAAAAAAAAAAAAAAATGTTGTAGTTCATTCCAAATGATCAGGAAAAGAATAAATCAACAGTAAGACTACCGGTAGCTATAGTACATTTTTACTATATTACTGTGCCATAGCAAAATGTATGTGCCTATTTTTTGATCAGTTGACAAGCTACAGTTGTGTTCAAAATTATTCAACCCCCAATGGTGTAAATGGTTTTAGGGAATTTAGTGTACATTTGTAATTGTATTCAGAATGAAATCATACAAGGACTTCTTAAAGAACCATATGCAACTAAAATGACATCAATTAGTTTTGTAATACAGTAGTAAATGTTTCTTTTGTGAATTATTCATTGACATAATTATTCAACCCCTTAAAGACTACCACTCTGAAGAACAGAGGTTCAATGAAGTGTTTTCAATCAGGTATTGAAAACACCTGTGGATATCAGGGAGCAGCAATACAGCCTAATAAGCACCAATTAGGCAGCTTTAAAATGACTGTGATACTCAGCTCCTTCTAGACATTTACTGGTGTGGTTACAAACATGGTGAGGTCAACAGAATGGTCCAGGAAGACAAGAGAACAGGTGATTACTCTTCACAGGAAGGGCAATGGCTATAAGAAGATTGCAAAGATGTTAAACATACCAAGAGACACCATAGGAAGCATCATTCGCAAATTCAAGGCAAAGGGCACTGTTGAAACGCTACCTGGTCCTAGCAGAAAGAAGATGCTGACTTCGACTGCTGTGCGCTACCTGAAGCGTAGAGTGGAGAAAAGTCCCCGTGTGACTGCTGAGGAACTGAGAAAAGATTTGTCAGATGTGGGTACTGAAGTTTCTGCTCAGACAATGAAGGCCTCCATGCCAGAACTCCCAGGCGCACCCCCTTGCTGTCCTCAAAGAATAAGAAGAGTCGACTGCAGTATGCCAAAAGTCATGTGGACAAACCACAGAAGTTTTGGGATAGTGTTCTGTGGACTGATGAAACAAAATTAGAACTGTTTGGGCCCATGGATCAACGCTATGTTTGGAGGAGGAAGAACAAGGCCTATGAAGAAAAGAAAACCTTGCCTACTGTGAAGCATGGCGGGGGGTCAATCATGCTTTGGGGCTGTTTAGCTTCTGCAGGTACTGGGAAGCTTCAGCATGTGCAAGGTACCATGAATTCTCTTCAGTACCAGGAGATATTGGATGACAATGTGATGCAGTCCGTCACAAACCTGAGGCTTGGAAGACGTTGGACCTTTCAACAGGACAATGATCCCAAGCATACCTCCAAGTCCACTAGAGCATGGTTGCAGATTAAAGGCTGGAACATTTTGAAGTGGCCATCGCAGTCACCAGACTTAAATCCGATTGAGAACCTCTGGTGGGACTTAAAGAAAGCAGTTGCAGTGCGCAAGCCTAAGAATGTGACTGAACTGGAGGCTTTTGCCCATGATGAATGGGCGAAGATACCCGTAGATCGCTGCAAGACACTTATGTCAAGCTATGCTTCACGTTTAAAAGCTGTTATAACTGTAAAAGGATGTTGTACTAAGTACTAAGATTGAATGTCACTTGGGGGTTGAATAAAACTGATAATGATGTGAGCTCAGAAAAGACATTTGTGGTTATTTCATTATAAATGTTATGTTATATTTGTCTGACCTACACGTGCCTCTTTGATTTAATTGTAAGCAGGATGACTGAATGATCATAATCAATGTCAAATCGACCAAAACAATCAATTTCAGTGGGGGTTGAATAATTTTGAACACAACTGTATTTGCCCAATCAGTTGCCTATACCTCTAGCAACAGCTCTCCTATAGACACTTATACCACCTTCACTCCTGCCACCCCCATATCCCCCATATCCGTAAGGCAAACGGTCAAAATGACCGCTCGTATGTGCTTTGTGAACATTCACGCCTTGCACAGCATCACCATTGCGCTGCACGGATGTACCGGGAGACGTGCGGTCATTAGACGACCGGTCGCGATTTCCAATAGACAAACGTTACCCTTCAGAGTCAGAGTAAGCGAATAACGTCCGCATCACATCCTCACGGTACAACCTTGTATTTGGCGATTTTCTCTCACAAATCTCACAATTTACTCTGACGCTCTGAACTGAACTGCTTCCGCTTCAATGACATGATAGCTCACTTGCTTTGCTATTTGCTAGGACACTTTGAATAGGGGAACACGATGTCATTTTGGTCTAGAATCAAAGTACTACATGTCGGCCATCTAGTGGTATGGGATACAATTAAGATATTATAACATATAAGGATCTATAAACAGCATGCACTGTGCTGTGTTTTACCTTTTCTTTTTTTCCTTTTTTGCCCCTGTAAAGCTGCTTTGGAACGATGCACATTGTGAAAAGCGCTATATAAATAAACTTGACGATCTACAGCCAATTTTATTCAGTATGACGTCTTATCGCAATTCTGCAACTTCGGCACTTAGAGGGTTCAATTTAGCTTGTGAGAGTTGCTAACGATAAAGGCACAAACAACAATCATATTTGAGATTTTAAAAAGCCAGTGTTTTGTCTGTAATCATTCATTGTGTTGTAAACTGTAATTGTTAAATATTTGGATTTCCTGAAGGCAGTTTTGCATAGTAGACAACACATTAGCTGAGTTTCTATGCTGTGCTTGTTTGTGTTGCATAGCCATGTAATGCATTTGTGCTTGTTCCTCCTCCTACAATAAATGTAAAGCCTACTGTAGAGCAACATAAAAAAATAAGAGCCCAGTCCAGTGTCCAGTCCAGTTGATTTTCAACAAAATCAGACCTCATGCGTGACAAAGTCATCCAACAACAATATGAAATGACTGACAGCATCCCTGCATGTAAGCCTACGCTGGCACTTTATGGGCTAGCCAAGTGTTTCCCAACCTTTTTTCATTCACGGCACCCTTTGAAATTTTTCACACATTTAAATTTAAAACCTACACAAAAACTAATGCTTTATCTCACACATGCACAGACACATGAATACTCAAGTACAAAAATCCTACTTTCAGTGGGAAACCTGAACCTGAAAGGATGCACACAGCCTATCAATTCTAGCAGGAATAGCTGAGAGACAGACAACTAGCCGGGAGCACAGGGTCTAAATCTCCGCTTCCATTTCCTCACATAATATCGAAAACAGACGGCTCCTCAGTGGACACGCTTTGATGAAATTAACTATGTCTACAGCTCTGTCCAGTACATCAGAGTTCCTTCGGGAATGTCTTTGCTACCAGTGCCTCCCTATGTAAAAAGAAGTGAGTGGCTTTCACATGTGCATTTTGTGTTCTGACTCTGCTTATAAAGCCATTCATATTAATTATATTATATTTTAATATAACACGCTAAAAATAACAAGAAACCATCATATATACTCAGGCTGTCCTGCAGAATTTGTCCTATAGGAGGGTGAACAGATATTCATCTTAGGTCTGGATTACCACATCAGTTAAGAGTAGAAAAGGTTATTTTACACAATGCCCAATTTACCTCAAGTCTTCCCAGTATTTCGATTAACTCAGAAGGAATTTTGTTCCTTTTTAACAGCAATGTGTCTCACTTAATAATTTTTCTTCATATTCATTGACGATTGCAATATGGACTTAAAACGCTTCTATCAAAGACTTTGGGATTCAAATGCATTAATTGCACATTGTAAATAGAAACACGTATTTTCCGATTAAAAAACTCGGCATATAATGTAAGCTTGATGTGCATATACTGTAGCTTATTATAAGTAAATCAAGTAATATAGGCATAAACAACAAGAATTTATTTTACGTTTGACAATTTAGGCTTTATTTAGCTTATGATGGCTAGATGTAGGGGCCTATCTGACAGAAACATTTGTACTTATTGCACACCACTGCTAGTTGGTCTGCATTTATCAATAAAAGTACACTGTAAAAAATGCCTGTGAAGTTTACGGTAAAATTCTGTTGTTTTCACACAAAAAACCTGTTATCAGAAAGCATCCGTAAAAAATACGGAAAACACTGTAAAATTGTCTGTAAAATTAACAGCAAAAATCCATCGTTTTTACGGAAAAACCATGTTAAAGTGGTTGTGAAATTAACAGTGAAATTCTGTAGTTTTCACAGAGAAAACTGTAGTCAAAAAACATCCGTAAAAATACGGATAACACTGTCAAATTCTCTGGGAATTGAACAGTGAAATTCCAAAGTTTTCACAAGGAGTTTTTTTAACTCCACAAACACTTTTATCACCTTCACTTACTGACACCACTGTCACTTTATTTCTGTTGCACGTCTACAAAAGTTCTAATTGAGAATTAACACAAGTTTACATGTTGATGGTTTTCTTGAGTCACCATTATGGTGAAGAGTGTTTGCTTTAGTTGGGATCTTGACCCTTTGCTTTACATGTGAAGAAGTCTTTCCCCAGTTTTAATATCTGTGTGTTGAAACAGACTGAAACAAGTGGGTAAAAGCTCAGACATAGCTAACTAATAACTGCTTAAGGTTGGAGAGTATATACATAGTTGAGAATTTAGGTAGTGCTTTAAAGTTATTTGTTATCATCATTTATGATATTCCATGAAATTAACTAATATACTGAAAGTCTTTGACAGCACATGTGACACATAATAAATGTTCTAGCAGATATCTAGAATATAACAGTTTGTCTCAACAATGGTGACAACAGAAAAAAAACATTAAAGATAAACGCAATGCATTCTTGGTATCATCAAAGCACAAAACTCATCAATGACTCCCAGCATGCATTGCGGCTGTAAGCTTTGCATTTGTTAGTCACCACTGTTGAGATTCATACACTGATTCTTGATGTGTGAGTCAAAGACAAAATGCAACCTTTTTAATTGTTCAAAAACTTTTTAGATTGATTGTTTCATGAAATGTGAATTTTAAATGTTAATTCATTGAGGCGTTCGTAACAAAACATACAATAAGTAATTAAACAACATCCCAGATAAAGATTTAGTAAATACCTAATCACACTTTCATTTGATGTGATTTGCTACAAAACTATGTTTTATATAAAACAATGTCATAGCAGCACATAGAAAACTGGAAACTTTTGTATGACGGCTGAAAGATGGCAACTAAAGCAAACACTGATCACAAAAACGGTGACTTTAAATAAACCAATAAAGCATCAAGTCATGGATGTTATGCTGCAGTCCCTGTGAAGCAGAAGTGATGATCGTCTTCAGTATTCTGACGTGTTTCGAAAATGAATAGTGGGTGTGGCTCATGTGTTCCACTCTGAATTGATTGGATGAATAAAAACAGGATGTTCCCGTAATTTTACGGTAGTTTACTGGCAACCACAGCTGCCGGTATTATTCCGTCAAAACTACGGAATTTGTATTTCTCTTGTTTTTCTGATATTAAATGTTTTGTGGGTCACCACTATGCTGAAGAGTGAGTCTGTGTTTAAGTCAAGGTCAGGCAATGAGATACAGATGTCATACTGCATGTTGCTTTGTATAAGAGTGATTTTGATGTTTTTACAAAGAAACAAATAAAGTAAATGTAATGTTTTCACTTTTATGCAATTGGATGAAGTTTTAATTTTATATAAAGAAATGCTGTTGATATAAAAGACTAAAATGTATTAAGTTCATTCACAGCTTGAAGTTTGTGCCCTGAAGTTTTAATCGGCAAGACTGTTTACATTCTTTTCCTGTATTTTTTACGGAATCTTCCTGGCAACCACAGCTGCCGGTATTTTTCCGTAAAAATTACGGAACATTTTTAACAGTGTACGTATGAATAATAAAAATCTAATGATTGCTTATTCATTCATAAGCCATTTTTGTCGGCGTCTCTCTCATTGTCATCAGTTCCATGTACATTTTCCCACTATGTGGTAGTCACAGTTGTTTGTTTATTGCGATCCTTGTGGCAGCTGAGCCATGATGACCAACATACTGTCCTGTATATTTGTCGATGTTGTTGTGTTGCATCTGTGCTAATGCTGTTCTCTTCTTCTTAGTGCTGTTTATAATTACATTAAGGCATATGCTCTGACTTAACGGTGGAGTATTTAGGTGAAGTTGTGTGTTTAAATGCACTTTAGGCTAAGCCAACCTGATTTTCTCTGGGGCCACCTATAGTGATTCATGGCTACGACAAAGCATAAGACTTTCAAGACTGAATGAAAATCACGAAACTTGAACGTTTATTTTCTTCAACAGAGAGCAGTAAAGCATACAGTATCTACACTTCTAGTAAAACGTGGAGTGAAGCTCAGAGTTTCTGCAGACAGTATCATACTGATCTGACCAGTGTGAGGAACCAGACTGACAATCAACTGATCCACAACATCATTAATGATCCTCAGACGTCTGTCTGGATTGGTCTGTTGAGAGACTCGTGGGAGTGGCCATATGACAGTGACTCTGGCTTCAGGTTCTGGACCTCTGGTGAACCGAATAATGTTGGTGGTTCTGAAGATTGTACAAAAGCCAATATTTATATTCAGGGGAATTGGAATGATGTGGGTTGCGAAGGTCCTAATACCTTTGTGTGTTATGAAGGTGAGTTGGTAAAAGTCAATGCATGTGTTTTGATGACCTCAGTTGTGTTTCTGATCTCAGTTCAGTCACAGTGTTTGTGTTTTGTTCTCAAGTTCAGTTTTGGTGTTTGTGTTCTGTTGTGTGTTCAGATGAGCTGATATTGATCAAAGAAAATCTGAGCTGGACTGAAGCTGCGAGATACTGCAGAGAGAATCATGTGGATCTGGTTTCAGTTGATTCACAGGAGATTCAGCTCATGGTGACTAAAGTCCTTCATCGGGCCTCGACTGCTGAGGTGTGGCTGGGGTTACACTATTACTGTCTCATGAATCTCTGGATCTGGGTACGAGGAGAGGTCGTCTGCTATCAGAATTGGGCTAAAGGGGTTCAGATTCAACTGAATGACTGCAGCGGTGAACACAGAGCTGGAGCGGCTCAGTCTGGAGGAGATCATCAGTGGATCAGCCTTCCTCGATCTCACAAACTCAACTTCATCTGCATCAAATATGAAAAAAAATAAATCATATATTTCTGCAGTCACTTTCAATTTGTTCAATCCACAGAAAGATGACACAATCTTTTTAGTAACTGTTTGATGAATGTGTTGTATTTTGATTAGTAGTTGTATCTTTTTGACACTTTCATTTCATATGTGATGTGTAAATATTTAGAATTGGGAGACATTTATTTGTGAATGTGGTGAGAATCATACGAGCTTAACAGATCATTGTGTGTTTACACAACGTGTTATTTCAGCACTTCTCAACCTAAAAAATGTCTTGTATCTGATTCTTTAAAATCTGACGCACAATATTCTGGATGTCAAGTGAAATCTGGTGAAGGTGACTTTCATTCTGTATCTGTTAAATTCATGCTATGAACATCAGTTCAAATAAAGTCTCATCTAATGAAAAATATTTCCTCTCCAGATTTTACTCTCTAACCGTGTCCCTTAAAGGAACACTCCACTTTTTTTGGAAATAGGCTCATTCTCCAACTCCCCCAGAGTTGGTAAGTTGAGTTTTTCCTTTTTGGAAACTATTCAGCCGATCTCCGTGTCTGGCGATAGCACTTTTAGCATAGGTTAGCATAGACTATTGAATCCAATTAGACCAGTAGCATCGCGTTTAAAAAATGACCAAAGGGTTTAGATATTTTTCCTATTTAAAACTTGACTCTTCTGTACTTATATCGTGTGCTAAGACTGGCAGAAAATGAAAATTTGAGATTTTCTAGACTGATATGATTAGGAACTATACTCCCATTCTGATGTATATTTTAAGGATGTTTGCTGCCATAACATGGGCGCAGCAGGCGCAGTGATATCACGCATTGCAATTTCATGTTGGAACCTCTGTCATCATCTCCAACGTGACCAACTTCTTGCACAAGGAGCATGATATAAGCTATGCTAAAAGGGCCCGGAGATCAGCCGAATAGATTCCAAAACCGTCCAAAAAATTCCAAGCCTATTTCCAAAAAAGTGGAGTGTTCCTTTAAGGCAGTCTTAGGGCAGTTTCACATGTGCACTCTTTGTGCGAACCCAGGTTCAATTGATGTCAGATTTCAGTTTGTCTGGATGATGTGAATGCTGTCTTCTGCTCCCGGCTGCACAGTTCAATTCAATTCAATTCAAGTTTATTTATAAAGCGCTTTTCACAATGTGTATTGTTTCAAAGCAGCTTTACAGGGGGAAAAAGGAAAAACAGAAAAGTTAAAACACAGCACAGTGCATGGTATTTATACAACGAGTAAGATCATTCTAATAAATAATATCTAGTTTATAAATAAATAAATTAATGAATGCAGTCTCCCGGTGAGCAGGCCAACACTGCCCTGCTGTGGCGAGGAACCCAAACTCCAATGATTGATTAATGGAGAAAAAACCTCGGGAGAAACCAGGCTCAACCGGGAGGGCCAGATCCCCTCTGACGTGTCATAGCTGCACTCAGACTGCTGACATGTCATTTTGGTGTAGCATTTAATACCAAATATTGTAACTTCAGCATTAATAAGACAAGTAGTCCGTCTTTGCTCTTGGTTGGGGATGTAGTGGTCTGAGCTGGGATGGTCCGATGGTCATATTTCTCTTGGCTGGTGGTGGAATTGCCTTAGATGGAGCTGGGATGGGCAGTCAGTCTGCAGCTGTAGCTGGCGTAATCTCAAATTGGGGATGGGCATCTGTCGGGGTCTGGACATGGTGGAACTTCTTCCTACCTCGGGATGGGCATCCCGAGGCAGAGGCGGAAAGAGAATAAAGAGAATAATTAGCGTAGCTGCTGTTCATTAACTATGCATTAAGTGAAAGCTTGGCTGAAAACATGTGTCTTTAATCTAGGTTTAAATTGGGAGAGTGTGTCTGACCCTCGAATAGTATCAGGAAGGCTATTCCAGAGTTTAGGTGCTACGTATGAGAAAGCTTGTCCTCCTTTGGTGGATTTTGTTATTCTAGGTATTGTCAAAAGTCCTAAATTTTGAGATCTTAGAGAGCGTGATGGGTTAAAAGCTCGGTTAAGTAAGTAGGTGCTAAACCGTTCAGGGCTTTGTAGGTAATTAAATGCATTTTAAAATCAATATGATACTTAACGGGTAGCCAGTGAAGCGATGATAAAACTGGGGTTATGTGATCGTATTTTCTTGACCTGGTAAGAACTCTGGCAGCAGCATTCTGAACTAACTGTAGTTTGTTTATCGATGATACAGGACAACCACTGAGCAGAGCATTACAATAGTCAAGCCGTGAGGTCACAAATGCATGAATAAGCTTTTCTGCGTCTGCAACACATAAACTATTTCGTAATTTGGCAACATTTCTAAGGTGGAAGAAGGCTGTTTTTGTGATATTTGAGGTGTGATTTTTAAATGACAGATTTATGGAACTGTCTGACCATTAAAACTTTATGCAAGCATCTTTGTGTCTGCCTCACCTTTGGATTCAAACACTTTCCAGTGGCGCTGTCAGGAAAGTAATCACTTTCCAAGCTGACGACCCGAGTTCGAAACCGGGCCTGGCAGTTTAGGGATCTTTGAGAAATGAATGGATACTAAATGCATATTTTGAAAATTGCAGCGTTTTTTTTTTACCTTTGATGCATTTGAACATGTTGTTGGGGACTCTAATACAACATCAGGACACTTACAAAAACCTCAAAACCTGCTCTTTAAGGATAACTATTCCAAAATAAATTAATACAATTTACATAAAAATACAAGAAAAAATTAATAAACTAAAGCCACAGAGCCTTAAGAAAACTAAAACTAAATATTGCACAACAAGCTAGACTTTCTATAATAAATAATATAAATAAGCTTTAATATAACTATAACGGCTATATATTACAACATGCTTTAAGCCATGTTTGCATTCAAAAAACAAGCTCCCGGACCTTGGATGAGTCTGTTTCTTCTTTCTGAGATAATCTCCCCAGTTTTAGAAGAAATTCTTTCAGATGGAACAGATGTGGCCACAATGCAAAGTCTTGCCTTCATGACCTCAGAAAGTGTTTTGTATATTGGTGAACAGCTCCTCCACCAGGCCAGAGGGTCTGATGTGCGGGATGAGAGGGGCTCTGCAAGGTAGGCCCGCATCTCCATCATAGCATCTGATGTCTTAGAAGTGGTAGCAGAAGGCCTCAAGCTTGCTACCCTCTCGTCAAAGTCTTCCCAAAACATGGCCCATGCACTGGCAGCCGCACCAGTGCCAACTGAAGTTCTATCTGAAGTATTCTCTTCCTCACTCTGAGCAGGGTTAATAGCTGCTGTAACCCTCTTTACTGTCTCTTCTGCTGCCTGCTGATTGACAAAAGCTTGCTTTTTGAACCTTGGGCCCAGGCAAGTAGCATGTGTTCCACTTTGCCAAAACTATTGGTAATTTCCAACATCAGGGAATCCACTAGTCTTTTAACATGGTCAGAGCTGGTGGGATTTATTTGATTTCGGGTAATAATCCTCTGAAGACCTCTTACCATCAAATTGACTTTGCAGGCAGTCAAAAACCTATGAAGATTACAAATTGTAATAATTATAGCAAAATCAAAATCAGTACTTCATATAGTTCTCTGTTAGGAATAAGGATACAGAAAAACGTGCATCATTGAGAGAGTTTAAAATGTTTTAAAATCAATACTACTAGAAAATGTTGAACTATACTTACTTTTCTGTACTCACTTTCAGTGGTGACCTCCTCCTCAAATGGCTTAATAATGTCCAAAATTTCTCTGGAAATGTTCCATTCATCTGGCGACAAGGTTGGCTGAGATGCATTAGTTAGTGCCAGGGTGGAGATGATTGGATCTTTGATTTCAGTTAATCTTTTCAACATGTAATATGTTGAATTCCACCTTGTGGCCACATCCTGTTTTAACCGCAACAGCTTGTCTGAAGCAACTGTACTTCTATGGAAGTATTCAACTAGTGTCTTAATCTTTTGCAATATTGCTTTTGTCACACACACCCCATTCATTTGTAACTCTTGCCAGCTCACTTGCCAGGTGAGCAGCAGTGTGGTGGTTGCTGCTGGTGTACTGGATGCGGTAGATGTGGTCAGCATACCAGCCAAAGCTGTGGAAGGTCCAGCTGAAGAAGTGGTGGTGGTAGAAACAGCTCCAGCTGCTGCCGGGCTATCATCTTCAGTTTCTGTTCTAACTTGTGCTAACAGCACAGTAGGATGTGAGGATTTAAGGTGCCTCTTCAAATTAGAAGTGCTTCCTCATTTAGTTGAAAAACTATTTTTGCATATGTTGCATTTTGCTTCAGTGGCTGAAGTTGCCACAAAATGAGTCCAAACATCACTCCTTTTTCTAGTGCTCATTCTCTTGAGATGTTAGAATATATCTGAGGCTCTTCTCTGCACCTCACCTAGTGGGGGTGGGTGTGGAATGGTCACCTTGATGACAGTCTAGAGTGACAGTTGTCCTTCAGCTGAACTTTGTGTGACCCAAGCACACTATATTTCTAAGTAAATCACTTTAACTCTCAAATTTTATGTCATTTTTGTTACAACTGTTGAAGCTGACGTTATCATAACCATAATATCTTAAACTAACATTAATCATTCAAATTAAAAATGTTATTTGCTTTCACTTTATGTCGCTGTGTCCTTTTTGACCAATTATCTTATACAAAAATTACACCGATATGTCAAGTCTGCCTAGGAAACACAATTATACCAGCAAAGTCAAAATTGGAATAAAAACTATAAGTGCTTTGTAATTTTAGGCTTGGATTTTGTATTCTATAGCCTAATCCTAGTGTTTGTTTATTGACTGACGAAGACAGTGAAATGACAAATCAATCAATATATTATTTTTTTATAAAATAACACACATCCTCAAGAAACAGTAACAAAAACATAGTGACAGGAATGAGCAGACCATTTTTATTTCTAGGAAAATGCTAATTACACATATTTTAATAATTTTATGATAATTCCTAAAATATAATCCAACATACAAAAAATACAGTTTTACTTTATAGTATTTTATACTGATCCGGCAAGTGGTCACGTAACAAAAGAACGAACGACTCAAACCCGAAGACTCGGGACATGAACTAATCAATTCTCTTTCCGGATCTGACTGCATTGGTTAAGCGTACGGGGCTGTCACATGATGAACGAACGACTCAAACCCGAAGTCTGACTCGAGTTGGGACTCGGGAGGTGAACTAAACAATTCTCCTTCCGGCTCTGACTTTATTGGTTTAGTTTACGAAGCTGCCACGTGATGAACGAATATTGAATTATATTTTGCTAAAATGAATGGACTCATTTTGTTCATTTTGCTGAACGAGACTGAAAGGTGCGAGTCAGTAAAATGATCCGAACTTCCCATCACTAGCAATGATTAGACTTTCCATGTTCAGCCAGAATCCTAGAAGATTTCTTTAGGGGAGGAAGTAAGAAAAGACCACGTTACAGTGATTAACTCATTGCCCTTTTTTTTAAATGATAAGTTAACTCATCGATGGCAGTGAAAGAATTAAGAGATAGCTAACGTTACAAGAAAAAGGGAAAAAAGGGCAACTTTTACCCTAAATATTATGATTCATATCTAAATTATAGTTTGAGATTTCATAGCAAATCTCAATAATGTGATTGTTCATAAAATAATTAACATCAATAGTATAAGGCTAAGACCTTAACTAAAGAAAGCACTGTTCACCATAATGGTGACCTCAAAATCAATTGTTCTTGTTCATGTTTTCTTCAGTGATTGTGTTTGTTATCAGCAGGGGTTCATCATTAATGATCAATCATCACTTCATTAATCACATTAATTATCTCATTAACTTCAACATTGCTTCAGTGTTACTTTAACACATATAGACACCCAACAGTGTTCATTTAACACTGGCCAATTTGCTGTCACCCTGGGTCATTTCAATAACTTTATTTTAACATCTTATCGGAATCAGAAGAGCTTTATTGCCAAGTGTGCTTGCACACACAGGGAATTTTCTTTGGTGTTGGAAGCTTCTGTGCAAATGGACAATGTTGTAAGTAGAGGTACTGTCACATTGCAACATTGAGACAGACACTGTGACCACACACACACACAGTACACCCATATACAAACATGTACTTACCTTCATGCACCGTCCGATTGCCGGATTGACAATATATACACTGACTTTTGTTAGTGTGAATATATGTTTGATGTCAATATTGTGTTTCTTTCTGCTTCAATGTACCTGTGTGATGTGTTTGCTAAATTTGTCTAGATTCTCTGTACAAACCAATTCAAACCGCATTACATAGCATTTTCTCATAGCACACTGAAATAACCACCTTTTATTTGAAATATAAGAACATAGATTTCATATACTTACCAGTTTCTGTTTTGGTGCATCAAACCTGTTCAATAGACAACATGGATTTTTATACAACTCTAGCAGCCTGTAGATATTGTACATAGTGTACAGTTGATTTCCTTTTGTTATTTTGTCACTTTCTGTTTACACCTTCTTTTGCTGTAATTTTTGTACTTTGATGAAGAGAACAAAATAAATGTATCTTCCTCACACCAAAAATGTTTGTGTCACTTTTACATGTCGAAATAAAATGAAGATACAATGAGGCACTATAGTGCTAATAATAACCATTACATAGTGTCCTTATTCACCTTCTATTCCAACACTTTATATACAGTAAGTGCATGTACATCATTCTCTTTCATATCAAATTACTTTAACTCATACAGGAATTTATTGTCACACTTCAGTGAAATAAATTTAAAGAAATCGGACAATTTTTTAATAGATTCAATGGTTGTTTGCTATCTGGTCAAATGAAAAGTCTTACTGCATTCAGATAATTTAACTCAATTTATTTCAAACCATCTCACTCAATACATTTATTTCCACTTGAAAACAGAATCTCCACATTTAATCCAGTTCTAAATTTGGTCCTTTGGACATCGATGTCAGATGTCGTCAAAAAAAACGTTTATAAACCTTTCACTTTTGGCCCATCAAGGGCATCTTCTTAACATCAACAAAGACATTTTTCGGACATACCCTTACTCTTGGAGTGACAGAATAAATGTGTGTATTGTTGATATTAGAACAGTCATTCTTAAAAAAATCTTACATTCATATTCCACCTATTGTTTTATTTAAAAGTATCAGAAATATTATTTAATTAGAGTCAAAATATATTTAATTAAATCAAAAATGAAAATCAGACGGACATCAAAAACTTGACGTCCATTTGAGACGAATAGGGCTTAAGTTGTACTTTTAACAAACCACCGTGGTTGTGCTCATGACTATTGACTTCAATTCTAAGAGTTATTGGCAATCCATGTGTTTTAAAGTACATTTATTGTGAGATCATCACTTTGAAATGATCTAAGTAACTTTGAGTGTGTAGTGTTAGAGATATGAGAATAACGTGTAATACTAGAATCTGATTTTAAAACCATGTTAAGCAT
This sequence comes from Triplophysa bombifrons, assembly GCA_029783895.1. NCBI lineage: Eukaryota > Metazoa > Chordata > Actinopteri > Cypriniformes > Nemacheilidae > Triplophysa > Triplophysa bombifrons. The sequence continues at coordinate 15,708,331 of CM056449.1, forward strand.
GTCATGATCTCAGGATAGACTCAAAAACTGTCTGCCAATGGATTCAAATACAGACAGGGAGAAACAGTGTATGAATTCGTGCAGCAATGCAGGCTGGGTAATATCGCAGTACAACAATCCATAACAAAACACCAGAACATTAACAGGATCAAGACTAAAAATAGCTTATTAACTTTATAACTGTTTGGTACTTATTGTTTGAAACAAACAACTACATATTTAACTTCTCAGATCTTCCCTTCAAACGCCTATACAGAAGTGTTTGCATTAAAATCCCAATTGTAAGCATTGAAAGGCAAAATGACAAGATAAATATATTTAACAACTGAAAAAGAGACACAAGGCCAACTAAAGCAAACACTTTTCACAATTATGGTTAATTGATGAAGTGCAAAATTGCGGGTTTGTTTTGGTGGTAGAAAGGACATCAGTGTGTGGACTTCAAACCTTTGACATCAGTTTGATTTTAATTTTTGACCTGTTTTTTTATGTTAATTTGAAGTCAAGGTGCCCGCTGGGCAATTAAACAGCATGTTTCGATCATTTTTTGTTACGCCGCTTTGGTGCACTTTGCTGCACAAACATATTCATTAATTCCGCCTGTCTCCTGTTGGAGCACTCCATCATCATTGCATACTCTCTATCTCTGTTGAATTGAGATAAAGCTATCTGCGTCTTTAACCCTTCAATCTCTCGTGTCATCCTGTCTGACCTCTCCTTAAAGCCCTGTGCCAGCAGAGCAGCTTGCTCCTTCAGTTTACTCTCCATAGCATGCTCAGCCTGCATTTTATGAAGCTTCATCTCCTCATCCATCTTCCCCTTCATCTGTTTCATGCTCTCTTCATTACTTCGTCTCTCTGCGTCCATCCTCCATTCCAGTTGTTGCTGCTTCACCTCATTAGCTTGGATTTTCTGGTTCAGGAGGGCTGCTTTCATTTGTTCCTCTGTTCATTTATTAACACAAAGAGAAAAGAAAATAATTTTGCTAACATTCAAAGTAGGTTAAAAACGTTCCGGTTCTAATTTAATGAATTAAGAGGGAGGCATGAATTTTTCAACCGTTCAACCTAGTTTGATCTCAAACAAGGATAGAGTTGAACACTTGGTCAATTACATCAGACTTCAATTACAACTACAAATGTTTGCGTTTTTTACTTTTTCATAACGTACATGGGAAGATTCTACATTCCTAAAAACGTTTGAACTTTTTTAGTAACTTGGTGTTATGAATGTACAAACTGGGAAATTTAGATTTAAAGCATGAATGGGCTGTTTCCCTGACAAGGATTATCTTAAAACAGGACTAGGCCTTAGTTACATAAAGACATTTAAAGGGGTTGTCATTAGTTTTACACAAATGTCTGTGAAGTTCCAGCTCAAAAAACACCACAACGGAGAAACACGCTGTTTTGGTGTGTGTGTCTCTTTAAATGAAAGGGAGCTCCTAGTCTTTTCAGCAGAAAATGTGCTGTGAGCCTGTACTTCCAGCGACAAAACAATTAAATATGGTTACATAAAGCGAAACAAGGTCTTGTCTTTGAACACCAAAAACTTTGTTTTCGATAAGCACAACGGTTTCCCCTGGGGCCATTCGCGAAGCCCCTACAGTCCCTGTTGGTCCGGTCACGACCCCATTCGGGAGAGAGAACCGCAACACGTGTTTACAAACCATACACACAGTTTTCTGAAGTGAAGATACTCAAGTGAAATTAACGTTACACAGGACAACCCCGTCGCATATTTACAAGCCACAGACATTGCTTTCTAATAGTGAACGGAAAAAACGTGTAAATGTGACATTTTATCTACTTTTAAGTTGCCACAGGTCCCTGGGGTCTTACTTAAAAAATACCGGTACATAAAATGTCTTTATTTGCAGCTTTGCCTCGTTCAGTGTGGATGATTTCCATTGAAAACTAAATAACTCCCTTGCTGTATATGACTGTCAGATAAGAGGTGAGGTGAGCTAATCATAGACTAAATACCCAGGTAAACAAGTAATTCATCTTTTCTGTTTATTATAGCATTATAGTTTTGTATTGGTTTTAATGTTAACGTTTGCATTAGTAGATTTGTTAGGAAAGGGACATGTGACATTTTTATTACACTTTGCTAAAATGAACGAAAGGAATGATATGCCTCGAAAAAAGATTTGTTCATTTTGCTGAACTAGACTCAAAGGTCCAAGTCAATAAAATGATCCGAACTTCCCATCACTACACTACACTACACTGTAGAGTCAAGAGGTCAACTAAAGCAAACACTCATCAACATAATGGTGACTTCAAATGACAAACCACTAACATCTAAACCTTTAAGATCACAGTTTGAGCACACAGTGAGTTTGCTGAGAGGTTGCATTTTGACCTCATCGTGAGTATTCTGAAAGCTCATGGTGACATCCCTGTGAGATCACTGTGACATCATCGTGTTGAATGGGCACACTGTTAGCCCTTAGCAGCCATTTCTACAGTAATAAATTTAGTCATTTAGTATATTAGTAATATATTGTCATCAATGTTTTACGTTAAACTACTGCAATGCCTGTATGAAGATACATCATTAAATGATCTATTAATAAAAAAACATCCTCTCGATTCTTTGTATGTCAGGAGCATGTGAAGAATTGACAATAAAGCTGACTTGAACTTGAACCAGAACTCACTAAAGTCACCCAGTCTTAGATGAATATCAAGTGTTAAAAAGAGATGAACACAATAAATCTGTCAAGATCTCGCTAGAGGAGAACAAACATCATTTACATCTTCACTTATTACAGACACCACTCTCACTTAATTTCTGTCTTCTTATTTAAGGTCTTATTGAGAATTAACAGTTATAAATCTAGTTAATTATAGTGGTTTGTATTATACATCAATAATATAGATTTGTGATTTATAAACATGTGTTTTGTAAAGTAAATACAGCTTTTATAATTGAAAGATTTCGGTAGAAAATGCATCTTTCTTTGCAATTGAGACACACTTAGAGACTTTACATACAAATGTCATCATAGGTGACAATCAATCATGAATGATTCTTTTATTATGCACCCAACATGCATTGCAGCACGCATTGATTATCACCATTGTTGAGATTCATATGTGGATTGTTGATGTCTCTGTGCTTCCTACTCATTCTGTAATAAGCTTTGTCTATATGTAGCGAGAGCATTTTAAGAAATTGGAATACAATGCTTTGTTTTTTACTGGTTTGTGGCAATTGTCCCACTCACTTTTGAGCACTATGTCTTTTAAAAAAAACAAAAATGTTCATCGAAAACAACTTGCACTTGCATATCTTTAAATATATCAGTGCAGTTGTCTGTAGAAACACACAATATTGTTTGTTTGTGAATATGTTTTTGAAATGCCTTAACTATCCTAATTTAGCTAAGGCCTAGTCATGGTGCAGGCTAATCCCTGTCCAGGAAACCTCCCTTAAGAGTCTCACCCTTAATCTCTTTTTGCTGGTCAGTCAGTTGTTTGTCAGCCTGCAAAATGGCTTTAGAATCCACAGATTTCTGCTGTCGAAACACATTCAGGACCTCTTCAGCCTATTGACACATAAAACATAAAAATGGATAATTATGATTTTGGCGGGAATGCTAGGGCATTGTTGAACATTGTCAGAGTATCCCATCAGTCAAATCTCCACCCCCCCCCCCTTACCATCCCAATTATATTACAATTAAAATATACATTTTATAATGTAACTCGTCTATGTCGGGTGGAGACCTACTTCATATTTCATCCTCATTGATAAATCTATCATTAGTCACCCGTTCCGTTGGTCTTTGCACTCTTAACCAAATTGTTGATTTAACTAGAATTTTGCTTGGAAAACCATTATGAAGAAAACTGTTTCAACTACAGCTTTGAAAGGCTTGCCTTTAAGAGTCCAGGGTCAAGAGCCCGACTAAAGTGAACACTTATCACAATAATTGTGCTCTGGTGAAATTTCAACATTTTTTCAAAATTAATTGCGGGTGCAAAAGTGATATTGATTCAATGTATTTAACATTGAAAAATCAACTATTTTTTACCATTGATTCAAGGATTTCTAGCTGTTAGCTTGCTGTCTGGGATACTCTACATATATTTTTATTATTAAAGCATCTAGAAGTGAGGGATATTACGGTTGTTTTTACATATTTTATTACGTATTTCTTATGGTGTGAAGATATATTTTTGTTTCATACATTCATTCATCATATAATCTGCACTGTGAAAACAGTGATAAACCTGTGTGCGATATTAATGTGCTTGCAGCAGGAAATGTGAGTGTGGGGGAGGTATGTGGAATGTTTTTTTTTTCAGGAATGTTTTGCAGGAACCAAAAGGACAAAGCAGAAGTTGATGATTGGTGGAAACAAGGGAGACCCCCGGCCCCTGCAGAAGAGACATCGTCGTGACATACCATATATATTGTGTGACTATGTACTGTGGGGGTGGTTGGCTTTTTGAGAGGACAGAGGAGTGTTCGTCTAACAACTCAGCATGCTGTATTTTTTGTTATCTGGTTAATAAACCTAATTTTATTGGAAATCGTCTCCCTTCAATTTTTGAATATGCAGGACGCCTAAAAGTCCAACACAAGATAAGCTTCTTACTAGTTTATAATTAATATTAAATACTGTGTTGCTGAGAATAATTGCTGTTCCTTAATTATTAGGGTAAAAATAACACATTTGAAAACTTATTGGACAAACCTTGACTTCTTTATTGACCTGGCTTTTATATTTCTCCACAGTGTCCTCCAGATCCTTGCAGAAGAGATCATAGCCACCAGGTTGGATATAAAACCCTTGCTGGAGTTTTGCTGTCATTGGTGCAGAGAATGATGACAGAAGATCCTCACATTTTCGTTTTGAAGCTTGCTCATTTTGGCTTAGATATCCATGAAAGAGATCGCTGATATTTTCCTATAATCATAACATTTATTGTGTTTAAGCAGTTTTCAGTTATATAATGCAATACAGAACACTTTTATATTCACTGATGAAAAAATGCAACACAGCTGTGGAAAAAACTAAGAGATAACTCCAGGTTTGCCTTTAATCACTATTTATATAAGTATTGTGGCAATTCCAGTCCAGTGTCTGTTGAAATTCGATAAATAAAGCGTGGACTAACACTGCGTGGATCTAAAATAGCATTCCCAGTCAACATGATGATGTCACGGTGATGTCACCAATAGCTTTCAGAATACTCACGATGAGGTCAATGTGACTTGTTTGTCATTTGAAGTCACCATTATGTTGAACTCTTGACTCTATAGTGTTTGACTTTTCTTCATCTGAATGGTATAATTGTATGTTTACTTTATAGATCACATTTGTTATATCGAGTAATGCTAAAGGAGTCTTAGATAATAATGTAATCATGTGTGAGTGTTGATGAGAGCACTGTCAGTTTGTGTGATTCTAGAAGGTGAGAATTTGATGTTCTTGAAGGCTTTGATTTGCTCAACCCTCTATTTAGACTTTTAGCAAATGCTTGGTAAAGAAATCCTTCTAAAAATCTCATCTGCCCAACACTCCTCAGCCTCAAGCTTTAAAATATGTAAAAACAATCACTGAACTAAAATTAAACATGAGATCAGTGCATAGTGGCGTGGCAGTGTTCTCAGAGTGGGTACACCACAATTTTTACCTTGCCATAACAATTGTGATTCATAAAGCAACAATGACAACAGGCGTAAAACTAGTATCTAAAAGTTAAAGATGAATAGTCCAGCTAAAGCAAACACTCATCACCATAATGCTGACTACATAAAATAAATTCACATTGAGCTCACATATTACTCACACTGTCACAGTATGACAATGGTGAGAATCATTGTGATCATAAAGTGACCTCACGTGTTGACTGGGTGACACAATGCGGGTAAAACAAATGAAAGTTATGCAGTCCACATCGTTAATAAAATAAGCTTTTGCTCATTAATTTTATAACACAATGCAAATATAATCTAAGATAAAAAATGATAATAAAATTAAATTCTGAAGGTTTATAAAGATCGCATATCACAGGCAGTTTCTGCCAGACTCATATTAATCTTGAGTGTCTATAAAGTAGTATTGCACAAATTGTATCTTCGAAGAGTATTTATAGGTTGATCAAATTAATAAAAGAGGGATACAGCTGTACGGTTATTTCCGGAAAAACACAAGCTGCTAGAGGTGGGCCTAGTCGGAAGAGTTGGATGGAACTACAGCACGGGCAACCAACACATCATCACATTAATCCCTTATGTTTTCTACATAATGCTCATACACGCCAATTGTCAACAAAACACAGATGTATGACTAAGGGCAGAGGGTTTCTTTCTTTATTTCTTTCTTTCTTTGGACTTGCTTTTTCAGGAGAATTGCCAAGTAAAAGGAAGAGAATCCCTGTGATAATACAGGGATCCGGAATTAGTAATATAACTTTCCGAAACAAGTTGGAGTGCACATTTAACAGTGTAAAGAAGTCACATTGCATGACATAGCATGATACTCGATCTTTAAAAACATTTTCCACCTGAAAATGTTACCTCTGCTGAGCTTAAATTGTGAAATAAAGTTTTCTGTAAAATAACTGTGCATACAGCAATGTACTGTAAAACAGTTGACTGTTTCTGTTGTGTATTTTGGGGTTCCTCTTGTGTTAAAGAGTATACACAGAATAAAGAAATATTTAGAGACTAGTTTGTCGTATTTCAATTTCTGCAAAATGAAAACACTATAATTTTCACTTGGAATTTGGGGGAAATATTATCACTAGGTTACAGAATGAAACAAAAATAAGAACTTCCAGAAAAACTAAATTGTTTTGGAGTGATCTCTTTCTCCATAAATACACATTCTGCAGGACAGTGCAAATTGGTTTATACCATTGTAATGTAAATAGATCTAGCCTACCTCTAGAGATTTTAGGTATTTCCCATCAGTATCCCTGAAGGAACGTTTCATAAAGGTTTGTGTTGCTATGCTGCTGAGACGCTGGTGTTCCGGGGACACATCCTTCAATTCCAGGGGGAATGAGTGCTTAAGATTGTCCATTCCACTTTGGTACACCTTAAGCCCATCCTTCACTGCAGCCTCATTCTCAATCATTGTCATAGCAATGACAGTGTTTTCCAGACATGGTACAGCCCCACTAGAGATGGTGTCCACGTATGTTTTTGCCAGATTACCAAAAACTTCAGAGAAGGAAAAAGACACAATTGCCAATTTCACACAGGTAAACTGGCAGCAAATTGGCTTTTACAGATCATGTGTGAAAGAGACCTTTCCAGCAAATCCATACTGCCAGTTTACCAGTAAAAAACTTGTAACATTACCAGCAAATTACCAGTATGAGGCAATATGTGAATGAAGAATAAGAAATACTGGTAAGAGACTGTATGACAAAGGACCAGTGCTTTGGGCCAACCATAACATTCTGACGCAGATGACGCGCATACTCTCCAGCGGGCACCTTGATGTTGAAAAGATGTCATATTGAATAAAAAAACCTTAAAATTAACTTAAAAAAACAAGTAAAAAATCCAAATCAGAATGACATCAAAAACTTGACGTCCACTTGAGATCAAACTTTAGGTTTAACATACTTGAACTTATGTTGAAAATTGTTTTTAAATGTCAACTAACCACAGATATTGTGCTCAGTGTTTGCTTTAGCTGGGATCTTGACTTTAATATTGAAAAAATTCTCGATCCATGTCTTAATGTACATTTGTTGTGACATCATCACTTTAATATGCCCATAAACATTTTGAGTGTACTGTGTCATAATATCAGGATATACTCAAAAACTTTACACCTACTGTAAAATTCTCAAATATTCTCTCCCTTTGCCAATACAAAATTGTATATATTTAAATAACAATTACACGCATTGCAAGGGAAAGAAAGAATTCCTCATAACACAAGTGTCACAAGCTCAACTAAAGCAATCACTTATCACAATAATGGTTATTTGATGAATGGAAAAAGTGGTTTTGTTTTGAGGGTCTGAAGGACATCGGTTTGTGGACGTCAAACATTCAGTTTGATATTAATTTTTTAGCTGTTCTTGATGTCAATTTGAAGTCAAGGTGTACACTAGGTCATTCTGTGTATCTGTCTACAGTCGTGGCCAATTTTTTTGGCAGTGACATGAATGCTGTGTTTTGCAAAGTTTCAAGTTCATTCATGTTGTTTAAGCTTTAAAGGTTATTATGCCGAGGGATCCAATGCATTTTAACTCTTTCACCGCCATTGCGTCAATTAAAAAAAATGCTTCCCCTCCAAAGACGAGTTATTACGGCAATCAGTGTTTGTACTGTTTTACAGCAGGTGGTGCTATTACATACCTTTGGGAATAAGTACAGAATCCCAGAACCTAGAACGTATATGTTTAAGCGTTTTTAATCTGGGCGAGTGTAATCTGGGCGAAATGAAGATAGAAGAATACAGTCTCTTTTGTTTAAAAGCTGAGACTCTGTTCTTTCATTTGACATATTGTTTGTCCATATATTCTTTTCAGAAAATTTACTGTGAGCCATTAAAGTTGGGTGAAAATGTAAAAAATGCTGGTGTAGGCTGGCAACTTTTTTTTAAAAAGGTTGGCGGCGAATTAGTTAAATAATTGCAATGAAAAAGCAACTCCCCAGATGTCAATCCCACACTGTAAAAAAAATATTGACGGAAGTAATTATTCTGTAGTGACTAGTTCCTCTCAAATTTTAATCAATTTTTTTCTCCTAGTAATCCTTAATATCTTGGTGCGTTTGTTCTGGTTTGTTTGATTAAGCTTGGAGCTAAACTCTGCAGGAAAGTGGCTCACATAGTTTGGAATTGAGGACCCCTTCTGTAGTGTATGTTAGTGTCAATTTAGATTTCCTATTAGTTTAAATAACATATAAAACACAAGTAAACGCTTCCATTCAAATGTACCAACATTAGTTGAGTCAAATACAATCAATAAGTGGACAAGAATGTATAGCTTTGTTTTGCTGTTATGAATGTGCATTATTAACACACTATTACAGCTAACCAAAAATAAAGTAAAGAATTAACAATGATAAGAGCCAAACTAAAGGAAACACTAAAGACTATCAGGGTGATTTCTTATTTTTCATGTTTTCTTCAGCGATTGTGTTTGTTAACAGCAGGTGTTAATCATTAATGATCAATCATCACTTCATTAACCACATTAATTATCTAATTATCTTCAACTCTGCGTCAGTGTTACTTGTTAACACTCTGAGGGAGAATTATATAAACACGAAATGTGTTCATTTAACACTGGAGGTTTTGCTGTGTACAGAAGCAGCAAACTCTGCAAAACACAATATTTATGTCATTTCCAATACTATTGGCCAGAACTGTATGTAAACATTAATGTTTTTAGCTGCAGGTTTTTAAGCTCCTCGGCATGTGTCCTCATACATTAGATCAAGTTTTCTAGTACAGTGTTGTTGGGTCAAGAGCAAGTGTGGGTTCCAAACTTAAAAAAACTGCATTCATTCGGATATTAAATTATGTCCCAGTATATTTCCAAAAAACTTTGGCTGCCTGTGTGAACAGCACATTTATGTATTTGCAGGTAAATTCATTTCTGTAAACTGATGGTAATATACCAGGATTACTGTGTTAGAGGGGCTAATGATATAAAATCGCACAGAAAAACAGATCGTTAGTATAAGATTTTCCATTTCATTCACCTCTGCCAATGACTGTATATCCATCTTTCAGCTTTTTCACTTGGCTTTCCTGAAAGACCAACTTGCAGAAACGATTTGTGACCTCCAGGAACCCAGGGGAAAGGTCAGCACGATCCAAGCTTTCCAGACGAGACACATTCTCTGGAGCAGTTGGAAATGGGAAAGTGAAGCATTTCCTGGAAGGGAAGAATTTTTGGATGCATTCTCTGGGCAGGTTGTATTCCAACACTTTTTTTGAAGACCCTAGAAAAGATGAAAACATCCTGTAGATCCTTACAATTCACATTTTATGAAACTATATGCGTCACCTCAATAAATTTGGAATTTTAGTCATTCAAAAGAGGTCATTTTGAAAGTCTATTATACTGAAGGGTTAGAACAACTCTAAAGAACAGATGATTCCAAACGGGTGGGAAATTTCTAGAAAGTTTCCATGGTAAGGTAAACTGCCATTTTTAAGATGTTTCTCAGATGTTTTCCAGATCTCCAGATCTTTAGCAGACATCTTAGAGATGTGGCAAACAACCATTGAAGCAATGTTAAGTATTATTTGCATTGGATTTTGCACCTGCAATTAATGTAGAAAGTCGCTTAACTCTTTACTTTAACTCTTTGAGGACTTGTGATTTGCTTGTGACTTGAAAGGAATGACTTGGTTCCTCCTCTTGTGAAATCAGCTACTGAGTTCATGGGTGGAAAAAAATATGGCAGGACTTTTACTCTTTGGCCCCTGGACTTTCCTTCTCTGCCCTGTAGTAAGCACACTGACATATAGCCCCAGTCTGCTCATGGCGACTCAAATTCAATTCCGTCTCGAGATACTTTGCTGAACCTGCTCCTTATCTCTGGCCAGTGCTTTCCTATCAGCTCTATACTGTAATGTCCCCCAAAATTCTGTAAAAGCCCCTAAAATATAACTTGAAAAAACAAATTTCATCGAATCAATATCACTTTTGCACCTGCAATTCAACTAAATTGTTGAAATGTCATCGAACCACCATTATTGTGATCCGTGTTTGCTTAAGTTACTTTATGTTGAGGTTGATTCTCTCCTAACTGAGGTGAGTGTTCTGGTTCACAAGTGTAAAACTACTTCGGCACTTAGACATCAACATTTATCTGGCACAAATTAAACTAATTCAGATGAACAGGTCAACCACAATGCAAGCTGGAAGAAATTAATGAGTTCTTTACTATGTTGACACCCAGCAGGAAGCTTGCTTTCGTTGATTGTCACCATTTTTGAGTTCCATACACTGATTCTTGATGTCTAATTGAGTATATGCTGTTACTTAAAAGATTATGGAAATCATAACACTGCTATAACCTCACACCGTAGTATCACAACATTCACAAATTACGATCACACAGAAACTTATTTGCCAAATTTAAAAATGACTAATATTGTACGATGCCACTGACACACGAACAACTAAAGAAATTCTAACGCTAAATTACAAGAGTCAAGAGCACATCTTAAGCAAACACTGATCACAGTAAGGGTGAATTGATAAAATGTCAACATTTTATCAACATTAATTGCGGCTGCAAAAGTGATATTGACTTGATGCAATTAGTTTTTAATATCGATTCAGTGGACGCTTTCTATCAGGGAAGGTGTGTCTGTTGGATCCCAGGGATTGCACATACTTAGAATGGATGTATGGTATAATGCAATGTAAATCGCATTGGATACAAATATATGGCAACTGTATAAATGTAAATGAGTCCCCAGGTCAAACCCGTCTGGGCCCCACTTGCTGGGATGTTGATAATTAAATGAAATACAATTAAAATCTCTATCACATCTCCTGAGCTATGAAAGAGCAATGTTTTAGTAATAACAATATCTTCTGGGCACTTTTAACTGCTTTTAATTACCATGTTTCAGCTTCAAAGCGAACTCCAGGTACTCATTCTCTGATGCATCTTTGCCCTCGATCTTTCGCTCAAGAGTAAAGTCTCTCACAGCCCAGATGAAATTAGGGAAGAACTTTACAAATTCGCTGGAATCATCGGCATCGGCATCCTCATCTGATGATCTGACTTTAATAAGCTCTGTTAGTTCAGCAACATATCTGACCGTTGGTTCAGGCAAAACACAAATCTGTGAAATATTAAGCAAGTTCGAAGCATCAAAAATTTTGAGAATTGTGGTATTCTTTGTTTTATTAGCCCTGTGCCATATAAGAGCATTTGATCAATTAGATATTCGGAAAGGTTGTAAAACACATTACGCACCTAAAACATGAACAACAAACTTGACAAATAAAATGATTCAGCATGAAAACATTATGCATCAATCCTGTGTACATTATGCAGCAATTATAAAGTCTGCAAATTGAACTGTCTGACTATTTCCTTTATTTGCTTTTATTTTTCCTATTGTTTGTTGGGACTTTAGTAGTTATGTGTTATGTAATCAGAGTTTATCTGTTTATCAGATTTTTTTGTTGATTTATGCTTGTAATTCATATGCTAATTCTTGATGTCTGTGTCTTATGTTGTAGCTCTTTTCTTAGTGTTTTATCTGTCAGAAGGATACTGAAGTTCCTCAATAGCCCTGCTGTCAATTGTTCCTCGGCTGTTGTAAACCAGAGTGCTGCTCAGCAACACAGCCAGACAGAAGATGTTTTGGTCATTCTTTAAGTTCTCCTGAAATAAAGAAAATCAAGACGTTGAAATGAAAAGCTTAAAGCTTTATAGAAACTGTTCACAGAAGTACAAAATACAACTTCTGGGATCAATTTTGAGTGCAACTCAGTTTTTGTTTCAATGAACATGTACGTGAAATGTACTGTTTAGATCTAACAAGTTACTCATCAAAGACTGTGACAAAATGGGTGTAATCGATAAAACAGAACCCAGATGCAGAACAGCGAGTATAAACATTTATTAACAAATCCAGTGAAAACAAAACCCACGAGGGGGTAAAAATAACAGGAGCAAATGAACAATCCCACACGAAAAGGCTGGGAAAATAATCCAGTACGTGCAGGTGACAATACCACACGAAGATACTCAATCAATCCCACACGAGAAGGCTGGGAATAAATAATCCAGTGTGTACAGGTATGACACAGCATGAACCAGAACAAACCAAATACATAAAAACAACGAACCGACCCAGGACTAGGGAAACACAGGGTTTAAGAAAGGAAATACTAACAAGGGATAATGACACCGGAGGAGCGACGGGCAGGTGACAAGACTAAACATTAAAGGGAGACTGGTGACGGAGATAAAACACTAATGGGGGACTAATGGAGAAACAAGGGGCGGAGCTAAACGGACAGGAGGACACGCGGCGAATTGTCAAAACATACCGCCACGTGTCTCCACAAATAACCAAACATACAAACAAGACATGGTACTGTGACGGTCCCGTCCACAAGGCATGAAAGCTCTAAACAGGAAGGACGGAACCCTGACAAAAGACATGGGTTAATTATTGATAGCCAATAGCAAGCTGAATTATACATATGCAGTACCCAGTATTTCCACAACAGAACGTTTGTATCTGTCATGAAAGATCAGCCTCAACATTATTTTGTGCTATTTATCGTCTCTCTAACTGCTTCATAATACAGTATCCCACACCATCTCAATGCATTGCAACCTAAAGTTAATCTGTTGTTGATTGTCACCATCATTGACATACATTCATAGATCCTTGAAGTCTTTGTGTTTAAATAATTAAATATCATGTCCGTTTAAAAAATAATTTGGTATCACTATGCAGGGTCAGAAAAACTTAATATCATCAAAATCTTGTAAGTATAATGTTTTGGTTCTGTATCATACACCAAAATCACCACTTGGCCTCTTTGAACTTTGCTTTCACTGATATAAATACACTAATAAATGAGAATGTTACAACTGAATTTTTTTTTATCATGGACAAACAAGGATCAAGAGACCAACTTAAGGAAACACTAAACACTATCAGGGTGACTTCTTATTGTTGATGTTTTCTTCAGTGATTGTGTTTGTAAACAGCAGGTGTTCATCATTAATGATCAATCATCACTTGTAATGTGAACTCAATTGATAAATTCACTGCAGTAATAAATTAGCATTTTACACCAGAAAGACTCTGCTTCAGTGTAAATTTGTACACCCGTAGGTATGGACTCATATATACACCAGGGTGTACATTTAACACCAGAGAGTTTGCTGTGAGGTCTCTCAAGTCTCATGCATTTCAACCTGTTCACACTCTCACACGCCACACCTTGTATTTCTCAAACAGAGAAATTTTCAGGATAACGGCCAGCAACTTGCGCCGCTTTTGGAGGAATAAAGTGAGTTCTCCATAGAGTTCAGAAGGCCCTGCCACGCACCGGCTTATCAAATAAAAAATATAGCAACTGAACTGAACAGCTAATCAGAAAATAGCATTGCTGTATCCAGGTAAGACTTAGATATTCCCGCAACAACAATGTTTACATTCTGATTCCAAGGACATATTCTGTGATTCACAGGCTCGTTCGACACAATATTGATTCAGATGCTCACTGAAGTAACTGCGGAAGAGGACAGCTGTCACATTGATTCACATCCCACCTAAGTGGTAGCAGACTGATGTACGTGGGAAAAAACCATATTCTATGAGTACTGTAGTCATCTCATCAATGTTGGCCTTTGGAATATATGTGTCCAGGCAGAGTATGTGAACTAGCATAGCTAGCTGGTTGAGTCCTATTGTGTATACTTTTGATCATATCCTGTATACTATGGGGACTGCTGTGTACCCCGGTTATGAAGAAGTATTCATAGGAATGTTTGTAACATAGTTGTGTTAGTAGAATCAAAAATCATATTAATTTAGATCTGTATTAGAATCAAGATTGTTTGCATGATAGAATCAATATACTTATGCATGATGGAAATAATAGAATCAACATATATATGCATGATAGAATCAATATATGTCAACTTATGCAGTAACTGCTTTTATAAAACATTTTAATCATTTTCAGCAATACAAAATCCAGTGATGTTGTTTTAAAGTCAAGATGATCCAATTAAGTCAAACTTATGAGGCATATTTTTTAAAAAAGGAGTCAAGCTTGAAATTCCACCATTAGACTACAAACTGTAAGGAGTCAAGGTTGAAATTCCACCATTAGACCACAAACTTTGATGTCTACAGATAATGGTGGCAGACAAGGATAGTTGGATATTAAAAAATAAGAGATAGCGGGAATTTACATGATTGGTTTCGAAAGGAAAACAACTCGGAGTAGTTTCACTATAACTAGAGGTTGGAAAACACCCGATTTTCAGATGCTTTTGGGAAACATCTCACTTTGTTTGACTTGAACAAATAAAGTAAAATCTTTGACACCTGGACCTTCGTTGTCTGAGCAATTTTTTGAACTGCAAGATCAGCATTTTTCTCCCCATCAGTCCCTGCTAATTTCAGCAGCTATTCTGACACTTGTTTAGTATTAGTTCTGATTCAGAAGGAAAGAAACAGCAAAGAAAATATTTAAAATGATTGTGAAATATTAATTTGCCCCTTGTTTGGCCCAGGCTATTTCATTACATTTGATCCAGACAATGCACAGTATTAATTATTGCATTTGTCTATTTCAAAGATGTCAGGGAAGAGCCAAATGAGCATTCTTTCATGCTTCGCTCTGAAGGATCAGTTCCCTAAAAAGGTGGCCAGGTCAGAGGAGGAGACTGGAGAAGACATTAGTGGAGGCAGTAGATGAGGCAGTGGAAGAGACAGCTAGGGTGTCAGTAGAGGAGGAGAACCCACTGGAAACAGGGGAAAAGAGAGGATTAAGTAGAGCAGTGGTCTCTCTCTCTCTCTCTCTCTCTCCCCCCCCCCCTCCTGCACGAAGAAATGCTGAATTAAATACATAATTTTTAAATACACATTTTTCAGATCAGACCCCCGTCCCCACCCAATCCCCGCTACCAAAATCTCACTCTGAACGCAGTTCAAAACTTGAGAGCCCTGATGAAGTAGCACTTAATGTATTTACATGGTAGATGAATTTTAGGTCAAAATTGAGTTCAAAATTGAGTTATTCATTATTCATACTTTGTGACAACTTATTTACATTATGAAAGGCTTTTTTTAATATGTACATTTTGGGACTTTTTAAGAGAACAAAAAGGTTCTATCTACAAAATCAATTTAAAATTTGGCTCTATCTGTGAGCAAGTCAGGACTTTCAGGATCAGGTAACAGTTGGTTTTTACATGAAGAGATAACTCAATGGCGGGAAAAAAATTAAGAGATTTGAGTTTGATGATTAATTGACGCGTTTGATGTTTCATTGATTAAATATATTTAGTTGACTCAAATTTGGTTGATTTGACACGGAACGGCAAAGTTGTGTCTGTCTTGATACCTTTTCGACGTCTCCAAGTCCCTCAGTGTCCAACAGCACCAGTGTGGTTTCTTTTTTTGTGGGGTGGGGCACACACCACATCCAGATTCCCTTTGTCTTGGACTGAATTGTGTTGCCCAATGCAAACCCTGATAATGCCAAACAAAAAAGTTAATAATAATCATAATGGATATAAGTAGCTTATGTACACATAAAGCATGATGGTGTTCCTACACTTGGCACTTTGGTTGAACAGGATTCAATCATGTTCAGTGGTTCCACATGTTTTGAGTCATGTTTTCTTAACATGAAATGAACATGTAGAAGAACAGAACACCATTATTGTGATTAGTGTTTGCTTTAGTTGGGTTCTTGACTCTTAAGTATTCTTTAATTGTCCATATGTGTTAAAATACATCTCTTGTAGCAAAGAGAATTATGATCCAGTGGGGTCAGAAACTGATAGTTATTTAATCACTGTGGAGTTATTTAAAACTCATTATTTATTGATATGTGAATGCAAAGTTATGATACAATTTGAAGAAATTAAAAGAGTGTTATGGACAATTAAGAAAATAAATGATTTTCACAACACTCTTACATTTCTGAATCAGTTAGACATGAAGAATCGGAGTACGAATCTCGAAAATGGTGACAATCAACTA
This sequence comes from Triplophysa bombifrons, assembly GCA_029783895.1. Classification (NCBI taxonomy): domain Eukaryota; kingdom Metazoa; phylum Chordata; class Actinopteri; order Cypriniformes; family Nemacheilidae; genus Triplophysa; species Triplophysa bombifrons. The sequence continues at coordinate 15,725,042 of CM056449.1, forward strand.
TAGAACGCTTCATGCTGCAATGCATGCTGGGTAACATCATAGAGCAAAACTTAGCCATGACTCCCAGGATGTATTGCAGTTGATCTGTTTATCTGAATCAGTTTGATGATTGTCACCATTGTTGAGGTTTGTATGATGAGTGTTGACGTTTAAACGTATCGATAACAACTTGTTTATTTTGCCCCAAAAAATTTGCATTTTTGTGACCAGAGCATAATCAATAATTAATTCCAAATCATATTATTACTGCTTCTTTTTTTGTAACACCAAAAAAGCCAATCAGCTATAATTGACCTGTTGTGGCGGATCACTTTCTTTATGCTCTAAATATACTTTCATTCTAAGCATTGAAAAAGAAATGGAGGAGTTGACTTAACAATGTCAAGCCACAAGGTCCCAACTAAAGCAACCACTGATCACAATAATGGTTTGATGAATTGCGGGTGCAAAAGTGATTTTGATTCAAGCCGTTTATAATTTTTAACATTGATTTAATGGTTGCTTCCTATCATGTTATCTTAGAGGTTATAGTTCTGTTTTGTTGGCATTTAAAATAGTTTTTGTGACGTCTGTTTTAGGAGTGGTGCAGAGGAGTATCTTGTTGGGTTTACTTGATTCACTCATGTTCTCTCTACTTGTTAATTTCATGTTTAGAAACATGACTCAAACAATAGAAACCACTTGCAGGGTTTGAATCATGTTAAACCAAAGAGCTTCTGTTTTTAGTGTAAGTTTGAGCTATAAACCTACACAATTGTGTTGAATCAGAGTGATTTATTCAAGTAAATTGAACAGCATAAAAAATTTTTTTTTTGAGTGTAGGTTATTAGCAGATGGTCATTAAGTATTGTGCCATCCATAATAAGAAGTAACGATTTAGTGTTCACATGGCCTAATCCTGCAAGCAAGCTTGCACTGGCTCTTTATGGGCCAGCGCAGTCAGCCTCGAGAGAATTTGCTCACAGGCAAAATGCCTACACGGGCAGCCCTCACCTCATCCCCCAATGTTGATCACATCCCAGTCAACACGATGGTGTCATTTGCAAAGGAGTATTGGATGTTAAGTTTATCATGGCTGAATGATCGTGAGAACACTGTGATTCTGCTGTTTTGAGAAAGGCAGATATCATAAATGTCTTCTAAATGAATTACACACATAAACATTACAATTATTTAAACTTTAGACACAAATACGTCAAGAATCAGTGTATGAACCTCATCAATGGTAAGAATAAACTGCGAAGCTTTATGCTGCAACGCATGCTGGGAGTCACAAATGAGTTTTGAACTATGTTGTTACCCAGCATGCATAGTAGCATGACGTTTTTTTATTCTGGTGAGTGTCACCGTCGTTCAGTTTAATATGCTGATTTTTGATGTCTGTGATTTTCGCAACACTCTGTTAAGACTTAAGAGCAAATACTTCTCAATCTTTATAATTAAAATCTCATCTGCCCTCAAGCTATGTTGAAATGTCAAAAATTTTGAACGTAAATAACAGATGCCAAAGTGATCAACAAATAAGCAGTCGGGCTTAAGTGGTCAATGTTTTGCCAGTGAACAAATTCTCAGGGGCCCTTAAGCTAACCCTAATTGTGCCCGTAAAGTGCAAGTGCAGGCTTGCTTGCAGGGAACACTTTTTGATGCCATCAGCACTGCATATGAGGGTTTAACCTGTTTGTTTCCCAGCAAGACTGTTCATCAGGTAGGACTTCCCGGTGCGGTAGAGACCCACCACAGCGACCACCACCACCGGCTGCTCAATCTTCTGCAGGATCTGCAGCGCTGATTCCTGCACACACAGCTTCCCATCTGACGTTGTGTCAATCAGGCAAACTGGCTTGTCCATGTTCACTGGAGATGAAGTTACACAGCAAAATATCCAGGGTTAAAATTAACTAGACAATGAAGTGTTAAGTGCTAACAGACTGATGAACATAATCACTGAAGAAAACATGAACAGCAAGAAGTCAATTATTGACCCTTGATTTCAAATGATAAAGTTTTAGTCCAGCTGTAATATTGTGCCTATTATGTGCCTTTATTATATCAAAGCAAAGTCAAAATCGGCCAAATGTTGATGTTGGCATTTGTGCGAGAGTGTGAAATGGAGCCTGAAATGCATGAAAACTGGCAACCCTATTTACACGGTAACACTATTACTTCTTTTGTATAGTCATTACTTTTGTCCAAAACGAAAGGATAAATATTTACATCATTCTACACACAATTGACACACAACTATCACACATTGACATATTCACATCAAACCTGCCTAGAAGTATATTCAATCTGACTTACAGTCGGTGTTACTCAACTGTCCACACAATTAACATTCCAGTCAACACCTAGAGGTCAAGCGATGATCATATTGACGTCACACCATTGTCATACTGTGACAGTCTGAGTAATACGTGAATTTATTTTATTTAGTCACCATTATGGTGATGAGCGTTTGCTTTTTCCTGGACTCTTCAAAATCATCAAAATAAAAACTTCACACTGTAATACATCCTGGGTAACATTGTAGTTCAAAATTCATTCATGCATGTAGGTTCTCGGTTTATTCTTACCATTGTTGGTGTTCATACACTAAAACTTTAGGTATTTGTGTCTTAAAGGAGTTAAGACACATTGTATACATATTATCGTTTGTTTTAGATGTAAGTAAGTGTTTACATAATTAAAGGTTAAAACTGCTGTAGAGCTCAACTAAAGCAAACATTGATCAACATTATGGTGACTTCAGGTGACAAACCAGTTACATCTTAACCTCTAACATGACAGTTTGAGCAAACAGTGAGTTTGCTGAGAGGTTACATTTTGAGCTCATCGAGAGTTGCCGAAAGCTGATGGTGACATCCTCTTCTTGACTTGGAAGGACACACTTTTGGAGAGATGACATACTTTGTAGGATTTCTGTGAATTAAAACGCACACACCAAAAGAAATATACAGCTTAAATATGCAACCGTATTGGATTTCAGAACCTTAAAATGCAAGAACTGTTAATACAATGCATTTTTTCAGTTAGTGCTATTCAGAACGTTTTTTGCTTCAAGCACATTCGTCACTATTTTACTTCCATATTAAAAAAAGTATCTTGTAAAATACAAAATGTAAGTTTGTATCTCAAATATGTATTAACGGTCAGATGTTTTCTCTCCGCTGTCTTAAAGTTTCCTGGAAGCAGATTTTTGTTCCTGCTCTGTAAATGTCTTTGAATTCATGATATTTTTTGTAACTATCTTTGATTCTTTAGCAGAGATCATAACAAATATCATAAGTATAATTTTGCCAGTTCAAACAAGTAAGGCTTCTTTTAAAATTTTATGGAAAAAAACACAAACTCATCAAATTACAGTAAAAACTAGATGCTGACTTATAATGATACGACACTGAATTAAAAACAAACTGACACAATTGAACAAAATAAGAAATAATGTCATACCTGTAAGTGGATCTCTGTGTATCAGTCTGTTAAGTTTCTGAATGATAAATGAAAGTTCTCAGCTTGTGTTTTATAGTCACGCCGAGACGATAGCTAATATGGTGCCGTGCAGACCAATCAACGCCACCCACGTGCATTCTGCTAAGAAAATTTCTCTAACTTTGATTGGTTTTGTAGTGAAATTAAAAAGTCACATTTGCCATCAAATAAATAATATTGAATTTAATCAAAGTACAGTGAGAGAAAGACAAGACCAGTCAGTGACTGCATTTACCCCAAAATCACTTGCAAAAGCCTTGATGACGACACACCTATCGTCCATGTTCTTTAAAATCATGTGACATGGTAAAATATACAGCAGAAGTTTTCTCATAAATGGAAGTTAAAATATTTCCAAGGTTTCGTGCAAAACAGGTTTTGCTAGTCTGCTAAATAAAAGATTTCTGTCTTAAACAGGCACTACAAAAGATAACAAGCTGCAGAGAAAAGGGGTCACACCCTTACAAGATGTATAACATTAATAGAGCAGAATACTCGGAAATGTTACTGTAAATTAACATCAGTTTCGCAACCTGAGCTGGGAAGTATTTCAAATACAAAATACATAACCCTTCACATGCATAGGCCCCGGGGGGTTAACACTTAATATATATATATATATATATTTAAGTAATTCATTTGGATGTCACCATCATGGTGATCAGTATTTCCTTGAATTGGGCTCTTGACGCTTGACTTTGACCCTCAAAAACTGAGATTGCTGCTATGGAGGAATTTCATGATATGTCTTTATGTTTCTGATCATAATTCACTATGTATTGCTCTTCTGTTTTAAACCAATTTGTATGAGATTCAGAAAAGTACCCTAGACAGTTGTGATTTTGATGTCCGGTAGTGTTTAAGAATTCTGGGCACTTTTTCAGGCCCCGACTCTACTGTATGACCACATCTGGGCTTGTTCCGCCCCGTTACCATGATTACAATCAACTTTGAGCAAGACTTCAGTTTAGTCACTGTACATGTTCTCTCTACTTTTTAATTTCATAAGAAAAAAATACACATACATGTGGAACCACTGTCCATGATTGAATCATGTTAAAGTTCTGTTTTTAGTGCACGTTTGAGCTAGAAAACCTATATAATTGTGTTAAATGAAAGTGATTTTTTTTTTGGAGTGTAGTCATATGGGATGGTAGGGGACTTGTGTGTGTGAGAATCATAACCCATCCGTGTTGAGTGAAGGAGGGGTGGCTGCTAGGCTGAATAAGAGAGTATGAAAGGAGGAATGTTGGATGAGTGCCCAGAAATGAGTGAGATTAGCTGAGAAGAGTGTGTGTGTGTGTGTGTGTGTTTGTGCAGCCGTGAAGGAGGAGAGAAAGGAGCTCTGTAAATATTTTTTATTTTTGATGAATAATTTATGCCCTTCGCTTTATACGAATTTACAAAGAGATAATTGATTCAGTAATTAACAATCCTAGAAAGTATTTTGAGGCATTTATTTTCAGACTACTAGTGACTGGAATCCTTATTTTACAATCTTAGTACCCTGCTATTTTTTGCTCTTATAAAAAGCAACTTTTTTGGTTTCTTTTTATTGAATTTTCTTTTTGACTTTTTGATCCCAGTGCTAGAGCTATTTTAGCGTGCTCTTATTTTTACTTTTCCTTAAAAGCAATATTTCGGTTCATTTTCATTTAACTTTCTTTTTCATTTTTGATTTTAGTATATTCTTATTCTCACTTTTTGAATCATCATTTTTGGCCCATTTACATATTTTATTGGCCATTTTAACAGTTCTTTAACCAAAGTATTTTAAGGTGTTATTTTAACGCCTTCTTATTTTACTTTATATCTACAAAGAGGGATCATTCCAAAGCAGTAATATTTGTAAGCATATTTTACGGTTAGCCTCTTTGGAAGTATCAGTCAGTTTGCTGATTTATGAATTATCATTTCAAGTTAACCTTTTTTCAAAATTATTTTATCTTTCAAGTCTACTTTGTGGTTAATCACTTTTATTAAGACATTATTTAAACTGTTGATTTATTGAGCTGCTATGTAGGATCCTTTCAACAAAGAACTGTTGAAGGGTTTATTTTAAGAATATTTTTGTTTGTGTTTTTTTTACTTTTACTTGACATCTTCAGTTCAGTCACATTTTGGGTTAAGGATGACTGATCCTTACAACTGATAACATCTGAATTAAGTAGTATACACTGAAGCCTTTGATGGTTCAACTATGAGTGTTTTTTAAACTTTTCTTTTGAATGTTTTTGGTGTTTGAATATTTGTATTACACTTGTGTTTCATCTTTGTACATGGTTGAAGGTGTAGCAGGCACCACCTATGAAAGTGTAGCCAAGTCTTATTTGAAACCCAGAGAATTAGTGAAATCATTTGACAGAAGGTGGAACAGGTAGAACAAGTACGTTAACTGGAAGGTTGTGAGAAGGAGTTGCAAGGTTAGTGTGTTGAAAGACCATTTGAAGGAAATCGTGAAGAGAACACAAGGCATGAGAACTAAAGAGTGGGTCATTTGATGTGTCAGTATGTAAGGAAGTGGAAGGACTAATAAATAATTATGAACCAAATGCAAGAAAAGTGAAGAAATTCATTTTCTAAATATGAGGAAAAGACCAGAGGATGGTGGCCAAAAAGATGTCGTTCTCATGTTGAGCCCGGGAAGATATCATGCGAGCATTATAAAGACTGTAGAAAGAGTGATGTCTTATTTATTACTTAAAATAAAAGGTCTGTGGGTTGTAAGTATAAAAACCAGAATAAAATTCAGGCAGGAGCTATGACCTGTGTTAATATTATAAAGAATTTCCAGCAGAGACCATTAGGACCCGCGGTATTAAGGCTTTTAGCAGAGATACACAATGTGTATCTTCCATCCAAACCAACATCTTTTGTTAACAACTAACTTTTGTATTCTTTACTTTATTTTTTTCTGTATGTATGTTAAGTCATTTAATTTGTATTGAACTGTATTTATTGTATTCATTTAACTAAATCAAACAAACAAAAAATAAAAACGTTTAGACTAGAGAAAACCATTACACTGTAAAAAATGCCTGTGAAGTTTACGGTAAAATTCTGTTGTTTTCACACAAAAAAACATGTTATCAGAAAGCATCCGTAAAAAATACGGAAAAACACTGTTAAAAAAAATCCATTGTTTTTACGGAAAAACCCTGTTAAAGTGGTTGTGAAATTAACAGTGAAATTCTGTAGTTTTCACAGAGAAAACTGTTGTCAAAAAACGTCAGTAAAAATACGAAAAACACTGTCAAATTCTCTGGGAATTGAAGAGTGAAATTCCAAAGTTTTCACAAGGAGTTTTTTCAACTCCACAAACACTTTTATCACCTTCACTTACAGACACCACTGTCACTTTATTTCTGTTGCACGTCTACAAAAGTTCTAATTGAGAATTAACACAAGTTTACATGTTAATGGTTTTGTTGAGTCACCATTATGGTGAGAGTGTTTGCTTTAGTTGTGGTCTTGACCCTTTGCTTTACATGAGAAGAAGTCTTTGCCCAGTTTTGATATCTGTGTGTTGAAACATAGACCGAAACAAGTGGGTAAAAGCTCAGACAAAGCTAACTATTAACTTTTCTAGGTTGGAGAGTAAATACATGGTTGAGAGTTTAGGTCGTGCTTTAAAGTTATTTGTTTTCATCATTTATGATATTGCGTGAAATTAAATAATATACTGAAAGTCTTTGACAGCACATGTGATACATAAATGTTCTAGCACACATCAAGAAAATAACAGTTTGTCTCAACAATGGTGACAACAGAAAAAACCATTAAAGATAAACGCAATGCATTCTGGGTATCATCAAAGCACAAAACTCATCAATGACTCCCAGCATGCATTGCGGCTGTAAGATTTTCAATTGTTAGTCACCACTGTTGAGATTCATACTCTGATTGTTGATGTGTGAGTCAAAGACCAAATGCAAATCTTTTGACGTTTCAAAAATTCAACTTTTATATTGATTGTTTCTGGAAATGTGAATTTTAAATGTAAATTCATTTAGACGTTTGAAACAAACAAAAAAAGTAATTAAACAACATCGTAGAATTAGCTTTTGAAAAAATCTAATCACATTTTCACTTGTTGTCATTTGCTACAAAACTATGTTTTATATAAAACAATTTCATAGCAGCCCAAAGAAAAATGTTAATTTATATATGACGGCTGAAAGACACCAACTAAAGCAAACACTGATCAAAAAAACGTTGACTTTGAATACACCAATAAAGCATCAAGTCATGGCTGTTATGCTGCAGTCCCTGTGAAGCAGAAGTGATGATCGTCTTCAGTATTCTGACGTATTTACAAGATGAATAGTGGGTGTGGCTCATGTTTTCCACTGTAAATTGATTGGATGAATAAAAACAGGATGTTCCCGTAATTTTACGGTTGCTTGCTGGCAAACACAGCTGCCGGTATTTTTCCGTAAAAACTATGGAATTTGTATTTTCTCTCTTTTTTTCCTGATATTTAATGTTTTGTGGGTCACCACTATGCTGAAGAGTGGAGTCTGTGTTTAAGTCAAGGTCAGGCAATGGTGTGCCGATGTCATGCTGCATGTTGCTTTGTTTAAAAGTGACTTTGATGTTTTAATAACAAATTACAAAGAAGAAAATGAAGTAAATGTAATGTTTTCACTTTTGTGCATTTGGACCAAGTTTCAATTTTATATAAAGAAATTCTGTTAATGTAAAAGACTCTATTGTATTAAGTTCATACACAGCTTGAAGTTTGTGCCCTGAAGTTTTAAACTGCAAGACTGTTTACGTTCTTTTCCTGTATTTAGTACGGAATTTTACTGGCAACCACAGCTGCCGGTATTTTTCCGTAAAATTTCTGGAACATTTTTTACAGTGTAAATTTGCATAACCTCATAACTCTGGCACGATGCAGTTGGATGTACGATGATCACGGAGCACTTGTAGATCCACAACGATTTTCAAGTGGTAGCCTACTCAATGCTTTCGGGAAATACAACCCACGTCATTGTTTGTGTGGATTCAAATTTGAGTTTTTCAATATTAATTATTACAATTCCAACTGAGGTTGCTCAAACATTTGTGGGTGCATAGCAACTTTTGTATCCTGTAATACCAGAGACGGACAGGCCATTCAGACTTTATTGTGTTGCCTTCTTGAGCATCAAGGAATGTTTGTAATAGTTATAAGTCTGTCAACTGTCCTTAGTGCCTTTAGCGCTTTCTAGGGAAACGGACACTGATTGTGGAATGGAATTCCAAGATCTATATAGATTTTTTCCTTCACCTCCATTTCGTTTGACCACCTATAGCCCACTTTTTTGTGACCTACAGGGCCTCCTCTATGATATGACATGAAGTTTATCCCTTTCGGATGAACGATCAGCTCTTGAAAAATCACCAAAGTTGCAAAGATCTGTTGCAATACCTGCATCTACCATGGCGCTGTTGGATTACAAATGAACCAGACAGCGGGTGAACGTATTGTACAATGAGTGAGTCACAGGTGAGATTTGTTGCGGAGCGCTGCATGCTCGCTGACTGAGTTCATCAAAAACTTTCACGGGATGGGGGCCAAAGAGAGAAGAACCCAAGCGAATACACAAAAACTTTATCATAAAACAAAAAACAACGAGGGGGCAAAAAATTAGCTAGCACAGGACAATAGACACAAGAAAAATTAAATAGGGAGACTAACAAGGGACAGGTGTGGGTTAAAGTGAACCAATTTCGATTTTCTCCTCCAAAGTGTAAATCGCTTTAATAAACTTGATCACTCAGCAACCTTTAAAACAATTATATGTTACACGCAACAGAGAAGCTTTACTTCTACGCAACGGACCTGCTTACTTCTTTAGCATTTACTGATTTACTCCTCAACAAAAACATTATAAACAACATCAACATTATGATCATACTGAGTGTCTCTGTATTGACTTTTATTAAGCGGTTTTCGTTCGGCTGGGTCCCTGTACGTTTTATTCATTTCATATCCTATTTTAAATACATTAACGGAAACTGAAAAATGATTTTTTTTTTTTTCGTTTAGATTACCGAACCAAAAAGTTTTCGCCCCGATTTTTCATTTTTTGTTTGCCGTTTAATAAACGGATTTTGGATTCAATATGGCATTCAGACATGTGGGCACTGTAATGCCCCTTTCACCCGATTGGTCAAATCGTACCATTCTGTACGGCCTTTATTCTTCCCGGCAGAAGAATTCACCTCTTGTCGTTCGTTTTTTAGTTTATTGTCGAAACGCGAATCACAGCTTATTGTTAACTGTGCGTGATGTTTAAGCAGAAATTCGTGTTGTACTGTACAACATTTAAGAGAATGCAAGCCATGCAGTGTGCTGTATGCTATTACTTCGACATCTAACACCCCTTTCACACACGTTGATACCAGAAAATTGCTGTAAAATTCCTGGAGAGTGCTTCTGTCAGTGGGATTGATGTAGAAAGGTACGACGTAGTAGTAGTAGAAGTATTCACAAAGTTCCCTGCATCAGAAAGCACCCTGTGTGAATAAAAGGCAGGAACAATGCCTTAAGGATCTGTATAGTAATGACAAATAAAGTGGCTATAAAAACAAGCAAGCAATTTATGTTCCTCAATTATTTAAAAAAAATAGCAGAATAACTTTGTCTGAGGCTAAAAGTCTGCCTGCTTCCATCACTGGACAACACTCCCCATAATCCTTTGCACCCGTCATCTGGACACTATTCCCATCACTTGTCTACCCCTTGTTTTCTGCCTTATTTAAATTCTTCCTTTGGTTTTGTTATTTGTCCACTGTTGAATGTGTTTATGGTGTTGTGCTTTTTCCTGTGTCTCTGTGGATTAAATTATACCAGTTTGGAGTATCTACTTGTCTTGAGTGTTCGCTGCACAAACCGTGACATCTGTACGTAAGTGTCTCTGTCGACACCTAGGGTACTTTACAGACTCAACTTTCACCTGGAAATTTAGATGTGCTTGTTTTTCTCAACAAAAACTTATCTGCTTTATAAATGGGTTTTTCATTCGGTCTGCATGAGTTTATTCAGAAATTGTTACAAAATCTAAACGATAAAACTAATATTGTATTGATGGGAGAGTCTACCCGCTACGCAAAGTCTTCTTCAGCACATCCCAAAGATTCTCAATAGGGTCAGAGTGTGGGCTCTGTGGTGGCCAATGAGTGAAAATGATGTATATGTTTCCTGAACCACTCTTTCACAATTTGAGCCCGATTGTCATGTTGAAATCTGCCCGTGCCCTCAGGGAGGAAAGAACCCATTGATGGCATAACTTGATCATTCAGTCAACTGATCTCATTCTCTGGGCACATAACATTGCTGAACCTATACCTCAAATCCAATGGGAGGCTCTTACCCATTTGCTTAGTTGAATCCATGCAGTTGTTGACTGGTTTTGAACGGGCAGTGTATATAACTCTGCTTTATAAATGGGTTTCTCATTCGGTCTGCATGAGCTTATTCAGAAATTGTTACAAAACCAAAATGATAAAACTATATATTTACATTAACATTTAGTCATTTAGCAGACGCTTTTATCCAAAGCGACTTACAGAGAGGTCAGGGAGCAATAAGCGACATGTCAAACAGGAGCAATCATACAATAGGTACTGATACAAATAAGCCAAAGATAATTTGGATAATATCTACAGTACACATGGATGTCCAGTTCACAGCATATCTTCAATACTGTATGACAACAGAAGCCCTAGTTTGGGCACAACACAGTTAGCATATCTATAAATCCAGTCTTCTACATATAGTCATTCCACCTCCAAACACACACACACACACACACACACACACACACACACACACACACACACACACACACACACACACACACACACACACACACACACACACACACACACACACACACACACACACACACACACACACACACACACACACACACACACACACACACACACACACACACTGCTCCCTCAAGCTTAATCTCAAACATTTCCAAAACATAGTGATATGTACATTCTCACAACCAGATAAAGCTGTTATTTTATACTGGTAACAAAGAGTCAATGCCTGAACTGAGAACTAAAACAAAAGACAAATGCTAAAACTATTGTTAATCATACATACAGTGTGTAAATAATTATTTGATCCCCTGCTGATTTAAGTTTGTCTACTTACGAAGAAATGAAGGGTCCATCATTTGTATGGTAGATTTATTTTAACTGATATAGACAGAATATCAACAACAACAAATCAGGGGGAAAATGTTATATAAAGGTAATAAATTGATTTGCATTTCAGTCAGTGAAATAAGAATTTGATTCCAGAGCAAAACATAAATTTGTACTTGGTGGAGAAACCCTTGTTGGCAAGCAAAGAGGTAAAAGATTTCTGATAGTTGGTCACCAGGTTTGCCACCAAGATTCTACGATACACTGGCCCGTCCCTCAGCCCCTCAATGCAGTGAAGTCATCCTGTACCCATAGCAGAGAAAAAGCCCTTAAGCAAAATGTTTCCAACACTGTGCTTCCCTGTAGGGATGATGTTCTTGGGGTCATTGTCAGCAATTCTTTCCCTCCAAAAACAGGAGTCAACTTTGGTCTCTCAGCACTTTCTACAAACCTTTTCTGAATCATCTTGATGTTCATTGTCGAACTTTAGGTGAGCCAGGCGGGCCTTCTTGGGCAGGGGGATCTTGCGGGTGCTTCAGGATTTCAATCTATTGTGGCATAGCGTGTCACCAATGGTTTGCTTGATAATGGTGGTCCCAACTGACTTGAGATCATTAACAAGCTTCTTCCGTGTAGTTCTGGGCTGATCTGTAACCTTTCTCATGATCATCTTCACTCCATTGGGGTAATCTTGCAGGGAGCTCCAGACCAGGGGCAATTGATAGTTATTTACTATTCTCTCACTCTCACCAAGCTTCTGTCTGTAGCCTTCAAGGTTTGTCCAGGTCGACAATCTTGTCCCTTACATCCTTTGAAACCTATTTGGTCTGGACCATGGTGGTGGGGAGGTTGAAATGGGAGATACAGATTCTGGTGGCAGGCCTCTTTTATATACATAAGATGATTTTGGAGTACTGTCTTAAAATGACAGGACTAATCCGTGGGCCGTGTAGGCACATAACCAATCTTTGGGGCCAGAATTCTTGCTTGTTGGTACATTTACATTTACATTTAGTCATTTAGCAGACGCTTTTATCCAAAGCGACTTACAAGTGGGGTAGGTAATGGAAGCAATTAGGACATCATAAGTACAACAAAAGCATAAGTGCAATCAAAAATAAGGTTCATATAGTCCAACACAGTATACAGAATCATTCATACATTTTTTTTTTTTTAAAGAAGAGAAGAAAAGAGTAGAGAAGAGAGTTGAGTCAGAACAGATCAGTCAGATGTCAGATGTTGGCGGAAGAGATGTGTTTTCAGGCGTTTCTTAAAGATGGCTACAGAGTCTGCAGATCTTGTAGCAGCAGGCAGATCATTCCACATAGGTGGAACAGATCCGGAGAAGGTGCGCGAGAGAGATTTTTTACCTTTATGGGATGGCACCACAAGACGCCGTTCGTTTGCAGATCGTAGGGATCTGGCGGGTACATATGTCTGCATTAGTGAGTGAAGATAAGGTGGTGCCAAACCAGTCGTGGTCTTGTAAGCCAGGAGCAGAGTCTTGAATTTAATGCGAGCGGCTATAGGGAGCCAATGTAGCTTAATGAGTAGAGGAGTGACGTGTGCCCTCTTCGGTTCATTAAAGATAACTCTTGCCGCAGCATTCTGGATCATCTGTAGAGGTTTGGTTGTGCAAGCTGGAAGTCCTCCCAGTAGTGCATTGCAGTAGTCCAGTCTGGACAGGACTAGAGCCTGTACTAGGACTTGCGTAGCATGCTCCGATAGGAAGGGTCTAATTTTCCTGATATTGTAGAGGATGAATCTACAGGACCGGGCGGTGCTGGCAACTTGATCTGTGAAGTTGAGCTGATCATCGATCAACCAAAATATCATGGTATGGTATGGGATCAAATATTTATTTCACTGACTGAAATGCAACTCAATTTATAACCTGTATATAATTTTTTCCGATGATATTTTGGTTGATTTTCTGGTTCTATCAGTAAAAAATAAACCTACCAAATATAGCAATGCCAGTCAGCCCAATTTGCTAATGCATTACAACTTTATTAGGAGTTAGTCGATTAATCTCACAATAATAATAATACTAGATAGAAAGTTTGAGAAGAAACTTTTTGTTGGCTTGATAAAGCCTGGCATAAAGAGTTTAACATAAGTTGAAAGGTTTTAGGTTAAACATTTTCTAACATGATGGAAATATTGTGAAAAAACAGCGTATCATTACAGAATAAGTCTTCATTTGTAATTCAACTTTACCACATGAATAACAGAAAAACAATAACGGATTAACGTGATATAAAGCCTATTCATCCAAATTTTTATAACAATAAACATTAAAATAAGTGAAACTTGGCCCAACTTGCATCAGGAGTAGACTTTGAACTTGAGCTAGCGCATTAAGAGAGAGCGCATTTAGGCCACGCCCACACCGGGGACAATCCAACCAACTTTCTATTGCGGGAAAATGCCTCCTTGATATTTCTGATTTATAGCAAAAAACATAACAATGACTAAACTGCTGTGTGACAAGGTGCACAGCAAACAAGAGAAAGTCCGCTGTGCGCGTCCCTCTTAACCTAGCGGGTCAAAGATATGCGAGGCTGTCTGGTGATTCAAGTAAACATATTTTGAAGTGCAAACACTTGTCTGTATCGCACTCGTACAGACTCTTAATCTGCTGGGTAGAATTAAGTTCGTACAGAATGGTTTCGACAGCCAAGAAACCTTAAAGATTGACAGATGAGTGGACTCAAACATATCCTGACACTTGTTCAAACCTGGTGACCAACTATCAGAAATGTCTGACCTCTGTGCTTGCCAAACAAGGGTTTCTCCACCAAGTACAAAGTTATGTTTTGCTTGGGGATCAAATTCTTATTTCACTGACTGAAATGCAAATCAATTTATAACCTTTGTATAACATTTCCCCCTGATTTTTTTGATATTCTGTCTCTATCAGTTAAAATAAATCCACGATAAAAATTATGGACCCTTCATTTCTTTGTAAGTAGACAAACTTAAATCAGCAGGGGATCAAATAATTATTTACACACTGTATGTATGATTAACAATAGTTTTAGCATTTGTCTTTTGTTTTAGTTCTCAATTCAGGCATTGACTCTTTGTCACCAGTATAAAATAACAGCTTTATCTGGTTGTGAGAATGTACATATCACTATGTTTTCGAAATGTATGAGATTAAGCTTGAGGGAGCAGTGTGTGTGTGTGTGTGTGTGTGGGTGTGTGTGTGTTTGGTGGTGGAATGACTATATGTAGAAGACCAGATTTATAGATATGCTAACTGTGTTGTGCCCAAACTAGGGCTTCTGTTGTCATACAGTATTGAAGATATGCTGTGAATTGGACATCCATGTGTACTGTAGATATTATCCAAATTATCTTTGGCTTATTTGTATCAGTACCTATTATATGATTGCTCCTGTATGACATATCACTTATTGCTCCCTGACCTCTCTGTAAATCTCTTTCGATAAAAGCGTCTGCTAAATGAATAAATGTTAATGTAAATATATAGTTCTATCATTTTGGTTTTGTAACAATTTCTGAATAAGCTCATGCAGACCGAATGAGAAACCCATTTATAAAGCAGAGTTATATACACTGCCCGTTCAAAACCAGTCAACAACTGCATGGATTCAACTAAGCAAATAGGTAAGAGCGTCCCATTGGATTTGAGGTTTAGGTTCAGGAACGTTATGTGCCTAGAGAAATTAGGTCAGTTGATGCCATCAATGGGTTCTTTCCTCCCTGATGGCACGGGCATATTTCAATATGACAATGCCAGGATTCATCGGGCTCAAATTGTGAAAGAGTGGTTCAGGAAACATAAACATCATTTTCACTCATTGGCCACCACAGAGCCCACACTCTGACCCTATTGAGAATCTTTGGGATGTGATGAAGAAGACTTTGCGTAGCGGGTAGACTCTCCCATCATCAATACAATATTAGTTTTATCGTTTAGATTTTGTAACAATTTCTGAATAAACTCATGCAGACTGAATGAGAAAACCCATTTATAAAGCAGATAAGTTTTTGTTGAGAAAAACAAGCACATCTAAATTTTCAGGTGAAAGTCGAGTCTGTACAATAGCCTATGTGTCGACAGAGACACTTACATACAGATGTCACGGTTTGTGCGGAGAACACTCAAGACAATCAGATTCTCCAAACTGGTATAATTTAATCCACAGAGACACAGGAAAAAGCACAACACCATAAACACATTCAACAGCGGACAAATAACAAAACCAAAGGAAGAATTTAAATAAGACAGAAAACAAGGGGTAGACAAGTGATGGGAATGGTGTCCAGATGATGGGGATCAGGTGAGACGGGTGCAAAGGATTATGGGGAGTGTTGTCCAGTGATGGAAGCAGGCAGACTTTTAGCCTCAGACAAAGTTCCATTCCATTCCATTTTCTACCGCTTATTCAAACTACCTCGGGTCACAGGGAGCCTGCGCCTATCTCAGGAGTCATCGGGCATCAAGGCAGGATACACCCTGGATGGAGTGCCAACCCATCGCAGGGCACACACACTCAGTCATTCACTCACGCACTCACACCCTACGGACAATTTTTCCAGAGATGCCAATCAACCTACCATGCATGTCTTTAGACCAGGGGAGGAAACCGGAGTACCCGGAGGAAACCCCCGAGGCACGGGGAGAACATGCAAACTCCACACACACACACACACAGGTCGGAAGCGGGAATCGAACCCCCAACCCTGGAGGTGTGAGGCGAACGTGCTAACCACAACGCCACCGTGCCCCCTCAGACAAAGTTATTCTGCTATTTTTTTTAAATAATTGAGGAACATAAATTGCTTGCTTGTTTTTATAGCCACTTTATTTGTCATTACTATACAGATCCTTAAGGCATTGTTCCTGCCTCTTATTCACACAGGGTGCTTTCTGATGCAGGGAACTTTGTGAATACTTCTACTACTACTACGTCGTACCTTTCTACATCAATCCCACTGACAGAATCACTCTCCAGGCTTTAACAGCAATTTTCTGGTATCAACGTGTGTGAAAGGGGTGTTAGATGTCAAAGTAAAAGCATACAGCACACTGCATGGCTTGCAATCTCTTAAATGTTGTAAAGTACAACACGCATTTCTGCTTAAACATCACGCACAGTTGACAATAAACTGTGATTCGCGTTTCGACAATAAACTAAAAAACGAACGACTAGTGGTGAATTCTTCTGCCGGGCAGAATTAAGGCCGTACAGAATGGTACGATTTGACCAATCGGGTGAAAGGGGCGTTACAGTGCCGCCCACATGTCTGAATGCCATATTGAATCCAAAATCCGTTTATTAAACGGCAAACGAAAATGAAAAATCGGGGCGAAATGTAATTTTTCGTTTGGTAAAGTAAACGAAAAAAACAAAAAACGAGTCATCTTTCAGTTTCCGATAATTTATTTAAGATAGGATATCAAATGAATAAAACGTACACGGACATGTAACATCCTTTTCATTTTATATTGCATTTGGAACAATACCAGCTCAATTTAGTTTCAGACACTTGAGTTCCGTTATAATTTGCATGAGCCCAGCAAACAAGGGACGTTTCGAAAAAATATTGTTCTTTGCATTTTGAGATAAACAATTGCACTGATGTATTATAATTTAGACAAATAGGGTTTTTTTCCATTTTTTTATCATACACCTTATATTTTGCTATGTAAAGGCAATTGTTACAACTCAGTATAATAATAATGAACATCCGATGCTTAAATGTATTCTCTCAGAAAAAAAAACTCTTACCAAACATCTATAAACTGAGTTATTATTCCTGGACGCTGACAACAAAACCATTCCATTACAATTACATTTTTCAAAATTGAGATATATACATCACCTGAAAGGTGAATACATAAGCTTTCCATTTATGTATATTTTTTTGGGAACGGACAATATTTGGCCGAAATACAACTATTCAATCCCTAGAATCTGAGTGTGCAAATAATACTGAGAAAATCGCCTTTAAAGTTGTTCAAATGTCCTTAGTCCTTAGCAAAGCAAATTACTCACAAAATTGAGTATTATAATGAAGATATACAGTATTTACGGTAGAAAATTTACAAAATATCTTCATGGAACATGATCTTATAGTCCAAATCATTTTTGGCATAAAAGAAAAATCAATAAATTTGACCCATACAATGTTTTTTTTGACTATTGCCAAAGAAAATTCCTGTGCCACTTTTGACTGGTTTTGTGGTCCAGGGTCACATATATCAAGACAGACCAAATGCTGTGTTTACAACGCAAGCCTCATTCATTTGAACAGTCACAATATAGTCACTATTTTCATTTGTTTTAAATATTAATATTTTACAAACTAAGAAGCTTTGGCATAACATACCATCTTTCCTATGGTGAAACTAAGCTTTTTTCACAGACGAGGCTTAGCTTAAGCCAGTACCATTGCCTTAAGTTACATTATAACATTCTACGGTGCTTTTTTAAAACAACTTTAGAAAAACATTACTGGGTTGCATCTTGTGACAAAAAAAATCAAAGTTGGGTCATAAGCGCATGTTTAAAGCGCTAATGACCCAACTTCATGTTCACCTGTGGTTTGTTGGAGCGCAGCACAACACATGCAAGCTGCCACCTATTGTACTGGGGATTAATCAAAATGACGTCCAGGATTTCTTTCTGTCACATACACACTAAAAAGCTTGCCACACTCCAACTAAGCATTATATAACAATTATCTAAGAATGATAATAAAGTGCACATTACAATAACATTAAACAACGTTATTAGTACAACAAAGTTAAATTAGTACACAAGTAAACATAAGTAACTTTACATAACAGGAACATTTTGAACATTATAAAATAGCTTCAGATCAAAAATACTTAGAGGGCTAGTTCACGCAATAATTACAATTCTGTCATCATTTACTTGCCCTTTACTTGTAAATTTCTTTGTTCTGATGAGCACCATTGACAATTTTGGGAAAAATTTCAGTAACCAAACAGATCTCATCCCCCATTTTTCTTGGTATAAATAGTTTACACTATAGTTTAATGCGTAAACATTAACGTTCATTTCAGTTTTATCAGCTTAATATCTCTGGCAAACGTGTCCTCTAAAATGGTAAGTTCAGCTCTAAATCAAAGTTATGTGTTATATGTTGTATGGCTGAAACTGGTAGTTCCAGACAAGCAGATTTAATTAAGAAATGTAAAGAAAATGTAATTTAATTAATTATTGGTAGAGACATCATTACAGTAGCTTGATGACATCAAAAGAGCGTAAGAGGCAATACAAAAAAATCTGGGCTAGAGTTTCATGGGCACAGAAGGCAGCTAACAAAGAACCAGTCAGTTCGACTGAGTTCACAGTCAGCACTTTGAGGAGGACAATCCTGGCATGTTTTCAGGTTCCACCCTGTCCAGCTCTGAAAACTAACAAAATATTACACCCCTGCACAGGAAAGAAGTTTAAGAATGGTCATGTTTGTTACAAGTTAAACTTAATGCTGTGGATGCTCTCTTAAACATCCTTAGGAAACATGGCAATGCAGAACTTTCCCATAATGCAAGGACGCTCTTTGGAAATGAGAAACATTATGAGCTTACTGTCAAAGGTTGTGTTGAGAGTATCCAATTTAATGTGGCAGATCAGGTCTCAAAATATCTTAACAGATATCCTGCTGCTATGACAGACGATCTGCAGTCACTTGACCTCTCCTTTAACATAGAAGGGCTGCCATTGTTTAAGAGCTCAAACTTGTCCCTCTGGCCAGTTCTCTGTTCAATAAATTTGTCACCAGAATGCACTTTCCCCCTGAACATAACCACTGCTGCATCCAAAACCGAAAGCTTTGTCTAAGACACTGTTCAGGAATTGGCACAACTAATCCAGGATGTTCAACAGTTGAACATCCATCTAAGGTGTATTACATGTGATGCTCCTGCAAAGGCAATGGTGAAGTGTATAAAGCAGTTTTCTGGGGAGCGAGGGACCGATAGACCTGTGTGTTTACTGTGCAACGAATCAGTGGCTGTGGCCAAAGAATATAATGTGAAGAGACAGTTTACAACAAAACATTTGTCTTTTTCTGCGCAATACTAAGAGGGCTCAGTGGAGAGACAACGTAGAATAGACAGACTGGTAACTTCTTTTGAGCATGCATGCTGGTGGTTGTTGACGAAATGATTGTTGACCAAAAAATGAAAGACCTTGTGTCCTCATCTATTAAAAAAGTACCACTGTCAGACACCTCACCTCTTCGTCGAGTGGATCTACTAGCAAAGGATGTATTTGATAACTACTGGAAAACATCCAAAAAACGGAGCTGATGTCCATTGCTATTGACGAATCGACAGATACAACTGATGTGGCCCAGATGTGCGTTTATGTGAGATTTTACATTGGAGTTCGCTTTCGTGAGGAGCTTCTGTGACTCATTCCACTGGAGGGACATATGACAGGTGAAGTGCTGTTTCAAAATGTTGTCGCGTTTTTCAGTGAGCATAAACTGGATTTACAAAAGGTTTGCTTGCTAGTAACGGATGGAGCACCAGCTATGCTCGGAAGAGTGCAAGGTCTAGCAGCCAGACTGTCAGCTGTGGCACCTCAAATGCAGTTTTTACACTGCATTATTCACGAGTCTGTCTTGTGCGCGAAGCTCAGTGGTGAATTAAAAAACACTATGGACAGGGTCACAAGCATTGTCAACTTCATCCGCTCAACCTCAAGCCTTCAGCATTGTCTTTTCCGTCTATTGCTTGATGAGACTTCTGCTGAGCACTCTGACTTACTGGCTCATTGCGATGTCAGGTGTCAGGTGGCACAAAATAAAAGTTTTGGATCATTTTTGTGATCTCCGCAGTGAGATTATTTCTTTCCTTCGCACATGTAAACACAAACGAGCGGCTCATTTCTTGGAGCACATGCTTGATGAACAGTTCATGACACAAGTTAATTTCCTCTGTGACATTTTTGGACACTTAAACTCACTAAATTCAGAGTTACAGGGGCAAGAGAAATGTATTGCGGATTTGGTTGAGAGATTGTGTGCTTTCAAAACAAAGCTGAATGTATTTGTGTCTGACCTAACCACAAATGAGTTGATGCACTTTACACACCTTCGTGGTTTTTTGAGCAGTACGCCAGGGGCAAAAGTCATGCCAACTATGATTGAATTCATGAAAAAGCTGACTGAAAACTTCAGTGACAGATTTCAAGGCTTTAGTCTCCCAATGGAGGTTATGCAGTTTACTCGTGATCCATTCTCAATAAACCATGACTCAAACTTCATTGCAAAAGTTAAATAGCTCATGCCTAACATTGATGAGAGTGCTCTTCAGCTAGAAATGATTGATCTCCAGTCTTCACATGCTTTGTAACTACACTTGCAGTCTGAAGGTCCAATCAACTTTTGGTTTAACCATCTTAGTGTCTGTGCTGATACTGACAATGTTTGGATCCACCTACACATGCAAGTCTAGCTTTTCTCATATGAATGCAATCAAAACAAAGTCACGTTGCTGCCTGAGCAATGAGAAGTTATCCCAGTGCCTGAGAATTGCACTTACCACATATGAACCAGATTATGTTAAAAAGGCGAAAGCAAATCGTTGTCACTTCTCCCACTGAGTCACATACTCTCACTGATAAATAAGGTAAACTAAATGAGGAAAAAAATATTCTTGTTATTATTTAGTTTTAATCAAGAGTATGTTTACAGCACTAGTTTGCAGGTTTGTACTTACTGTACACTTGAAATGTTTTTTTCTAGTTTTAAAATGTGGACTCACCGTCTACTTCAGGGATATTTGAATGTTATTATTTTCCCAAATAAGATTTGATACTTGAAACTGCAGTTGCAGTTTTGCACTTATGACAGCTTTATTTTGATTGTTTGATTTATAAGCTATTACTTACTGTTTTAAGGGTAAAAGCTGTGTATAGCCTATGTCTCAGTATTTGCAGTTTTGCACTTTGTTGTAGGCCAAATCAATACAAGTTGAATGTGTTGAAATAATAAAGGAAGCCAAAAGAATATTGTACCTTATTTTATTTCATATATTATGTACCTTAGTATATAGTATATATTAATTTCCTTTAGCTGATCCGTCCGGCCGGCCCTCACAAATTTTGGAATTTCCTAGTTTGGCCCCCCTGCAAATGAATTTGAATAGCCCTGCTGTAGACCATCAAGCAAAGCAGATCTCACCCTTCTCTGTCCTCCCAATTGACATGGTCAAATCATTTCCCATAGATTACATCCGCCAGAGCGGTCTTGGTGTAATGAAAAAGTTGCTTCTGTTGTGGACAAGAGGTAGGACAGAGTACAGGATGTCATCAGGAGATGTGACCCATGTAAGCAAGAGACTGGTGAAACTAAAGAAATCCATTCCCAACTGCTTTGCCAGGAAACCAAGGGGCTTGCAGGAAATAGAACGCTGAAAAGCAACAGTTCCAACAGTTTGCTCTGTACACAGGAAAGATCGTTCTGAAAGGAGTTCTGCAAGACTAGCTGTATGAACACTTCTTGTGTTTTAGCACGGCTCTTTGCAGAGAGAGACATTTTTGGTTTATAATGTCCATTCCTTGCAGAAGATGGAAAAACTTTGGCAGCCTTGACTACTGCAGTGCATTCAAATTTGAGAGCCATCTTAATCAGATGAAGAAGTCAGTCCCCTCTGGGAAAACATCTTGGCTCAAATTGCAAATCGTCTGGAGAAAACATCAAAGTTGAAGGTAGAAAACAAGGAAAAGTGTCACAGGTCGGGGCGGGCCAAGCCAGACTACACCCACCCCTGAAAACCCCGGGAACCACCTCGAGGAACGTGTCAAGGACCAGACAGACAAGGGAATAAAATAGTTTATTTATTATTTTAAAAGATTGGTGAATTGGATAAGTCCTAATTAAAATCTTCTTGCCGCCAGGTAAGTATGCAGATGCGGGGGCGAAGCGAGTCACTTGTGTTACTCCGGAGGGAGGTACTCGGAAGTGGGGGCAAGCGAGCCACTAGAACGAGACAGCAAGGTTTAACTGTCCAACAGTATATGGAACATTCAACTGATATACCTCTCTCTTCTTCTGAACAGGGTAAAGGCTTCAAACAGGGACGTGTGGAGACCACCAGGCAGGAAGGACGTTTTGGACGGGACCCTCCACTTCCGCTGAGCACTGGAACAGTACAGCAAGGTCTCAACAGTTCAACAGTATGTGAAGCTTTTCAACTGATATACCTTTTCTTCAGAACAGGGTGAAGGCTGCCAATAGGGACGTGTGGCGGCCACCAGGCGGGAAGAATGCTTTGGACGGGACACTCCACTTCCGCTGACCACTGGAACAGTACAGCAAGGTCTCAACAGTTCACAGTACGTGAAGCTTTTCAACTGATATTCCTTCTCTCTTCTTCTGAACAGGGTAAAGGTTTCCAATAGGGGCGTGTGGAGACCACCAGGCAGGGAGGGCGCTTTGAGCGGGACGCTCACTTCAGCTGAGCACTGGAACTGACACAGCACAGTTTCAACAGTTCAATAATATATGGAGCACTCAGCATTAACGGGGCCAGGTCTTCTCAAAGCAGAAAGTTGGGCGTTTGCTTTATCAAAACCCTTCTTTAGAGACAGCGGGTAGAAGACCGCTGGAGGAGAATGCACGGCAGACTTCTATTACTTCTCCCCACACCAATTTCACTTCACAGCACAAACCGTGTGAATCGTCACTTCAGGCACTGCAATTCCACTCGCACACCGTGCATTCGGTCCAGCACTCACCCACCGGTCTTTTCTCCCACCAGATCGGATCTCGTCCTCGATCAGGGCTTGACTTCACTCCGGGAAAGTAGAAGAACGGTGCAACGATCATCACATTCGGCAAGGAGAGGACAGAAGTTGGAGACAGATCATCAATTCACTCGGTGTAATAGTTCACTCGTGCCACACATTTTCCAAACTCTCCACACCACTTCAGTGTTAGTGTATATAAACAACGGATCCAATACTCATCCCGTCTTTCTCACTGCTGCCGATATTCCTCAAGTCTTCGCTGACAAATCCTTCACTCCTTCCTTCCTTCCTTCCTTTCTCTTCCACAGCTTCAATCTTCACCACTCCACAGCCCAGCCTCAACAAAAACAAAAACAAAAACAAAAACAAAAACAAAAACAAAAACAAAAACAAAAACAAAAACAAAAACAAAAACAAAAACAGCCCACTGACTAACACAGCATCACACGGGAGGAGATCCACCCCACAGTCTGTTTTCTCTCTGTTTTTAAAGCCCCATCTGAATGTGTGTCCCTCTCACAGCGTTCTCTGTAATTGCCCCACACCTGCTGTCACTCAGGCAATCAGCCCCGCTGCCATGGCAACAGATTAACAGTGCATAGGATGGATGTTCACTGGAAAATCCTGAATAAGTGCATTCTCCAGGATCTTAGTCCCGTTGTGGTTTTTGTCACCCCATGACAAAAGTTTATGTCATTCAAGTGCCCAAACAATGTGTTTGTTTTAAGCCCAGAAGAAGGTTGCGAGATGGTGTCAGAAGGAGTGTACAACACACTTTTATGCAGGGTCTACACAATTTTACAGCCATATCTGATGACACCTTGTGATTCCCGTCTTTATAGAACATGCATGTCTAACATTAGGCATTCTCAAATGCTTTGCTTGGACAGAAAGTCACTTCAAAGAAGGCCATTTATTGTGGAGGAGGACTATGGGGTCAGAATTGTGGTCTCCGCACTTCATATTTCTAGAGACTGACAAAAATGTTGTTCAACAAAAAAGAAAATTCTCTCATCATTTACTCACTCATGCAATCCATGAAGGGGATAACTTTTTTCTAAAGAACACAAATTAGTTTAATAAAAAATATCTATCTGTAAATGATTGGACAAACAAAGTTGAGATTCAGTTTAAACTCAATACACTTAATGTAATTCAGAAATTGTATTAAGTAGTTTAAATTATATTAATACAAGCTATTTTTCTATATTGTTCTAAAAATATCTGTCCACGTATGGACCAACAAAGTTATTTTTTCAAAATCTTCATTTGTATATAGCCGAAGAAAACAATTCAACATTTCAGTGATGGCATGGGGGTAATTAATGAGATTAATTAATCTAGCCAATAATAATTGTGAAAAAAAGGGCTTGTCAACTTTAACAACACTGTATTTATCCATTTCCTAAAAAACAGTTAGTTTGAACATCTGAGCTTCAGAAGGACAACCACGAAATGTTTTAATATAACAAATAACAACCATTAAACAAGGTCAACTACATACGTATATGAAAAAAACAAACATTCTTATTTTTCTCTGAAAGGTATTGTTTTGCTAATGGCCAAATGCAAATGCTGGAACTTTGGTAAGGAAATGTGCCATTCCAGATAAACAGCTCTGGGTGAAATATTCAGTAAGAGTAATTTCTGACACAGGTAAAGTACCTAAAATAATATAGAAGTTATTTTTAATCTCAACAAAAAAATGCCATAATTTCTAAATAAAAATGCCATTCATTATGATGTAGTGCTATAAAAAAGACAGTAATTATATAGCAATATATCATGCCCAAAAGGCTGTGGAAACCTCTCATGTTGAGGACTCCGATGGAAACTTAAGAAAGGTCATCCCACCAAGTTTTTTAAATATGAGGGTAAACAGTGGGGGGAAACCAGAACAGGACCATTTTGCATCTGTTTCTAGGTTTTTTTTTGCCTTATTTTCTTTGGCCCTGAAGACGAGATTTCCAATTTGAGGGTTAGGAAAATAAATAGAAGATCAAGATCTCAGTTGCTCCTGAGTGTAAGTTCCAATGTTTAGCAAAAATGACTGACAAATTTAGAAATGTAGAAAAACCTTTCTATGTCCCTGTAACATTCCAGCCTGTCCCTGACTGGACCTCCGGCGTTGGTGGAAATGTCCTGGAGACCCTCTGTACTCTCCCCTGTGCCCCGCACGGGTCTCTAGGACGTTGCCACCGATGCCGGAGGTCCACTCTGGTGCCGGCGTAACTACGCCTTGAGGGTGCCAACCGTTTGGGAGGCCTGGAGGGTGACGGCCGCACTGGACACCTTGAGGGAACAGAATCAGGTGCGGGACTAATTAACAATAACGAGAGACAGGTGAAAACAGTGACAAGGCAAAACACGTGGGAAACACAGGCAGGGGACAGGCTGGAGTGTTACAGTTTCTTTACATTTTTCAGCTGGAGAGTCTGATGAAGGTAAGGTAACTATGATTTACTTTTATGTTTATTCTTTTACGGATTTTTTGACTACTGTAACTGTAGTATTTTTTTCTGAGTGAGACGAGGAGCAACCAAAAAAAAGCGAACATATCTACTGTGACGTTGCCTGAGACGTGTGCTCTATTCGGTTCATTAAAGATAACTCTTGCCATGGCATTCTGGATCATCTGTAGATGTTTGGTTGTGCAAGCTGGAATTCCACCCAGTAGAACATTGCAGTAGTCCAGTCTGGACAGGGCAAGAGCCTGTACTAGGACTTGTGTAGCATGCTCTGATAGGAAAGTTCTAATTTTGTAATATTGTAGAGGATTAATCTACAGGACAGGGCGGTGCTGGCAACTTGATCTGTGAAGTTAATCTGATCATCGATCACCACTCCCAGATTTCTTGCCTTTCTGGAAGATGTGATGGTTGATGAGCTTAGTTGAATGGAGAGGTTGTGATGAGTCTTTGTGTCGGCCGGGATTACAAGCAGTTCTGTTTTTGTAAGGTTCAGCTGCAGGTGATGGCCATTCGTCCAGAGCGAGATGTTGACTAGACAAGCTGAGATACGTGAAGAAAAAGTTGGATTGTCAGGCAGAAAGGACAGGTAGAGTTGTGTATCATCCGCATAGCAGTGATAGGAAAAGCCATGACCAAATACTGAGCCCCGAGGCATATCTGTGTCGAGATGTTGGGACTCAGACACCTCACCTCTCCAGGATACGCTGAATGACCTAACTGAGAGGTAAGACCTGAACCATTGTAGCACCGTTTCGGAGACCCCCATAGCCTTGAGGGTGGACAGGAGGATGTGATGGTTAACAGTGTCAAAGGCGGTAGATAGATCCAGTAGGATGAGAACATGATTTAGAGGAAGCTCTTTCATGCCTCAGGGCTTCAATGACAGAGAGCAGCGCAGTCTCAGTGGAATGACCGCTCTTGAACCCAGACTGGTTGCTGTCCAGGAGGTTGTTTTGGGTGAGAAAGGATAAGAGCTGGTTACATACAACACGTTCTAGAGTTTTCGCAATGAAGGGGAGGAGGGATACCGGTCTGTAGTTTTCTAACCGTGCAGGATTAGTTTTTTTAGTAGTGTGGTAATACGGGCCTCTTTGAAGAGTGTAGGAAATGTACCAGTGGTGAGAGACGAGTTGATAATGTGGGTCAGAGAGGGAACAACTGATGGAGAGATGGGCTGGAGGAGATGGGATCTAGGGGGCAGGTAGTCGGGTGGTTAGAAGAAATTACCTTGAAACGTCCTCTTCAGATAGGAGAGAGAACGAGGGGAGCAAACATGTGTTTGGAGATTGGGTGTGGTTAAGAGATGGTGCCGCAGAGAATTGATTGCTGATCAGCATCAATATTTAGACGAAATTCCAAAATTGTTGTCTACCTTCCAAAAAGTCTGTTCTTGCTGTAATGATTCTGTCAAATAGTCTGTTTGCACTGTTAAGTTTCTTTGATGTTACCTCTTAAAACTGTAATGTTTGACTTCAAAAGTATCACTGTTAAAATTCTTTAAAAGCAAGAAGATATTACAAATTGATATCTGCCTACCAAAAAGTCTATTCTCGCTGTAATTATTCTGTCAAAAAGACTGTTTGCACTGAAACATTTCTTGGATGTTTCAATTTCTTGCATCATTGATTTTTTGCCTTCAGAAATGTCACTGTTATAATGCTATGATGTTCACATACAGAATAATTTCATCAGCATCAACATTTAGATGAAATTCCAAAGTTGTTATCTGCCTTCCAAAAACGTCTGTTCTCTCTGTAATGTAAATATCTAAGAAACGTAACAGTGCGAACAGAGTTTTTGACAGAATCATTACAGCCAGAGCAGTCTTTTTGGAAGGCAGAGAACAATTTTGGAATTTTATCCTGCTAATCGGATAGATTAAATTATTTAATAAGAAGTCACAGAGTCATAATAGTGGGAACATACATTTTGGAAGGCAAACATAAAGTTCGGAAGAAGTGTACATCATCAAAACATGACATAGCGATCAGATTTTTTGGACAGCATTGAATTGTTTTTTGAATGTTTGCTTTATTTCATTTATCTGTGCTATTGCACATACGTTGATTACTCTGATTAGTTGTTTTCAACAATAGTTTACATTTTGTAGTTAACGGCCAATAGTTTTTATGGTATCATACGTTTATTTATTAAGATTACATAGGTCAAAGAATAAGAAAATAACTAGATATTATTTAACACTTTTTTGCGGTAGGGCCAGTAAAAATTGGAATCACTTACCTGACTGGGCCAGTAGACAAAATCCTTAACGTTGAGCCCTGTAAAGTGTGGGCCCAGCATGCATTGCAGGGGGTCTGTTAGTTCTATGTAAAATCAATGCTTTTATTATAAAAGAAATAGAATTTACATTACCTAATACATTGGCATTCTATTCTGTGAGATTGACGAAAAAAATTCCAGAAAGGATCAGGTTTCTGTGGCAACCAGTAAGGTAGCAGTGTTGGCGAGCTAACTGTTTGTGTGCATTTAGCTCGATCTCTGCCAAACTACATATCTGGCCCAGACATAAAATTCAAAGCCTAGATATTTCCAACAGGGGTTAAAGCAAAAAACATCCTGAGCCTGAACTTTCTTTTTGCAGGGTTGCGAGAGTAGACACATACGCAGAGTTTTTAGTCAAACAAACAAAAACATCATTGAAACAATAATTCCCTTGAAACTTACTAGTAATATTCTGTTTTTGAGCTTCTCAGACAGACGTTTCTTAGACTTTGATTGTATGTGTATGGATCACAGAATTACTCGAAAGAAGTGGGGGCATAATTATAATAATTATAAGATCTATGATTAATTTAGTACTTTACTAAACTAGTTTGTTCTCTTGTAGTAATGTAATCTTAGGTATTAATGGTGATGATAAGGCACAAGTCACATCCACACTACATAGTTATGAGGTCAGAGTTGGTCAAAGCAGGCTAGTCCTCAAAAAAGCAAAAGTGATCACCTTTTTGAGCTCGTTTTTTTTAACTCCTACTGCCAAATTTTGCACTACAAACGGTGAAAAGAAAACAATATAAATTCCTATTAAAGCTAAAGGATACTGTCACAGTTATGTTATGTTTTGTTTAGTTTTTCCTCCCATGGTTAATTTCATTAGTAGTTAATTAGTCCCTCATTTAGTTCATCCCTTGCACCTGTTTAACCCTCGTTATCTGTTGTTTTTAAGTTCTCCCCTTGATTGTATTCCTGGTCTGCTATTGTTTTATGTTAACATGGATTTTTCCTGGTTCCCTGTTTGCCTGTTGGATTTTTAGTAAAAATACCTTATATAGGAATACACTTTGTGTGTATACTCCCTTCTGCCAGCGGGCACGTGACTTCTATACCTTATTTGGTATAACAGGTGTCTTGTTGTGCATTATATAAAGATGTTTCTTCCATATAGTTTCTATACCTAATTTGGTTCTATCGGGTGTCTTATTGTGCACTATATAAGGATTTGTCTTCCCTGAAATAAATGAAATCAAAAGCTGGATGCTTGGTGTCTAGTTCTTGTGCTTCCAGATCTGCAGTAGAAGTGTAATCCATCACTCCGAAAGAAAATTAGTGTTTGAAAGGAACCTGAAGTTTAACAAATTTTTTTAATGAATTCACTCAAACTTCTCTTCTCTGTCGCTGTGATTTAATGAAACGTAGGGCTGGGCGTATTGATTCCTGAAGCATCGATACATCCGATACTGAGGTTGTATCGAAAAGGATCGATCCTAGCATAAATATATAGATACTTATGTGTTTTACTACCGATTTTATTTCTTACTGCTCTAGCTTATAATTGTAAGAAAAACGATTTCCCAAAGACAGTTTTGCATTACACATGTTGCTCCTCCCTCTCTGCTGTGTTTTGTTGTCATCGTGTGGAGTTATTTCACTGCCGTGAATAACAACATTGTAAACTGCCATGTGTGCAATAAAGCAATTGTAGGATTCCTATATTTGGGCAACATAGATAGACTATAGCCTAGATTTATTATTACCTAGGGGATTCCCCAAAAGCTATGGCTTTTACAAGGAGCCTTGCCAAATGATACCTGCAACCTCTCTCTGTGGCTTTAGGAATTTTGTCAAGACACTCGATCCACGTTACAAGATTCCAAGTAGAAAAAGTTTAATGGAGGGAGTGAAGAAATCTCTAGATGGTGCACAGTGTTGTACTCACAACAGACATGTGGACATCAAGAGTCAAAGAGGCTTTTTTAAACGGTCTCTTGCCATATTATTGATGAGAACTGGAAAACGCTAGCATATGTCCTAGAAACCTCTTGTTTTTCAGGACAACACACCGCTGCCAACATTTGCTCAGAATTTTAAAAGTCACTGATGAATGGGGCATAACAGAAAAAGTTCAGGCTGTAATTCTCAACTCAACTTTATTTATATAGCGCTTTATACAATTTTCATTGTTACAAAGCAGCTGTACACGAGACATATTGACTACAAGTAAAACAACTAAGGTCATATTGTCACGAATAGAGGACAGACCCACATGCAGATGCGATAGAACAGTCTTTTAATAAAACTTAGAAGGTTCAATAATGAAACATAAACAGTGCCTTAATAGGCCAAAGGTAAACGGGAGTGAGCCAGAATCGGATTCAAACAGGCGAAGATCAATCGAGGTGCCAACAGGATCCGTGGGAGTAAAGAGAACTTGGTATCAGACAGGCAGGGTCAGGCGAGGCGCGAACGTCATCCAAGGGGAAATAGCAAAATCTTAATCGAGCTGACAGATGAGATAATCCAAACCGGGTAATCCAACAGGAAGGTAGCGGCGAGACGATCAGCCTGCTGACGAGAAGCCACCAGCCGTTCAACTGGAGGGAAGAAGGTTAGTAGTAGCACAACTTGACAAGAGGACTAGTGGTAACCATGAAACAATTAACACACTGGCAACGGAAAGGAAAGCAGAGGCTGAATATAAGGTGTCGAAAGATAATGAGGAAATGACAAACAGGTGCGCGAGAGTGTGAGTGAAAACAGCTGCGTTGGAGATTTGCAAGGAAAAAAGAGGAAAGTTAAACCAATGAAGTTAAACCCAGACGACAGGGTTGTGTAAAGAGAGCCACGGGTGGCCCAAAATAATAGGAGCTACAGAAGACTTAATAATAAAAAAATGTAAGCTCCTCCCTATGGTTACCGGAGGTGATGAGTCCTACTGAATTGGTGATGAAGGAAACCTCACTGATAACCTTTCCATCCAGCGAGTGAGGGAGCACAGGTGGACAGAGAGGGAGAAGAGACAGCCCTCTGTCACGAGCCTAAGACTCATCAACAAAGTTGCCCTCCGCCCCTGAGTCAATGAGAGTGGACTCACGGAAGCTGACATCATTAAAGGTGATCACGACAGGTAGGAGGGTGCAGGTTCCTAGGCCAGGAGAGATTGAAGTGCCGCTCGCCAGGACTCCCCTGGTTACCGACGAGGGTTGGCTTGTAGCGGACAATTAGCAGCTTGATGACCTTGCCCCGCACAATACAGACACACACCATCATTGACGCGGCGCATCTTTTCCTGGGCAGAGAGACGCAGTCTGCCTAACTGCATGGGTTCAGACTGACCCATGGGAACCGGAAAATTGCATGGAGGAGACCAATGATCCATTTGAGCATTTGCAGACTTAGCACGTTGGCGAACCTCCATCCTAGCATCTAGCCGAATGGCCATATCAACGAGTTCGTCAAAATCATTTGGGGACTCACAAGAGTAGATGTCATCCTTGATGTCACTGACCAGACCCTCTAGGAACCGTGCCGTAAGAGCCTCGGAATTCCAGGAGCAGGTGGCTGCTAGGGTACGAAATTCAATGGAATAATCCGTGACTGACCTTCTGCCCTGCCGTAGTGACGCAAGGCGACGAGAGGCCTCTCTGCCGAAAACTGGGCGGTCAAAGACCTTGATCATCTCCGTCTTGAAGTCCTGGAAGTCATGCCGATAACAAGCAGATAACCCAAATGCAGATGCGTTAGAACAGTCTTTTAATAAAACTTAGAAGGTTCAATAATGAAACATAAACAGTGCCTTAAAGGCCAAAGGTAAACGGGAGTGAGCCAGAATCGGATTCAAACAGGCGAAGATCAATCGAGGTGCCAACAGGATCCGTGGGAGTAAAGAGAACTTGGTATCAGACAGGCAGGGTCAGGCGAGGCGCGAACCTCATCCAAGGGGAAATAGGAAAACCGTAATCGAGCTGACAGATGAGATAATCCAACAGGTTACAGGAAGGTAGCGGCGAGACGATCAGCCTGCGGACTAGAAGCCACCAGCCGTACAACTGGAGGGAAGAAGGTTAGTAGCACAACTTGACAAGTGGACTAGTGGTAACCATGAAACAATTAACACACTGGCAACGGAAAGGAAAGCAGAGGCTGAATATAAGGTGTCGAAAGATAATGAGGAAATGACAAACAGGTGCGCGAGAGTGTGAGTGAAAACAGCTGCGTGGAGATTTGCAAGGAAAAAAGAGGAAAGTTAAACCAGAGACCTGACACATATACCTGTAAAATCAAGAAAATGGCTAAAACACAAAAGACAGACATACAAATGCTCCGCACACACGCAAACACACTCGCACACACGCACAGTGAAAGCACACATTTAAGATAAAGGAGAGAGAACCACAGATCAAATATTAAACAGATTAAATTCCTATATGCAATATTAATTATGTAAATCTTCTGAATTCTAAAGCAGCCCCCCCCCGGCAAAGCAAATAGTGTAAACCAGTATGCAAACACAGATAATCACAGATAATGGTGCCAATATAGTTCCTCCTGTGTGCAAAGCGGATTGGGCACATTATCCGTGTTTTGCACACACCCTAAATTTAGTAGTAAAGGACTCCATTAAGGCATCCCCTGATCTTCTTCACAAGCTAGCAGCTGAGTTGTCAGCACAATGCCAACATAGCAATCCAAGATTTAAAACAATGAATTCCGCTACATGGCACATGTTGAATCTCTGAAAGGACGGCTCATCAATGAAGTTCAGGTAATGAACCAGACCTCAGTCTTTTCAATGTCACATCCTGAACCAAGCTCGTGCTCGGCCACCATCTCTGCCTCAGCAACTGCAACTACCACAAGTTCTCCTGCTGGGTCAACTGCTTCCCTACCTGCAGCAAGAAGTGGGAAATGGACAGATTTTGACTCTAAAGTCCTTGCATCCCAGCAGCATTGCATGACTAGTGCTGATGTCATAATCAAAATGCTCCGGTACTCCGAATAGAAGCCAATTCCATGGAATCAAGACCCATTACTCTGGTGGAAAATGAATGAGCCAACATTCCCCTCTCTTAGCAAGCTTGCCAAGAAACACCTGGGAGTCCTTGCCTCATCTGTACCTGCAGAGAGGATTTTCTCAAAGGCAGGGCAGTTAGTAAGCCAAAGAAGAAGTGCCATAAAAGGGAAAATGTAAACATGTTATTGTTTCTGAACAAAAACCTGTAACTCAGTAGTTCTCAATTGGGTGACAGGGCATAAAAGTGGGTCTCTGGGAATATTTCCTAGGACACAGGAGTAGGGCTTTTGGGGTTAAAAACAAAGATTGCGTATTTATGTACTTTATTATTTAAGCACTTTACTTGACAATTGTGTGCACTTTGACTATAAGTTCACTCAAAAAAGTGTAATTAATTTTGATTAAACATAACACTGAACCAAAACTGAAACGATGAATGTTAGTTCTTCATATTTATTTATTTTTTGTGCACTTTCAGCTAGAGAAATAGTAATCTACTGGGAAATGGAGAAATTGTTATGTTGTATATTGTTTTTCCGTTCTGTTAATCTGTTGTTATTATTATTATTATTTTACAGTAATAATTTGGTGCAAAGCTCATATTTGCAAATGCAGTTCATTACAGTAATAAATAAATACATATATTGATTTGGTTTAAAATATGTTGTGTGTTTTAACATGCACATGATTAATTTGTATCAACTGAATGCAAGCGTGGAACAGATCGTGCAGTGTCGTAAATCATCGCAAAATAGAATGATCATTTGCGCATGCGCGGACGGATCGTGCAGTTGATGCACACCTTTGACAAATAACACTGTTCCGCTTGACAAAGTTGTTCTCCCGAGTTGGTAGATTTTTCTTACATCACATAATGAAATAATCCCTTGATTGAAAATAAGTCAAATAAATTAAATAAATTAATCAAACTACGTAGTTTCTTAGTCGGCGGAAGGATGTCTCTAGCGGAGCAGTGGCGCGTTCCGCGTTGGCAACTCCGTCGAGCAGCAAGTTGATCGATCCAGGACTGGAAATAATTAAAATAAGAAGGTAAAATTCATATTTTCTTAATCGTGTTTGTGTTATCAAGCTTCGTGAACCCTGTTTTGACCGTAATTTTCCTTTGCATTTTGTAACCGTTTGTGTACCTGCGATTTATCCACCTGAGGTAAAATTTAATTAACGATATTTAACTATTAAATGCCATTCTTTTTATTCATTAAACTAAAGTTCTGCATAAATTGTAATCTGTTCTGAGACCAGATTTATGCAGACCGCTCTATTGTCGTCTGCTGCCTGTCTAACGTTACCCACCCAGCAAAAAGTCGTCGAAAAGACGTCGAAAAGACGTCAGTGCAAGACGTCCAAACAACGTCCAAATGTGGTCGAAAAGTGAAAGGTGAAACGACGTCTTTTTCGCGTCGTTGATAAGACGTCTTTTTCGGGTTGTTGAATGACGTCTATAAAAAGTTTTGTCTTTTTCCAAAACTTGAATTTAACTTAATTTTAAGCATAAAACCATTTTTATGTATTCAATATTATATTATATAT
Organism: Triplophysa bombifrons; assembly: GCA_029783895.1. Classification (NCBI taxonomy): domain Eukaryota; kingdom Metazoa; phylum Chordata; class Actinopteri; order Cypriniformes; family Nemacheilidae; genus Triplophysa; species Triplophysa bombifrons. Next base: position 15,759,724 of record CM056449.1, read on the forward strand.
CTCAAAATAAGACAACTGACTAAAAGTACAACAAAACATTTATTGTCAGTTACATAACATACATTTGAACATTTGAATAACATTCAAATGAACATTCAACATTTGATCGAAACATTTGAATAACAAAATGTAATAAGAACACTTTAGTTTGCACGGTGCCCGGTACCGCCAGATCGCCCAGGGGCATGTGTGGTCTCGCATGGCTTTGCCTGTGATGTGGTCGGTGGCCTTGCTGTTTCACATTTTGACTGCATCTGCAATGACAAAGAAAAACACATTTGTTCTCAGTTTGTTACTCAAAAGGAATAATTAATTTGTTGTAAAGATGGTTTAGTTCGCATATAGCCTATATGAAATGCCTCGTTGAGGAATATAGATTTACGGCGCCTTCCGTACGATCACATTGGACCCGGAAATGGTATTTTACTTTACGACAGCGGCCTTTAACATTATACGGTTCAGATGTAAACAGCACATAGAAGACAGGAAACCAAGTGTGAGCAGTTAATGCAGTACATCCAACGGAAAAGACAGTCCGAAAAATGTCGTGTGAAAGCGTGAAAGAAACTGTCCCCTCAGACTGTCATGTGTCCTTATTCGATGATTATTACTATGATATTTATTAATTTCTTCAGAATATGTAATTTTCTTTTGTTGTGAGCAGATGCTTTAGGGTGAGTTTAAATAAAACGGTTAAGTAAAAAGCTTTTACCTCAGAAAAACGGCTGTAGTGTGGTTCACTCAGAAGTGAGTAGGGTGCACTGCGCGTGACGGTCACAGACCACAGTTTATATTCCAGGTTTCGCGGGGTTGGCACGCGCAAGCAAGAAGTACTATTTTAATATATTTTTTATATATGACATTTTTAATCTCTATCTATGGAAACATACCTTGCGTTATACTACTTAATGACAAAAAAGTACATACATTAGAAAAAGATTGGCTCTTTGGTAAAAAGTACACTTTCAAAATATACTTACATTGCTCTTTTTCCGCGCACTAAATTTATATTTGTATTCTAAAAATTCTGCTTTAGTACTACTGTTTATAAGCCTCCTGAGAGACAAACTCTTAAGTTGAAATCGTTGCTATAGTAACAGTTCCGCTCTATCTAGTAGTAAGTGTTGATGTAGCGGAGCTTTCCTGCTCCGGGAGAAGTTATAGTTCACACTTCCTGTTTATTGATTTATGTGCTTTTAACATACTATGTATGTAGGCATATTTAAAATGTATTTAATTACCACCTGTAACTAAGTGCTAACTAAATACAATTTTATCACATTTCATATTCGTGGTGTCTTAAAACAGGGCCGACACAGCCTGTGTTTGTGCCCTAGACAAGATTTTAGATTGGCTGAGTACACTTATGTTTTTAAGATTATCTGAAGTAGTAGGCTAATAGATCTAATACAAATTGTGTAATTACTAAAAAGTATAAAATTTGTGTACAAAAGGAGAGCACTATAAGTACATAATTTAAGTGTACTTTTTATCATCTGACTAGGCTAGATATAATTTTAATTAATACATTTTAGATTATGTATTTTTTAACATTCAGTAAATAATGTTTAGTTTTTATCACACACATTTCTTGAAAATCATTGAGGTATCGTAAATGGACTCAATGAGTCCTTTGCCCGGTTGTATAATTGTCTTATGTTCATTTTATAGATATGACCTGAAATAAAAATTGATTTCCTTAAGTAAACGAAAACATTTATAATTATTAAATATGAGATTAAAAATCTTACCTGTTTTCCTTTTTTTCAATGAGATGTGCAGTGAAGAACCTTCTCATCCAATGATCTTTTTCTTCGATGGCATCAAAATTTCCTTGTCGCAGAATGAAGGCGTTTTGAAATTTGAAATGAACTTTGTTTAAGATCAAGTTTTCATTTTCTCAAATCCACTGCAATCGTGTCAAAAACCTTATTCAAAATATCTCCCTTTGTGTTCAGCAGAACAAATACATTAACACAGGTTTGGGACAATTAGTAAATTATGACAGAATCATAATTTTTGGATAAACTATTCTGAATTTGCCTCAAAGAAGCTAATTTTGTAGTTTCATCTAAACATAGAACCCAGTTTATTTTAGATTTCCGTTAATGTGCAGCAACTGAAAATTCAGGAGTTTGTTTTTGGATGAGAAAATATCATTTTTGTGCTTTGGTCAAAGACTTTGTCAATATTGATTGACAATGATGATCAGGTATAACATTAATGCTTGTTTTTGGCGCTGTAAAAAAACTGTAATTTTGTAAAACAAAAACCGGAAAAAAACTGATGCACTCTTTAAATTGCGGAGAACGGTTGCGTGATAAGTAAGGGAAACTCTCACGAATGCAACATTGAGCAACTATTAACAACAAATCGACCAACCTTAAGAAACGTCTGAAACATATGTGCATCATGAAGAAGCGGGGAAACCCCTTTATAAAAATAAATTAGCAGCCGTTTTTATCAAGAAACTACTGCAATGTGATTTTCTTTTCATGTCAATGTGAACGGATTTAACAACGGCCAATTTTCAACGATTTTTTTGGACTAAAGTTGGACGAAATTTAGACGGACGAAAAAGACAAATTTTCGATGTCGATCTTTGGGCTAATTTCGACCAAATTTCGACGGACCAAAAAAAGACCAGATGCCGAGGTCGATTTTTGGGCTAATTTTGACCACATTTCGACGGACCAAAAAAAGACCAGATTTCGACGTCGATTTTTGGACTAATTTCGACCCAATTTCGACGGACCAAAAAAAGACCAGATTTCGACGTCGATTTTTGGACTAATTTCGACCCAATTTCGACGGACCCAAAAAAGACCAGATTTCGACGTCGATTTTTGGGCTAAAAGACGGCCAGGACGGGCCGACTTGATTTAGCCCAGAAAAAGACGTCCAAATGACGTCTAGTGCTGGGTGGGTAGTGTTAGAATGCTAACGTTAGTTCCCATTACATTTAAAACACGTTATTGTGATAAACATCTTCAAGAACCTTGTTTTTTTACTGACGACGTACATTATATAAACACGCATTGTTGTGTTTGCTTTGCGTTCTATTTCTGATTCATTTAGTGCAAATTGTAAATTAAAAGTTTTGAGGGTTCTCTCTCATTTGTGATTGACAGCACTACGGGATAATTCCCACCACGCATACAACATATAAAAATATACACAATATAATAACACATGCTGTGTATTTGGGTTGTAACTTAAAAAATATGACTTGCGTATGAAAACAATGGTCAATTTAAGATAGACTTCAGGGCTCGCAGACATTAACCACTTTGGAATGATGAAGTTCTGTCTGCATTGCGAGCAGTTGCATTCCTAGCAAAAATTATATTGGGAACAAGTCTCTTTCCTGAAAAAGATAGAGAGTTTAAATGTATTCTAAATGTTCAATTTTAAATTGATAGCATGTAGAGTACTCAGTTTTGTTGTGATGCTGGCCATTTCAAATGACTGTATTTTTTGTTCCTCTGTTACAGGTGGACCAAAAAAATGCCCTAAAGAAAAACACCAACCAAAAAGAGGCATAGAAAACGTTATCTAAGTGGTTCACTGGAGCATGAGATGTGCTGGATAAAGAGCCCTTTTAGGGCACAAAACACCAAACTGTAAGGGGCTTAAGTGTTCAAAATATTTTGTTTGGTGATGCAATCTTGAATTGTTTTTCAATAAAATTAAAAGCATGAAGAGTACTAAATTGTGCTGTAAACTACATCATCCTGGACTTATCAAATGGCTGTATTTGTGTTCCTCTGTTACAGGTGTGGACTGAAACCACTGGAGTACGGGACAGGTGTGGAGAAACAGCCCTTAGTGCACAAACACCAGACTGTCAAGCACTTTAAACGTTCTAAATATTTTTTGTTCAGTTCAAACAACCCTTTCTAATATTTCTAATGAAATTTAACCTTTAAGACTTGTTTTTAAGGTTGAGTTAAATATTCTTTGCTAAGCATCAGAAAATGATAATAAATTTGATATTGAACATCCATGTGTTTCATTTCCATGAATGCACATATTATGTTTATGATGTACAGGCAAACATAAAATATTAGATTATTTATTTATTTAGAAGATTAATAGTTAACAAAGCAACATCCAAATGCTGCAGTTTACATTTAATAAGCAAGAAATGCATTGTATTTGGTAGACCATAAGAATGGAAAAGGTAGCTTACAATTTAGCAACAATAAAAACTGTTTAGGTGGGAAACCAAAATTTAGAACCACTCAAGTATACACTATTCAGAGCTTCTCCATTAAATACACAGGGCATTGGTTTAACTCAAATGGGCTTTATAAAGTGGAACCAATATGGGCCTCACACACGTTGCCCACTTGGGTCCCAGATTGGGCCCACTCACTATGTAGGACTCATATGGGCCAATTCAAATAGGGCCTACATGGAACCCATGGACAAACCCACTTGGGGCCCATGCCTCGAGACCTACATCAGCCCCACAAAAAAATGTTGGCTGGGTCACATGATATGCAGTGCCGCGTCTAACTTCTTATAGGTTGATTTGGAAAAGCAAGTCAAACACTGTAACTAGTCACTGTAGTACATAAGCTTGTCAAACTTAAAAACAGAATTGAAAATCTGAATTGCACCACAAGCTTTTGCCAGCAACGTTCCTCTGGTGATGGACTAAAGAGAGGGCCTACCGATACCTATGGCTGCACCAGATTCCAGCCTGACCTCCCACCAGAGTAGACAGATGAAACAGTGGAGTAGAAACGTCAGTGGCTGGATGAGATATACCAACGCAAAGGAGTAAATGGGGTTGAAAGAGTCGAGGTGAAGCAACTCATGGAAACAAACTTTTGCCTACAGCGTCGGCAAATAAAAGTATTGCCAGCGCCAACCATCACCGATTTAAGAGACCAGTGGCCAATCCTTTTCACTCAGAAAGGGCTTTATGCTCATTTTGAACTTCTTACAGATATCAACATTTTACATGCGCTTGAGCTGCCATGGAGGAGTGTGGAAGAATCATTGCAGAGTTCTTCTGCAACAAACCCAGCAACGCTGACTTCAGGGCAGTCCTTTCACTTCGCTCAGACATTGAGCTGTTCTTCTTTGTCATTCAACTTCTGATGGCTCATTTTTCAGAGACCCAGGAAGGGCTGATCCTTTTTGCCAATGTAAATTACTTTGTTTATGTTCTATCATGTTGTGATTGTTCTGATAAGCAAAATAGAAAATTATTTTTGTAGTGTAAAAGGAAATTATTATTGTTACTGTATTTCATCTTTCTTATCTTTTCACTATTGTGACTGTGTCATAGGCATCTTCCACTGCAGCTGATGTCAAAAGGACACTTGCACTACCTGCAACTCCCCGACTAATACTCCTTGGTATGTATAGTCATTTTTTTATGATTACTTAAAAAGTGAACTTTTTTTCAACACTAAGCTCAAAAGAAAATAATTATCCTGTTATAATTTACCTACTCTGATATTGTTCCTGGATAACTTTATATCTTTGGAACTCAAATGAATATATTAAAAAAAACTCTCATTCTTATCCATCTATTGAAAGTAATTTGATCATTTGACTTTAATGTTGCCATTTATTCACGTATAAAGAATCACCAAGGCACATACTGTACATATAGCAAATACGCTTAAACATGCTTAACATGTAAAAACCAATGAGATATATACTTGTCTGTCCGGCTGGCAGGTTTGAAGGCCTATTTACTATGGATTTGAAAATAAATCGTTTTATGGCTTTGAAGGTGACTAATTGATGAGTAGAATTTTCATTTGAGTGCACTTGCCCTTCAACAATATTGAGAAAAAATTGACATTGAGTTAAATAAAATATACAGATTACAGCAACAATTTCACAATACACAGTATATAGCTTCAAATGTGGACTTCAGAGTCTGGGAATAGAAAATAAAATAATGTTAATGCTGAAATGTTTTTTTATGCGTTAGGTGGAAAACCAGAAATCTGCATTGAACAATGGATGATCAGTTTTGCGGGGCTAATAAGTTGTGCGGGCATCCAGCCAAGTTTTCTTTCCGGGCTTGCTGCTGTTTTTGCTATTTTCTACACTTTCAACGAGGAGTACCAAGTTGAAGCGGCATTTTTTTTAATTCAAATTTAGTATTTTTGTGACCAGAACGTATTAATCACATATCACTTACTATAAACTTAAGGCAGCTTCTTTTTTATAACACATCAAAAAAAGCTTAAAAACTATAATTGACCTGTTGTGGCTTACTTACTTTATGCATTACACATGCTTCTATAAACACTTTCACAACCATTGAAAGAGAAATGGGGAAGCTGATTTAACAATGTCAATCATCAAGGTCCCAACTAAAGCAAAATCTGATCACAATAATGGTTTGATTTAAGAAAAAAATTCAACACGGGTGCAAAAGTTATTTTTCTTCGAGCCATAAATATTTTTAACATTGATTTAATGGTTGCTTGCTATCAGGGTATTAGAGTTTAGTTTGTTGTGCTGGCATTTTATTGAGTTTTTGTGACGTCTGTTTTAGTAGTTGTGCAGAAAAGTATCTTGTTGGGTTTACTTGATTCAGTCATGTTCACTTAACTTGTTAATTTCATGCTGAGTTAACATGTTTCACCCATGTTCTGTGTATATGTTAATTTCATTTTGAGGTTTCTTGACTCATCATGTTCTTTTCATGTTGAGAAAACATGACTCAAACATGTGGAACCACTGTTCATGATTGAATCATGTTAAACCTAAGAGTCATTTTTTTAATGTACATCATAAATAACGCCTTTACACTTTTCTTGGTATATGAACACTGATTCTCTCTCCATTCAGCGTTTCTGCCCTGAAGAACTTCTCTCTTTGTTTCTTATCTTCAGCAAAGATCATTAACATCCTGATGCTTTAGTATTTTTCCCATTTCTTTGTCAATAGCTTTTATCAACTTTAATGGATGAAAATCATTCATTTTTGACTCAAACTATTAGAGCTATTACTCCTATCTTTCCTTTTCCTTGTCACATCCTGCCAAGGCATACCCCTTCATTGTCTGCATCCGTACTTTCACTCATGATAGTTCCATCCACGGTACAGTTGTTGCTTATCTGTTGCCCCAAACCCTATTTCGGTGAATCTGCCTGTACAGAATGACCGGCCCTGTCGCCGTTGAGCCTGAGGAGTCCTGCAATGGTGTATGGAAAATGTTGTACAGCGTGTAAGGTCCAGATGTAGTGGAGAGCGCCCTCTAGTGGAGAAAACGCGCACTCCAGCAGACAAGCGTTAAAAGTCCATTATTCTTATTGGTTGAATTACCCGATTAAGTAATAAGTGTTTGACATTAAACAACACATGAACTTTTAATCAGGTGATAATAAAAATTACCCTTAAAAAGATAAAAAGACAGATGAAAAGTTGTGGTATTCCTGTTAGGAATAAAACATGTCAAAGAAATTAAGCAAGGCACATTTAAATAAAATGTATTTATTAGCATACAGTACTTTTGCACATGTTTACTCAATTGTTTTTTATTAATAATTTAATGATATTAAATAGTGACTTTTATTATATTATAAATGTGATAAATGCTGTGTCTATAAATTGTGATAAAAAATCACAAAAAAATTATTATGTTCTAAGAAATATTTTTGTCAACATTAAAGAATGGATTTAAACATGGATTATGTGATACTTTTTATCTAGACTTTACAAGAAATATCTAGACTTTTTTGAGAAATGTCCATACAGTTTACCTCAGTGTGGGTTATACAGTTGATCAGCAACTGAAAAATTCTATTTTGTGTGTTCTGCATAAGAAAGAAAGTCATGCATTCAAAGTCAGCATTCAGTAGATCACATATGTGAGTGGAAATATCCGCTTTGGAGCGTTTCCAACATGTATTAGAATGCTCTGTTTTGAATCCAGTCAAATTGAACTAGCAAATGTTGTTTGTTTAATGCCAATACAGCATTCAAAGTCTATTGTTTGTGTGCCACTAAAGCAATCTATCCATGTCATAGACATTTAATGCTCTATTAGAAAACACCTAATTCCAGTTTAATGGCATCAATCAGTCTGGGTTTCCAAAAAGTAGACCAAAGTCCACAGTTTCTAGCTTTATCACTATAGGACACCTCTAAAGATTGAGGTACGCACAGCTTTCACACTCCAGCTGGCCTCTGTTACGCAGACATTTATAGCCGAAGGCCATTAAACGGTACACACGTTATGTTGATACAAATAATAAAATGAGCCTTTCTTCTTTTTTTTAAATATGAATCTGTTAACCAAACGTTCAATCAAATAAACCTAACAATCAGTCAAAACACTGTATTTGGCCTGTCTGGCTATCATTTGTGCCTAGTTAGTTCAGGCAGTGTGGTCGGGCACTGCCCCAAATTCAACATTTGCAACATGTTTTCAATATAAATGAATTGTCCACCAACAACAAAGTGAGACAGAGAATGAGCATACAGAATCAGATTTCAGAGTTATGTTAGAAAACAGAGCCTGAAATAAAGTGCACATACCTAATACATTTCACCACATCAATGAAACTGTGACAACCAGGCTCAACGATTTGAAATCTAAATGTAATATTTAACATACTTAAAACATTTTTAATTCCAAATGATGCACTGCTTACGACTTGTGTGATCTTGACCATTTTCCTTTGTTTTTTTATTCCAATGATGTTGCATTAATCAATTTGCCTAAAAAGAAGTCAGTATAGTCTGATCTCCAGCCTTGTCCGTTGATGCAGGTAAACTGGGATGTTTTCGTCAGTTGAAAGTTTGAAGTACTGTACCTGTTGTTATACTTGCAGCTCATTTTTCTGTTGATTTAATTCTTGTGTTCTAGTCAGTGTTTCAGATTCATTTCATACTGCAAATCCACCAACAATGGAAAGACTGATTCATGTGCTGGTCATCTCAGGTCAGTGTGTAACTTTACACATGTTTGTTTTTGTGTGTGGGTGTAGATTCTGATGTTTTAGTAGTCACTGTTGGCAGATTTGAAGTTGATGTTTTTATAGTCAGAGTTTTCAGAGCTGAACTCCTCTACAGGTCACTACAGAGGGACTAACACACGGTTGACTGCAACACTGTAAAAAATAATATTATTCTGTTCCATAGAATTTTATGTTGACTCAATTTCTTTCTCCAAAGAATTACTTGAATTGTTATTTTCTAGCAGACCCAACCTTGACTCCGACTTTAAAAAGTATGTTTGCTCAAATAGTTTTACAGTTCATTCAACTAAAGTGTTCTAATAAGTTGAACTTTTAAAAGGTTTAGCAATGGTTTGGTCAAAATCATTTACTTTGTGTTTTATATATATTTAAACTAAGATAAACATCAATTTAAACTAAAATACACTACAGCAGAGATCCTCAACTGTAAACCTCTTGATCCACTTTCCTGCAGAGTTAAGTTCCAACCTTAAAAAATCACACATTCATTTAAAATATGAAAGGAATATCCTTATGTATTATTCACTAAATTGTAATATATTTACAGTATATATTATTCTGTATATTTTCTAATAAACCATTATGTCCTTTAATATATTTTTAATTCATATATTAGGAAATATATTTTCTTTCCGTAAAGTTATATGTGTTCAGGGATTCAGCTATTGCCAAATTTCACTAGTAGACACGGTTTAATGTCACGGTTAAATTTATTGCAAAGGGTCTTTTACGCCTCGTGTTTCTGTTGCATGGAACGGAAACGTTGGAACTTGCACAAAACGAAAACAAAGCGACAACAGCAGTGAAACAGCTTAGATATGTGCTTTTCAGAGGCACGTAGTCCACGAGTCACGACACACACTAGATTAACTATGACAGAGGCCGTAGTGGTGAGAGATGGGCTTTCAGTGCAACGTAAACAGACAAAGCGGCATTAAAGATATTGGAGTGGCACGCCAGGCGAGAAGCAAAACATACTCACTGCTCCTGACTGATTAACTTTTATAACTTTAATATGGTTTGATCTGTATTTATACAGTGAAGACTATGAAGTTTTATTTTACATTTGATTATTTTATTCACTTTCTATATCTGATAATCACAGTTAGACCAACACGAAACAAATGAAAAGCATTGTTAAAGGGATAGTTTACCCAAAAATGAAAGTTGAAACATTTACTCAACCTCATATTGTTCCAAACCTGTATTCATTTCTTTATTCTGTTAAACACAAAGGAAGATATCTGGAAGAATGTCAGTAAACAAACAAATCTCACCACCATTAACTGCCTTAGGAAGGAAAATAAAGAGTCAATAGGCGATGAGATATGGTTGTTTACTAACATTCTTACAAATATCTTCCTTTGTGTTCAAAAGAACAAATTCAATTATACAGGTTTGGAAGCTGAGAGTGAAACATTCATAACATAATTTTTTTGGGGTGAACTATCCCTTTAATTTAATTTGTATGTTTGCTTTATTACATTTGTGCTATTTTCTAATTAGACTTTTATGGCAATTCTACTACTTAGTAATTCACTGTCTTGGAATATATATGACATATCTGTGTGTTACTCAAATATTTTATGGTATTAACCTTATATATTACAGTAAGATGACATGGGGAAAAAACGAATAACTAAATAAAAATATTTTTTTATTACTTTTGTATAAAAGTATATATTAAATAATGACTAATAATCGTCATAATTGTGAAACCGTGAATACTCTTGGATTATAATTGTACCAAAAGAATGTATAATCGTTGCATCTCTATATCTGTGTGGTCATAGTGGTGCAGTTCATAAGTATGTTGCATAACAAAACAAGTTTCAAGTTTTCATTTTCAGTCCCCTGAAGCACCAAATGCAAAGGAACAGGCAAAATGCATGAAAAGTTAAAAGTGCTGTTTATTTGAATAAACAGAATATAATTTTTTTTCAAATACCACATAAGAGATAATCACATCAGTTACATTAAGGAAATGCTGGATTGTTTTCACAAATTTAAATACAGTAGTAGCAGAATATGAAGTGATCAAATGATCCAAGAGAGAATTTCCCTGACTCTTGACTGAGTATGTATTGTTTCTGTAGTGTGTCTTATTTTGGCCAAATATCCTTAAAGGGACAGTTCAGGCAAAAACTCCAATTTGATGTTTATTTACTCACCCCCAGGCCATCCGATATGTAGGTACCAACTTTTATTGAGTAGAACCATAAAGAAGATTGTTTGGTAAATCTGCAGCCCTGCTATATAAGATTTCCTAAATCACATCATTTAAAAAAAAGCGGCTCCTGGCGACATGTTGATGTCTTGTGAAGTGAATCGCTTGATATTTTCAAATAACTGAACGTCATTTTTAATAATATTAGCCATAGTGTGCATCCTCGCCACGATATCGCGATCTTCTTCTTTGTAATATTTGGTGGCGGATCGCATTCTAGCGTCTGGTGCATAAAGCGCCACCTGCTGAAAGTGAGTGTTTTGGCTGCACACTATGGCTAATATTATTAAACATGACTGTGGCGGGGCGGGTACAGATCCAGGATCAGCGTCGCCTAGGAAACAGCCCGGCAGCTAATGATGATCGCCTACACCTGAGGCTGATTAGCTGCCGGGCATATAAACCCCGTGCACTTGCCACTCTGGGTCTGGTATCTCACCCGATCTAACCTTTTGTCTTTGTACCAGCAGATACGAGTGACCAGGAGAACTAAGGACCAGATTTGCACGAGCACGGATGAACAAGCACTCAGCACTAGCAACCCCGGGATATCACTGTTTGGACACTTTCATTGTGTGTTGGAATAAACTCCCCTCCGGGGATTGTTATATCTGCTGTCTTGTGTCTGTCGTGTCTCTTACCCTGCCACAAGTGGTGGAGAATGCGGGCATATTGGTAAGAGACCGGCTCAGCAATTTTTTTTTTTTTTTTTTCCTAACAATCTCGTTCTGTCGATCTTAGGAATGACGGACACCCTCTCTCTCTCCACGGTCAAACAAATGGAGGAACTACTGCGCCGACTAACAGACGTCTCCGTCCGCCAGCAGCAGTGCTTTGACCAGATGAGGGAGAGACAGGAACGGGCCGACCAAGAGATCGGTCAGCTGCAAACAAACATGGCGCAATCCGCACCTCAACATCACGCGGCCTCGCTGCTGACCAAAATGACAGCGCAGGACGACGTCGAAGCTTATTTACATACCTTCGAAGTGATCGCTGGTAGAGAGGGTTTGAGAAACGACTTATGGGCGCGCACGTTAGCGCCCTTCTTAACGGGGGAAGCGCAGCGCGCCTATTTCGCCTTACCGACCGACCAGGTGGATAACTATCTCATGCTGAAGGCAGAAATTCTCGCACGGGAAGGATTGTCGCCTCCCTGTGCTGCGCAACAGTTCCAGAAATGGACTTACGATGAACGCGTTCCAGTACGACAGCAAGTGGCTCACCTGACACGTTTGGTGCATCTATGGCTGCTGGCGGACGACTCTACAGCCTCACAAGTCGCCGAGAAAGTGATGATCGACCGGCTTCTTCGTACTCTACCCCGGTATCTTCGAAGGTTAGTTAGTATGAAGAATCCGAGGACGACGAAAGAATTGGTCGAGGCTGTGGAGTTGGCTGAAGCCTCGTCAGTCAGAGACACAGGAGAGAGAGAGAGGACGGCACCCCGGAGGGGAGGTTTCGACAGACCACGGCCGGAGGGTACTGTGCGACCAGTGAGTAGGCCAGCGGCCCCTGAACCCGTGGACGAGCCCATGCCCACTGAACCCCCATCACCCGGTGTCGGGGCCTGGATGGCAGGATGTGCAGTACATCGGACCCTCCCTCAAGGAGCACCCACTAGGACTGTTAATGTCGGAAAAGAATCGTACCGGGCCCTTCTCGATACAGGTAGTGCCATTACCCTAGTGCAACCAGCGGTGATTCGGCCACTTCCTGCAAGTAAAGCCATGGTCCCCATTACCTGCATACACGGCGATACTCAACATGTGCCGACACGCCGGGTGACCATTACAGCGGAACCTGGGTCCTGGCAGATTGAGGTGGGCATCGTTCAGGATCTCCCGGTACCGGTAATATTGGGTCGAGATTGGCCGGGATTTGACAGGCTGATGGCCGCCACGTTCCGGGGAAGACACGCTAACGGGGGCCGCCAACGGCGACGGACACCAAGGGCTAAAACCAACCAACCAGCCTTCCTGGCCACGGGCAGTGAAAGAGAGGGTGAGTGTAATAACCCGAATGTTTATATGGATGTGTTTCACCAGATCACCGAGGGAGGGGCCTTCGGTCGTGAACAACGAGAGGATGAACGCCTAAAGCACTGTTGGAAGCAGATTCGGGTGCTGGAAGGACAAGATCGACTCCCCGCGCCTCACCCTCTCCCCCACTTCGTGGTCAGGAATGGTCTACTCTACTGTGTCGCATCACGGCGGGGGGAAATCAAACACCTCCTGGTGGTGCCGAGGACCAAGACGGAGGCGGTTTTGGAGTTGGCCCATTCGCACCCGATGGCAGGACATCTGGGAACACAGAATACCCTACAGAGGATTCGCGACCGGTTCCACTGGCCCGGGATTGATGCGGAAGTAAACCGGTTTTGTCAGAGCTGCCCTACTTGCCAGCGGAAATCTCCTCGGCACCCACCCCCCAGCCCGTTGATACCGATGCCCATTATCGAGGTACCCTTCGGCCGGATAGGCATGGATCTGATAGGGCCGTTGCCGAAGTCCGCCCGGGGCCATGAACACATCCTGGTCATCGTGGATTACGCAACCCGATACCCCGAAGCTATCCCTCTTCGCAAAGCTACCGCGAAGAACATTGCCAAGGAACTGTTCTTGATGTTCGGCCGAGTGGGTATCCCCAGCGCCATTTTGACGGACTAGGGTACTCCCTTCATGTCCCGGCTGATGGCGGACCTCTGCCAACTCTTCAGGATCAAGCAATTACGAACATCAGTTTACCATCCCCAGACGGATGGATTGGTGGAGAGGTTTAATCAGACCCTAAAACGGATGCTACGGAGAGTGATTGCTGAAGATGGGCGTGACTGGGACCTCCTGCTGCCATATGTCCTGTTTGGGGTCCGGGAAGTTCCCCAGGCCTCCACCGGATTCACTCCGTTTGAGCTGCTGTTCGGACGTCAACCCAGAGGATTACTGGATATCGCCCGGGAAGCGTGGGAACAACAGCCGGCGCCACATCGAACGGTGATTGAACACGTTAAAGAGATGCGGGAGCGGATTGACCGGGTGATGCCTATCGTGAAGCAGCATCTGGCAGAGGCCCAGCGCGCCCAGCAGAGGGTGTATGACCGGCCCACCCAGGCACGAGAATTCCAGCCTGGCGAGCGAGTGCTCGTCCTCGTGCCTACGGCAACTTCAAAGTTTTTGGTGTCCTGGCAGGGGCCGTACTCCATCATCGAGAAGGTAGGGCCGGTCACGTATCGGATACGTCAGCCGGGACGAAGAAAGGAGGAGAAGGTGTATCATATCAACCTCCTGAAGAAGTGGATTGCGCCGCCAGCGCAAGTAGCGGCGTATGTGCAGGAGGCTGAGCCCGTGTTACACCTCGGAGAACAGCTCGCCGCAGCCCAGAAGACCGAGCTAGAGGCCCTGGTTCGTCAATATAAGGATGTGTTCACAGAGCACCCGGGACGAACCAACGTGACCCAGCATGACATCCGGACGGGGCCCGGAGTCATTGTAAGGCAACGGCCCTATCGTGTACCCGAAGCCCGTCGGAAGGCTATCGAAGAGGAGGTACAACGGATGCTGCAGCTTGGGGTCATTGAACTGTCTCGTAGCCCGTGGTCCAGCCCGATTGTGATGGTACCAAAGCAGGATGGCACCCTCCGGTTCTGCAATGACTACAGGAAGCTGAATGAGGTTTCCGTATTCGATGGGTACCCGATGCCGCGGGTGGATGAGCTGCTCGATCGCCTTGGTAGGGCTCGGTACATTTCTACTCTTGACCTTACCAAAGGCTACTGGCAGGTACCACTATCGGCTGAGGCCAAAGAAAAAACGGACTCCAGTACACCCAGCGGCCATTGGCAGTACCGAGTCCTACCATTTGGCCTACACGGAGCCCCTGCGACGTTCCAGCGGATGATGAACATCGTGTTGCGGCCTCATCAGAAGTATGCGGCCGCTTATATTGACGATGTGGTAATCCATTCAGAGAACTGGGAAGAGCACGTGGATCGACTCCGGAGGGTGTTCGACGAGCTACGTCGGGCTGGACTCACAGCCAACCCGAAGAAGTGCCACCTGGGACTCACGGAAGCCAAGTACCTGGGGTATCAGATCGGTCGGGGACTCATTAAACCCCAGGAACAGAAAGTAGAGGCGGTACGGACGGTAAACCGACCAACTACTAAGACCCAGGTGCGTGCATTTCTAGGGTTGGCGGGCTACTATCGGTGTTTTATACCCCACTTCTCTTCGATAGCTAGCCCCCTGACGAAGAAAGGACAACCAGAGACCCTGGACTGGACCGCCGAGGCAGAAGAAGCATTCCGAACCCTGAAGCAAGCATTAACCTCGTCACCGGTCCTGTATGCTCCAGACTTCGGCTGCCCTTTCTTCCTCCAGACGGACGCCTCCGACAAGGGTCTGGGAGCTGTCCTATCCCAGGTCCATGATGGAGAAGAACATCCGGTCACATACATCAGCCGGAAGTTGACACCCGCCGAGACCAGGTATGCCGCAGTGGAAAAGGAAGCCCTGGCCGTGAAGTGGGCAGTCCTGGAGTTGCGCTATTATCTGTTGGGTAGAAGTTTCACTTTGGTCACAGACCATGCTCCCCTACAATGGATGGCCCGAGCGAAGGATACTAACGCCCGTGTGACCCGCTGGTTCCTGGCGCTCCAGGACTTCCACTTCACGGTACGACATCGGGCCGGGGTCGCGAACGGCAATGCGGACGGGTTGTCAAGGATGTGGTCCGGCTGGGCAGGTCTGTCAGGTGACACTGCCCTCCCACCCTTATCAGTTCCCCAAGGACCCAGGATACAGGGTCGACGCTTGGGGGGGGAGTGTGGCGGGGCGGGTACAGATCCAGGATCAGCGTCGCCTAGGAAACAGCCCGGCAGCTAATGATGATCGCCTACACCTGAGGCTGATTAGCTGCCGGGCATATAAACCCCGTGCACTTGCCACTCTGGGTCTGGTATCTCACCCGATCTAACCTTTTGTCTTTGTACCAGCAGATACGAGTGACCAGGAGAACTAAGGACCAGATTTGCACGAGCACGGATGAACAAGCACTCAGCACTAGCAACCCCGGGATATCACTGTTTGGACACTTTTATTGTGTGTTGGAATAAACTCCCCTCCGGGGATTGTTATATCTGCTGTCTTGTGTCTGTCGTGTCTCTTACCCTGCCACAATGACGTTCAGTTTTATGAAAATATCGAGAGATTCACTTCACCAGACGTCAACATGTCATCTGGAGCCACTTTTTTTTGGAATGATGTGCTTTATGAACTCTTAGAATGGTGGAGTCCATGTACTCCCATTATATGAAACAAAGTGGGCTGCGGATTTACCAAACAAACTTCTTTATGGTTCTACTCAAGTTAAAATGTCACCTACATCTCGGATGGCCTGGGGGTGAGTAAATAAACAACAAATTGGAGTTTTTGCCTGAACTGTCCCTTTAATGTTTTATTTGTCATAAGCCCAGGCAGTATTCCCCTGCCTTGTTAAATGGATATATTGTTTTATCAGCCATTTGTGATTTCATTTACAACATGTCTATCATAGACTCATATCTTGGCAAATTTAAATAAAATTACCATAGTGGCTAGCTGATGTTTAAGGACATGCCCAGTGGATGTACAAAAAGGCGCTCATAGCTTTCCCTCTCTTTTCACTACAAAGACCGTTCAAATATCAAAGTAAACCACATAATATGTAAAATGTGGTGTATCAATGCACATTACCTGCCCGTCCTTTGTAAACTACAGCAAGCAAAGTTTTTAAACAACGTTATTGTGAGATAGTGGAGCTTGTGTCTGGAGCACCAGGAGCTTACCCGGTCTACTGCTCATCCGAGCTGCATTCCCAACACGATCACGAAACATACAAGGGTTGATCAAAAGTTTAGAGACTATATCCAGGATAAACAACAGAAAATGTCTTGGTTACAACTGTAACTTCGATTCCCTGATAAAGACGACAGTTTTTATCTATTCCGACCACAGGCGACACACTACTTAAGGCCTCCTCATCCCGTTCTGGAGCCAGATGTGAAGGACCCACAGGTCTGGTCTTGGGTGCCACACTGTGCCCTTCCCCTGAGGAAGACGGTCCTCTATTATAATTAAACTTGTATTAAAAAGCCAAAAAGATGCCTATTTCCTATTAAACAGAAACATACTCAAGAACAAAATCTGGCTGAGTACGTACAGTACTTGCATAAATAAAAAAGAAAATAAATATTAACTTAACCCCCATCCCTCTAAACTCACTAACAAAAGAAAGGGCAGAAACCAAACCAAAGTCTTTTACACAGGCTTTTATTGTCACAGTTGTTTTATGTTTTGTTTGGTTTTTTCCTCCTGTAGATAATTATAGGAATCATTATCTTAATATGCTGGATTTGTGTATAACTATACAGGCCCCTTTAAGGGAACCCCTGGTCTGTTTCCGGTCTGCGTGATATGTCAGTGGTGTTACGTGTGGTATACTGGTTGCATGCTGGAGCGGATGCTAATAAAGAACTTCAACCTAACAATGTCCAGGACTGTTGTAATTTAATAGAGACACACAACATGGTGTCAGAAGATGGACTTTACGCCTGCATAAACCATATTCGCTCAGATATTTGATCAAGCCTGATTGGAAGGTGATACACGCACGTGTTGCTGCTAACTTCACCATGGCGGATTGTTTCCGAAGACCCGACCCGCCCAGTTTTGATGGAAATATTGCCGACAATTGGCGGATTTTCAAGCAGGACATTTCATTGCGGCGGCACACTACGATAAACCCGCCAGGGCAAAGGCTTACATACTCCTAAATCTCGCTGGACCCGAAGCTATAGAGCGGGAGCGCTCGTTTGTCTACGCAGCAGAGATACGTGAACCCGGTGAGAACGGACCAATCATATCCCCTGCCGAATCCAGAGAGGATCCCGAGTGCCTGAAAATGAAGTTTCGTGAAATCTGCTACCCTCAACAAAATAAAACAATGGAAAGACACAAATTCCACTCAAGAAACCAGAAACAAGGTGAGAGTATTGAGACATTTATCAGTGATCTTAGGATTAAGGCTAAAAGTTGTCGCTTTGGAGAATTGACGGATGAGCTGATCTGTGACAGAATAGTATGTGGCGTCAACAGAGAAAGTTTAAGAAAATCTCTGTTAAGGGATAGCGACCTAACTCTCACTAAAGCCATCTCAATTTGTCGTATACACGAGAAGACGGAGGAAAACAGTAAAACGTTGGCCACGCCACAAACAGGCACTAGTGTAGACGCAGTACAAGCGGTATCCAGCAAGAGGCGCCAACACACAAGACAAACTCCTCAAAAAGAGCAACAAGATTTTCAAGCCATAACTAATTGCAGAAACTGTGGAAATAGTCATGCAGCAAAGAGAGAGAAATGCCCTGCTTTCGGACAACAGTGTCATAACTGTAAGAAAATGAATCATTTCAGCAAAAGTTGCAAAGTACATCGCAAATTCAATCAAACGAAATACAACCACAGAAGATCAGTTCACGAACTCGAAGTGGAAGACTCTTCCAGTCATGACGACACTTTTTATGTCGACGGAATTGAACCTGGCAAGTGTGTCAACATTGTTAACCCCCAGCGTCCAGGCTTGAAGAAGGATTTGTCACCTTACACATAAATGCCATTCCGGTAGAGATAAAAGTGCACACAGGGGCCAAATGTAATGTATACCAAAAAAGCTATTCAAACCAATTTCCAGTGGTGGTGAGAGACCAGTCAGACTATCGCAGACACCTAACCTTGTAGCTCATGGTGGAAGCAGAATCGAAACCAAAGGCTTAGCAACAATGATGTGCAGTTTAAAAAGACAAAATCATTCACTTCAATTCTACCTGGTGGATCAAGATGTCCAGCCATTGTTAGGTTTGGACATGGGAATTGTCACAATTAGTCCACACGTTCACCTTGTCAATACGGAGAGCAGTACTGAAGAAATTCTTGCTGAATATAAAGACTTGTTCACAGATGAGCTAGGAGAACTTCCAGTCACCTATTCCATGACAGTGAGCCCAATGTGCAATCTGTAGTTCGTCCTGCTCATCGCATCCCCCTAGCAATGCAGGATCGTGTAAAAGAAGAGCTAGATCGAATGCAAAGTCTCGGTGTCATAACTACAGTGTCAGAGCCTTCAGATTGGGTTTCGTCCATGGTGGTCACACACAAGAAGGACAAAAAGGAATTGAGGCTATGCATCAATCCAAAAGATCTCAACAGCGCTCTCAAAAGACCTCATCCCCCGATGCGAAGTGTAGAGGAGGTGGCATCCCAGATGTCAGGAGCAACCGTGTTTTCTGTCCTAGATGCAAAGAATTCTTTCTGGAAGATTCGCCTTGACCATAAATCCTCTATGAAGACCACATTCAGCACACCATTTGGGCGCTACAGATTCCTTCGTATGCCCTTTGGTATAAATGCTGCAAGTGAAGTTTTTCAACGCACTATGGAACAGTTGTTTTCAGGGTACCCCTGTGCGGTCATTGTCGATGACATCATTATAGGTGGTCGTAATGCTGCTGAACACGACGCGAACTTGAAGAAGGTGTTGAATCGAGCACGAGAGATCAACCTCAAGTTGAACCCTGCAAAGTGCAAGTTTCGTCTGAACCAGGTCAGTTATGTGGGACACATTTTCACAAGCGACGGTCTTAAAGCAGACCCTGTGAAAACGAAAGCTATCTCAGAGATGCCAGCCCCGAACGATGTTCCTGGACTTCAGAGGTTTTTGGGAATGGCAAACTACCTGGGGAAGTTTATCCCAAATTTGAGTGATATCGCCGCACCCCTCAGGAATTTGACGCATAGAGAGACTGACTGGTGTTGGTATCAGCAGCACCAACATGCGTTCGACACTCTTAAGTCATGCTTATCTAACCCACCTGTCTTGGCATACTACGATGTGAAGAAGCCAGTTACCTTAACCTGCGATGCCTCAAGCTATGGTCTTGGTGCTGCTTGCTTACAAGATTGCAAACCAGTTGCATACTCATCTCGCAGGCTCACAGACACTGAGACGCGGTATGCGCAGATAGAAAAGGAGCTGCTAGCTGTTGTATTTGCTTGTACTAAGTTCAGAGACTATGTATATGGGAAACCAACGATTGTCGAGACTGATCACCAGCCTCTGGTGACAATTTAAAAAAACCTATCCACACAGCCCCTGCACGTTTACAAAGGATGTTGCTTCAATTACAGCGTTACGATACCACATTGGTGTACAAAAAGGGCAAA
Source organism: Triplophysa bombifrons (assembly GCA_029783895.1). NCBI lineage: Eukaryota > Metazoa > Chordata > Actinopteri > Cypriniformes > Nemacheilidae > Triplophysa > Triplophysa bombifrons. The sequence continues at coordinate 15,780,171 of CM056449.1, forward strand.
CAGATGTATCTTGCCGACACTTTGTCTCGAGTTCCAAACACAGAAACCCCTCCAGCCATGGAAAATGACTCATTCGAAGTCATGAGTGTCAGTTACATTTCTACTGCTCGTCTGGAGGAACTCCGAAGACACACAGCGGAAGATGAATTGCTGCAGACCCTCAATTCTGTAATTCAAAGCGGATGGCCAGACAGAGAACACGGTGTTAGATCACCTGTTCGTCCATTCTTTCCTTACAGAGACGAGTTAACTCTGGACAATGGAATAGTGATGAAGGGCCACAAATCAGTCATCCCACGTTGGCACAAGTACATCAGCATAATCCACAGAGGTCACCCTGGTGTGGAAGCTACTAAACGCAGAGCTAGAGGTATCATTTTCTGGCCAGCAATGACAGCTGACATCACCGCAGAAATCCTTTCATGTTCAGTTTGCAACAGCACAAAGCCTCACCAACAGAAGGAGCCACTCAAGTTGTACCCTGTTCCAGATCTTCCCTGGTCCACGGTAGCAATGGACATGTTCAAATGGCACGGTAAACAATACCAAGTGTTAGTGGATTCATACTCTGGTTGGTATGAAATCGACCTATGTCATGATGCAACAACTTGCACTGTGATCAAGAAACTAAAGAAACATTTCTCAGTTCATGGCACACCTCACAAGCTCATTTCAGACAATGCTAGGCAGTACACAAGTCAGCGTTTCAAGGACTTTGTCAAACAATGGGACTTCACCCATGTGACCAGTAGCCCTGAATATGCAGTCAAACGGCCTGGCAGAGAGAGCGGTCCGCAGTGCAAAGGAGCTGATGGAGAAATCACACAGAGATGGAACAGATGTATATCTCAACCTTCTGAACCTGAGAAAAATCCCTCGTGACCCAACATTAGGTTCTCCTGCAGAACGTCTGATGTCACGACAGACTAGAACAACCATCCCTATCCTATCCAAGTTACTTGAGCCAACCCCCAAACACACTCAGCAAATCACTGCACGTATTCTCAACAAGAGAATTACCCAAAAGGGATATTATGATGCTTCAAGTCACCCATTACAGGCACTGAAAATGGGTCAAGTCGTCAGAATGCAGACTCAAAAGGTTATGATCGTCTTGGCGTGGTGAAAGAGGTGAACAGAGAGCCCCGTTCCTACACAGTTCAGTGCAAAGGGAGAACATACAGGAGAAATCGTCGTCATATTCTTCCTGTTGCAGAGCATCCTCCATCACAGCACAACCCTGAGGACATTAATTCTCAGAGTACTAATACACCTACAAAAGTCTCCTTAAATTCTACACCAAGCATGCCCCAAACATACTCTCCGCAACCACAATCAATATCTGCCGAGTTGCTAAAGCACTCAGTACAGTCTCCTGTCAAAGTCAGCAATGCACCTTACATAACCCGATCAGGTCGCATGTGCAAACCGAATCCAAGGTATGAGAAATGACTTTTCAAGTTGGCAGATATAAAAGGAAATATTGATATTGGTTTGATGCCTGTTTAATACTGTTCATTATGTTTTTCTTCTGTATATTGTATCAGGCACTTTGTTATTGTGTTTTCAAGTAACAGGAGAATGTCTGAAGATTATATAATTTAACACTGTTATAATAACTGTTTTAACTATACAGTTGCATTGTTAGTTGTTCATTGTGTTTACCCAGAATTGTATATTGTGCATCATTTAAGGTTTCACTATGGCAAGGGGGCATTCAGCTTAAGGAAGAGGATGTAGATAATTATAGGAATGATTATCTTAATATGCTGGATTTGTGTATAACTATACAGGCCCCTTTAAGGGAACCCCAGAAGAAAATATGATACACCGTGTGTCAAAAAATATGATTTATTACCCTAATTTATGGCCCCCTGCTGTGTTTTATGCTTATGAACCCTTTGACCTTACACCCTGTGTACATTTATGCCCCTTTGTTGTTGATCATAAAAGATGTTTGTAATGTCCAGACCTCGCTGTCACACCCCCCCCTTCACATCGGAAGAGATAAGGAATTGGTTTGAGAATGCATGGTCAATGACCTCCTGTGAATGAAATGACACAAAATTAGTTAAAGAATTAAGAAGCTCTGATGTAAGATAAATAGTGTTTAACTGAAATAAGATTAAATATTTTGAAGTCAGGTTGTAAGTTTAAAAATAACTTGCCTTTTTTAAAGTGTGATGCATGCAGTCAGTTGTTAAAATTTAAGTTCCAGCTATGTTCGAGGATTCTATGTCCCCCTTCCTACCCACACACACACACACTCACACACACACACACACACACACACACACACACCCAGAACAAGACAATGCTTTCAGACATGTCTCCCAACACCTATGTGAAGACTATCTGATGAGGATGATTAGTATATGAGAAGAGAGATAAATTAAATGTTAATGCGTGTGATTTTTCTTCTAAGATCGAGTAAAAAAGTTTACAAAAGTCTTGCTCTGGTTTCTGGAGTAATGTCTCGCCTATCTAACCCCACTCCACCTGACAAAATGTTGGTCCCATCCTGCAGGACTTACAGCGGGTGTCTGTCTCGTAACCCAACATGAAACTAGGAGTGTTTTTATGACTTGGTAATCAAAGGTTTAGTTGAGTACAAGCCCGGATTGGCTAATCGGGAGCACCGGGAGAATTCCCGGTGGGCCGGTCGGTTTTTTTGTCGCGAGGGCCGGTGTTGTCATGGCACGATTGAAATGTGGATGCTGCTGTCCCTAGGCTGCCTGCACTCACAGCGGCCCTAATCTTTTTATTTAATATTTTTTCGCAGCCCCACTCAGAGTGCAGCCTGCAGGTTAATGATGACGTGACTATCTTTTGACTCGCTGGCCCCGCCCCCGACAGCGGCACTGCAAGTTGCTCAAAATAAGAAGAAAGCTCTGGAAACTGACGCGGCCAAATGTTCTAAGCCGATCACATATTTTCCTCAAAACAAATGAAGACGACGAGACGGCCGGTGAGCTAACGTTAAGGTTGTTAGGAATAGGAGCACTGCAAGATGCTAGCGGCCGTGCAAAACAAAGTTGTCTGCAAACCACCGTTCATGTATCAAACTTTTTCCTGTGGCTCTTCAGCAGCAGCCGCCTCTAGTCCAGTTTGCTGATAATAGTGATGAAGAGTCAGGCCCAGTAACATTATCAAGCTCCAGTCATGGCCCCAATACACCGGAATGGGGAGGATTAGCATTCAGAAGAATTAGCAATGAAGAGCCCTGAAATATGCCCTGAGATAATTAATAATGTAACAGAAATAAATGTTTAAAAGTGTATTTAGTGTCAGAAACGGAGCCAGGACCCAGTTGTATCATGCCAGAGACTCTCACTGTGAAAGACACAGCAGGTAAGCTGTTGTTGTACCACAGTCACAGTGTGTGTGAATAAGCAAACATCATCACTGCAAAAAATGCTTTTCTTACTTATTATTTTTGTCTTGTTTCCAGTTCAAATATCTAAATATTCTTAATTCAAGATACATTTACTAAACAAGTGAAATCGCATAAGAAACTAAAAATGTTTTTGCTTCAAACAAGCCAAATCTAAATTCAAAAGGAAACACAATTATTTTTCTTCCCCATTGGCAGATAATGTAGGCTAACTTGTTTTAAGCAAAAAATTACTTAATTTTGAGGTTTTTTTTTTCAGAAAACAAGACATAATTTCTCATGCCATTTTACTTGTTTTGTAAATGTATCTTGATTTAAGATTTTTTTTAATATTTGGAATGGAAACGAGACAAAAATACTAAGTGAGAAAAGCATTTTTTTTTGCTGTGATCACATTAGTTGCAATATAACAACTCTCTATGCCCAAGTGTTACTAGTGACCTATTATGTTTTTAATCAAACGATAGTTACAAACCCCACAATTGAAAGGGAATAGAATAAACCATAGAAACCGTATTTTCATTGAATTGGAAATTATGATATTTTTGAAACATACAATGAATTAAAAGGCTGTAGATAACAGTGCGCTATTGCAGACTTGTATTCTGAGGTTTAAATTATCATTATTTTAATATAGTCAGTCGTAAACTAAAGTGGGCCGGTCTAAGGCATGAAACTCCAGGGTTGAAAATGATTCCCAATCCGGCCCTGGTTGAGTATGAAAACTAACTTGCCTGTGTTGAAAGCTGTTGCATGCAGTCAGGTGCATCCATCGTGTATTTATGACACCCTTTTTGTTGTTCAGGTTTTTTTGTGTGTGTGTAATTTCCAGACCCTGTTGTTTCTCACTCCCCTTCTTTGTAGAAGAGATGAGGATGTGGTTTCAGAATGCTTGGTCTTTGTCGGTAATGACTGCGAATGAAGCAATACAAGATGAGTTAAAGAAACAAGAAGCACTGATGTAAAATAAAATTGATAAAAAAATGAAATACGATAAAATAATATGTTAAAGTCAGGTTTTAAGTTTAAAAGAACTTGCCTGTGTTGAAGTGTGATGCCTACAGTTAAATGGTCATATGAAATGAAGTTCTAGCTATGTTGGAGGAATCCTCTGTGCCCCCTTCCTACCCCCACAATCCCTCCACCCCAACCAAGACCTAGCTGTGACCCTGGCTGTCTTTTAACCTGGTAACATGATGTGCTGTGGGGGATTTGTAAAATTTGAAAGAGATAAATTTAATGTGAAAGTGGGTGACGTTTTTTCTAAGAGCGAGTTGGTTTTGACTTTTATGTGACAAATGAGGAAAAGAGTTCGAGACTTTGAGGTCTTCTTATCAAAGGGTTTCACACAAAGGTAATCTTTGTGTGTTTTAACGACCTGGTAATTAATGTTTAGGTTTGTGTTTTTTATGACCTGTTGTTGTGTCCCCACTGTCGCTGCGAAGTTTCTACCCCCATTCCAGTTGCTAAAAGGTGGTTCCAGCCTGACAGCCGGGATGTATGTCTCCAAAGACAGAGTGAAACCTGTCTGTTGGGGTTGTGTTTATAATTTAGGGAGATAGATGAAATGTTTATGTTTGTGACGTTTTCATTTAAAAACGAGTTGTTTCCATGTTTAAGACTTTTACCTGCCAAATGATGAAAGTGTTTGAGACTTTGGGGGTCTGTCTTCTTATCAGTGTGCCATGATATACCTTTTAATTAAAGAAAATGACCCGACATGTTCTTCCTGGTCATGGAGTGTGGGTCCGAATGTGAGTTTTTGTTAGACTAAACAAGGCAATATGTGCTCTGAAAAAAGGTTTAGTGTGCAAGGGTTAAGTCAAAGATTCAATTAAAAAATATGTGATTTTCATCCTGCCTGATGTTCTTCTGCCTGTGGAAGATGTCAGAGGGTGTCTGCTAGGCATGTAGTGTAAGTTTATTACTGGTCTGCATTCTTGACAACGCTCGTCAATTAGCTTTTGATTAATGCACGTGTCCCGACATGTTCTCTCTGCCTGTGCAAAGAAGGCAATCCACATGCCTTAGCACCTCTAAACTTTCAGTTTAACACAACTATAGACTTTAGGAGTTAAGTCAAGGACTTAACAATGTTGTGAGGTTCTGTTCAGGCTGACTTTCTTCTGCCTGAAGATGCCACTGGCCTACCAACTCACGGGGGGGCGGACGAAATTCTAGAAACTTAGGCAGATTATGGATCTCTTTTGATCCTCACATTAAAAACCAAACATGTCAAAATTTGGTTTAGGGTTAAACTTTTAAACCTGAACTTATAGGAAAACATATATCTACATGTCAATTTTGTTTAGCTCTACACTGTTTTATTTAATGAATGTTTAGTTTAAGATGATATTTCAAGATCTAAATTGAGGATAGTCCCCTAGTTTAGTTCTAACACTAGGTTAAAATATAACTGTTTAGCATTCTTTTCAAAATTCAAGAATGATATCCATTTTTATTTTTTAAAGAATAAGGTTTAGTCTAATAACTTATTTGTATCCTATTGAGTACAGACAGTGTCACAATGGTTTTTTAATGAATATAGCTTATTTTAAATAAGTTGTAGTTAAGGATGTGTTTATGTTAATAGGTAAAGAGTTTTTATTTTGAGGGGGCAACCCCTCAACACTCCCACATCCACTTTTTCACAGCTTAACTCCTGAGACTGCGATAGACTGCCGTGAGACTAGAGTAACTAGAGTTTCTTTTTAGTACCAAACCTCTACATTGACAAATTTTGTGTTGTACATCTGATCTAGCAAGGAAATCAGAGCAGTCCACACAGTAAGTGTTTCTGTTTTACATTATTTTAAGGGCATTTAACATGTAAGCGTTAAACAAATGGTTAAATGTTTTTCATGGTTTGCTACAGATCTAAAACTTCTGAACCGGGCAGGTTTTATTTAATTGTCAGCATTTTCTTAAATTGCATGCTGCTTCTCACTCAAAACATGTCTTGAATATACTTTATTTACTAAATAAACACATGCCGACTGGACATATCAAAATAGCAAGAGAAAATATATTCTGCAAGTTTTTAAGGACCCCTATATTTTTCTCTATGTGTAAAGTGCTTTTTATGTTTATTTATCCAGAAAGATCTGACATTTACATTTACATTTAGGCATTTGGCAGACGCTTTTAGCCAAAGCGACTTACAGTGCACTTATTACAGGGACAATCCCCCTGGAGCAACATGGAGTAAAGTGTCTTGCTCAAGGACACACTGGTGGTGGCTGCTGGGATCGAACCAGCAACCAGTTCAGTGGTTTAATCCACTAGACCACCATCTCCGGACAGATTGTGTTCTGGATTGGGAATTACACGTAAGTGGTAAAACTGAGTTACATTTAGAAATATTTTTTACATGTAAAATCTGGACTTAAAATTGAAATAAATGTACAAACAAACAAAAAATGGCTTTAACAAGCAGGGAATTGTGCAACATCTGTAGACAATGCATCTTGTGAAACGCTGTAAATGGTGTTTTAAATGTTTCCAAAAAAACAAAGAGCCTCCAAGATAGATGTGCTCTAGTTTCGGCTCTTAGAAAGTTCTTCATTTAATAGATTGTACATTACCTCTAGTTTCAGCCTTTGGTCTTCTCATCTTTTCTTGATTGCTCTATAAGTACTGGCAAACATGCATATCAGTAGAATTTAAATTGACCTTCGACTTATGTCTCTCACCGATGTAGACCTGTATCAACAAGTGGTACATTCATGTGCATTATCCAATCCAAAAACTTGCCTTTTACTTTAGGTATGGATAAATGTCACATATACACTACAATGAATGTACTCTATAAAGATGTGATTTTGTTAATGCATCTGTTGATAAAGAGTGAAATACTTGAACGATGAATACGTGTCTTGTGGTACCATGTTGTCTCAATAAATAGAAATGCTTTAAAAAAAAAAAAAAGAGCAAATGATTTAATCCTACTAGGCCTATAACCTAAAATACACAACATGAAAGCAAAATGGATCTCTCACTGACAACAGTTTTTGACACACAAACAAGTTTGTCTACTAGAGGAGTTAGTAGCATCACCATTAGTATCATCACCATGTGAGTGTCAAAACATTTTCGCATATCTTAAATCATTCTACTGGTAAACATGAGTATAGTTTTCACACTTGCATTTAGTCAGTACAACGTTTTACACTTGCATTACATAGAAGTAGTTTTGTTTTGGTTCTCACTGTTTTGTAAATATTAAAAGAGGCCATGTGATTTGTGTTTAGAGTAGCTTAATGTGATGTGCCAGCGATCTTTTGTTAGTTTCATAGTTTTACTAAACCTAAAGAATGAAACGATGATACTCGTTTCAACTGCTAGCCAGTTAATGTAGGACAGCTTTTTCATTTTCTGAAATAATCTACAGAAAGCTATAACACAAACATGGTAAGGCTATGGATTTCTATTTATCTATTGCAGTTTTTGAAAAGATGTTAATTTTAACTTTTTCATGAGTTATGCCATCTATATTTCCTTACTTTACCGATTTATAATTAGCTGAACGTTTTTTCTTTGACGTTTTTAGTTATAACTGTGCAGATTTTAAATAGTTCTTTTTTCTTTTCAAAAATCTAATTCTTAAGTTTGGAACAGTTCACTGTTTTTGGGTCTCCTGTTCCTCACTGATTTATCCAAAATGTCTCAGAATCAGTTGTTCAGATTTTTCTCACTGTTCGAGCCATTTGATGTACCGTATGATTGCCTTCATTTAATAAAACACAAGTATTTACATCCAAACCTTCTTCATCTTAATGTCTCTATTCATTTATGAGTCTTCTAGTAATTTTCTATTGTGTATGTAATGTTTATTCTTATACATTACCACAAGTATTTGGCCCTAAATCTGCATCCAGTCCCTATACGGCTGAAAAAAAGAGTGTGCTATCCTGTAGCTTAGTTGTATTTTACTAAACAAAGCATCTAACAACAGATCGATTTAGGTTAGTTTTTCCTTGAAAGTAGGAAGGAAAGTTGTTTAGAGTGTCTGCCCTGCAAAAAAAAACCTGTTAAGGTTCTAAAATTTACATTGAATCATAAAAATGTTTTACATTTAAAAGTCTTACCAAGAAGTGCTGGTTTGAAAAGTGCTTGGATTGTACCCACGTACAAACAACTAAATGTAATCTGGTTACAAGAGCACAATCTGGTGTCCTTTGTGTCAACACAAAGATTGTGTTGATTCAAATTTTCAATGAAAGTCTGAATATTTATTGTTCTATGGATGTAGTCTGTTTAAGATGTTTTTAAAATGGCAATTATAACAGCAAGTAAAATGAAATAGAACATTTTCTGACATCAGGACAAAATAAATATAAGTAACTTTTACAATAATGCACTATGCATTTTTTCATGCCGCTGTTCAGATTTAAATATGGTAAACTCTACAGGAATTTCTGAAACAGACCTAGGTAATTATACCATAATATTGTAGTTTATTTAACCAAACAAAAACAAAGGGTGATATTTGCAGACTTCATTGATCCAAAATCAAGTACAATCACATCCAAATAAAAAACAAATATGCAAAAAAGGGAAAAATTGATACATCAAACTAATAATGCTTAACTAGCATGATCTAGACATCATTTCTTCAACACAATCAAAACAAATATAAACTCAAATCATGAAGTTCCCCCGTTAGCACCATGTCTCTGTTTGCATGAGTTTTACATCAAATAATAACATGCCGCTTTATTGTAATCAACATCAACATGTCAATGTCTAATGATAATTTTTGTGTGTGTGTGTGTGTATCTCTTAACAAAAGTGAACAGTGACTTTGTAAAGGGTTAATAAGTTTCAGACAAACACTGGTGAGATAAAAGATAGTACCGCTATATGTTTGTGTGTTGTATATGGTCTGCCTGAGGAGAGAGGGGCTGCTAATGATGGATGTAGATAAAGACTGTGTACAAACTATGCCTCCGTAAAGAAAGGAATATAGCGGAAAAGTTAATAAAGTTGAAAGTTAAACCTGAAAATCCAAAAACTGGAAAAATATGCATGACAGCGAGACAGGACCTGTTGTGTCGATGTGATTCTTATTAGGAAATGCTCTTAACAGGCTGATCATTAATGCAATTGGTTTAATATATATAATTCTTACAAAAAAATTGAAACAAGACCTCATGGTTTATAAATAAGCATCAAATCGAAGAGTGAAGTGTCAAAAAGTGAGGAGGAAAGGTCCCGTCTATCTGGGAATTGCGCTCCTGGCAGGACGTTATTTCTAGATGGCCTGTGTGCCATTGAACGGCTGCATTTACGGGTCATTCCGATAGTCGTACCTGTGAGTTAGCTGAGAGACCTCTACTGTCAGGATGGCCGAGCGGTCTAAGGCGCTGCGTTCAGGTCGCAGTCTCCTCTGGAGGCGTGGGTTCGAATCCCACTTCTGACATTGCTTTGCACACACTGGAGACTCCAGGCTCGGGTACACATGGAAACGGCCTTGCGCTAATTTATGTCAGACAGTGTAAGGGATCCAATCCACATCTGCCTTGAAGTTGCTAGAAATCCTCTGAAGGGCTTGATTACCAGGCAAAGGTTTGTACCAGGCACAGGTTTGTTCCAGCCAGCGTGAGTTCTGTCAGCCCCTTTGCCTGCTGTCGATCTGCTTTCTTCCTGTAGTGAGGGCCAGTGGCGCAATGGATAACGCGTCTGACTACGGATCAGAAGATTCTAGGTTCGACTCCTGGCTGGCTCGTTGCCCCTCAGCTCCTTTTCGTGCCACGAGGGCTTCCGCTGACAACGCAAAAAAAAGCTCAGACGATGGACAGTATCCGGGCCTTCGATAGCTCAGTTGGTAGAGCGGAGGACTGTAGGCATCTCACTGGTCATCCTTAGGTCGCTGGTTCGAATCCGGCTCGAAGGAAGCTTCTTTTTAAGCCTTGGAGACCTTCAAAGGCCATTGTTTTCATAGTCTCACGAAAAACAGCCAGAGGGCGTCCAAAACCGCATTCCCTGACCGGGAATCGAACCCGGGCCGCGGCGGTGAGAGCGCCGTATCCTAGCCACTAGACCACCAGGGAGCACACGCTTGTGAACGTTCCTACGCGGGAGCCGACAAGATGTGTCTCCTTAATAGAGCCAGTCTATCAGTTCAAAAGAATTTCCCACCACGCTGCCCCGTATGAGGCTCGAACTCACGACCTTCAGATTATGAGACTGACGCGCTGCCAAACTGCGCCAACGAGGCATGCCACGGCACAAATCGTTAAACAGCAAAGGTCAAAAGTGAAAAGACTAGGCCTTTTGTTGATATAACAGGGAAGCTATCCATTTGGTTTCGGCCAAACGTTTGTGTTGGAAGGGAACTGCACATATAAACAGGCTGCGGGGAGTTCTAAGAATGGATATTCTTGCTTGTGACCACGATGTGATACAATCTGAGAAAACATAGGAAATCTCTGTGCGCTAAACTCTTTGGCAGCGCCCGCTGGACGCAGTGGTGCAACTCTGGTCTGACCGTTTTCATTTCAGTGACAGAATAGCCTGACATTTCAGTATGCAATGTTTTTTAAAAGTAACAACAACCACAAAAAATAAAAAAACTTTTCATTAAATCTGATTCAACAATTTCATATGAGTTATGAAAGCGCAATTAGTGCATCGCATAAGGAGCAGGACTTAGTTTAAATGACTCTAGGGTTAACTTTTTTTTTTATGAAACAGGTAAAGGGACGGACACTCCTTGGGATAATGAAGCCATACACATAGCCCTTACCGTAAATCAGGGCCGTTCAATTAAAGCGGTCAATGTTCTTATTTTGAAGTAAAATCTACTGAACATACAAACAAAGTGTAACAATTAAATGGATTCATCGCGAGCAAATTACTGACAAAGCTACTAAAAATGCCGCCATACCATTTATACCAGAACAGATTCTAAATTATCTTCCCAATTAAAACAGGGTTCATTAGGAAATGCTCTTAACAGGCTGATCATTAATGCAATTGGTTTAATATATATAATTCTTACAAAAAAATTGAAACAAGACCTCATGGTTTATAAATAAGCATCAAATCGAAGAGTGAAGTGTCAAAAAGTGAGGAGGAAAGGTCCCGTCTATCTGGGAATTGCGCTCCTGGCAGGACGTTATTTCTAGATGGCCTGTGTGCCATTGAACGGCTGCATTTACGGGTCATTCCGATAGTCGTACCTGTGCGGTAGCTGAGAGACCTCTACTGTCAGGATGGCCGAGCGGTCTAAGGCGCTGCGTTCAGGTCGCAGTCTCCTCTGGAGGCGTGGGTTCGAATCCCACTTCTGACATTGCTTTGCACACACTGGAGACTCCAGGCTCGGGTACACATGGAAACGGCCTTGCGCTAATTTATGTCAGACAGTGTAAGGGATCCAATCCACATCTGCCTTGAAGTTGCTAGAAATGCTCTGAAGGGCTTGATTACCAGGCAAAGGTTTGTACCAGGCACAGGTTTGTTCCAGCCAGCGTGAGTTCTGTCAGCCCCTTTGCCTGCTGTCGATCTGCTTTCTTCCTGTAGTGAGGGCCAGTGGCGCAATGGATAACGCGTCTGACTACGGATCAGAAGATTCTAGGTTCGACTCCTGGCTGGCTCGTTGCCCCTCAGCTCCTTTTCGTGCCACGAGGGCTTCCGCTGACAACGCAAAAAAAAGCTCAGACGATGGACAGTATCCGGGCCTTCGATAGCTCAGTTGGTAGAGCGGAGGACTGTAGGCATCTCACTGGTCATCCTTAGGTCGCTGGTTCGAATCCGGCTCGAAGGAAGCTTCTTTTTAAGCCTTGGAGACCTTCAAAGGCCATTGTTTTCATAGTCTCACGAAAAACAGCCAGAGGGCGTCCAAAACCGCATTCCCTGACCGGGAATCGAACCCGGGCCGCGGCGGTGAGAGCGCCGTATCCTAGCCACTAGACCACCAGGGAGCACACGCTTGTGAACGTTCCTACGCGGGAGCCGACAAGATGTGTCTCCTTAATAGAGCCAGTCTATCAGTTCAAAAGAATTTCCCACCACGCTGCCCCGTGTGAGGCTCGAACTCACGACCTTCAGATTATGAGACTGACGCGCTGCCAAACTGCGCCAACGAGGCATGCCACGGCACAAATCGTTAAACAGCAAAGGTCAAAAGTGAAAAGACTAGGCCTTTTGTTGATATAACAGGGAAGCTATCCATTTGGTTTCGGCCAAACGTTTGTGTTGGAAGGGAACTGCACATATAAACAGGCTGCGGGGAGTTCTAAGAATGGATATTCTTGCTTGTGACCACGATGTGATACAATCTGAGAAAACATAGGAAATCTCTGTGCGCTAAACTCTTTGGCAGCGCCCGCTGGACGCAGTGGTGCAACTCTGGTCTGACCGTTTTCATTTCAGTGACAGAATAGCCTGACATTTCAGTATGCAATGTTTTTTAAAAGTAACAACAACCACAAAAAATAAAAAAACTTTTCATTAAATCTGATTCAACAATTTCATATGAGTTATGAAAGCGCAATTAGTGCATCGCATAAGGAGCAGGACTTAGTTTAAATGACTCTAGGGTTAACTTTTTTTTTTATGAAACAGGTAAAGGGACGGACACTCCTTGGGATAATGAAGCCATACACATAGCCCTTACCGTAAATCAGGGCCGTTCAATTAAAGCGGTCAATGTTCTTATTTTGAAGTAAAATCTACTGAACATACAAACAAAGTGTAACAATTAAATGGATTCATCGCGAGCAAATTACTGACAAAGCTACTAAAAATGCCGCCATACCATTTATACCAGAACAGATTCTAAATTATCTTCCCAATTAAAACAGGGTTCATTAGGAAATGCTCTTAACAGGCTGATCATTAATGCAATTGGTTTAATATATATAATTCTTACAAAAAAATTGAAACAAGACCTCATGGTTTATAAATAAGCATCAAATCGAAGAGTGAAGTGTCAAAAAGTGAGGAGGAAAGGTCCCGTCTATCTGGGAATTGCGCTCCTGGCAGGACGTTATTTCTAGATGGCCTGTGTGCCATTGAACGGCTGCATTTACGGGTCATTCCGATAGTCGTACCTGTGCGGTAGCTGAGAGACCTCTACTGTCAGGATGGCCGAGCGGTCTAAGGCGCTGCGTTCAGGTCGCAGTCTCCTCTGGAGGCGTGGGTTCGAATCCCACTTCTGACATTGCTTTGCACACACTGGAGACTCCAGGCTCGGGTACACATGGAAACGGCCTTGCGCTAATTTATGTCAGACAGTGTAAGGGATCCAATCCACATCTGCCTTGAAGTTGCTAGAAATGCTCTGAAGGGCTTGATTACCAGGCAAAGGTTTGTACCAGGCACAGGTTTGTTCCAGCCAGCGTGAGTTCTGTCAGCCCCTTTGCCTGCTGTCGATCTGCTTTCTTCCTGTAGTGAGGGCCAGTGGCGCAATGGATAACGCGTCTGACTACGGATCAGAAGATTCTAGGTTCGACTCCTGGCTGGCTCGTTGCCCCTCAGCTCCTTTTCGTGCCACGAGGGCTTCCGCTGACAACGCAAAAAAAAGCTCAGACGATGGACAGTATCCGGGCCTTCGATAGCTCAGTTGGTAGAGCGGAGGACTGTAGGCATCTCACTGGTCATCCTTAGGTCCCTGGTTCGAATCCGGCTCGAAGGAAGCTTCTTTTTAAGCCTTGGAGACCTTCAAAGGCCATTGTTTTCATAGTCTCACGAAAAACAGCCAGAGGGCGTCCAAAACCGCATTCCCTGACCGGGAATCGAACCCGGGCCGCGGCGGTGAGAGCGCCGTATCCTAGCCACTAGACCACCAGGGAGCACACGCTTGTGAACGTTCCTACGCGGGAGCCGACAAGATGTGTCTCCTTAATAGAGCCAGTCTATCAGTTCAAAAGAATTTCCCACCACGCTGCCCCGTGTGAGGCTCGAACTCACGACCTTCAGATTATGAGACTGACGCGCTGCCAAACTGCGCCAACGAGGCATGCCACGGCACAAATCGTTAAACAGCAAAGGTCAAAAGTGAAAAGACTAGGCCTTTTGTTGATATAACAGGGAAGCTATCCATTTGGTTTCGGCCAAACGTTTGTGTTGGAAGGGAACTGCACATATAAACAGGCTGCGGGGAGTTCTAAGAATGGATATTCTTGCTTGTGACCACGATGTGATACAATCTGAGAAAACATAGGAAATCTCTGTGCGCCAAATTCTTTGGCAGCGCCCGCCGGACGCAGTGGTGCAACTCTGGTCTGACCGTTTTCATTTCAGTGACAGAATAGCCTGACATTTCAGTATGCAATGTTTTTTAAAAGTAACAACAACCACAAAAAATAAAAAAACTTTTCATTAAATCTGATTCAACAATTTCATATGAGTTATGAAAGCGCAATTAGTGCATCGCATAAGGAGCAGGACTTAGTTTAAATGACTCTAGGGTTAACTTTTTTTTTTATGAAACAGGTAAAGGGACGGACACTCCTTGGGATAATGAAGCCATACACATAGCCCTTACCGTAAATCAGGGCCGTTCAATTAAAGCGGTCAATGTTCTTATTTTGAAGTAAAATCTACTGAACATACAAACAAAGTGTAACAATTAAATGGATTCATCGCGAGCAAATTACTGACAAAGCTACTAAAAATGCCGCCATACCATTTATACCAGAACAGATTCTAAATTATCTTCCCAATTAAAACAGGGTTCATTAGGAAATGCTCTTAACAGGCTGATCATTAATGCAATTGGTTTAATATATATAATTCTTACAAAAAAATTGAAACAAGACCTCATGGTTTATAAATAAGCATCAAATCGAAGAGTGAAGTGTCAAAAAGTGAGGAGGAAAGGTCCCGTCTATCTGGGAATTGCGCTCCTGGCAGGACGTTATTTCTAGATGGCCTGTGTGCCATTGAACGGCTGCATTTACGGGTCATTCCGATAGTCGTACCTGTGCGGTAGCTGAGAGACCTCTACTGTCAGGATGGCCGAGCGGTCTAAGGCGCTGCGTTCAGGTCGCAGTCTCCTCTGGAGGCGTGGGTTCGAATCCCACTTCTGACATTGCTTTGCACACACTGGAGACTCCAGGCTCGGGTACACATGGAAACGGCCTTGCGCTAATTTATGTCAGACAGTGTAAGGGATCCAATCCACATCTGCCTTGAAGTTGCTAGAAATCCTCTGAAGGGCTTGATTACCAGGCAAAGGTTTGTACCAGGCACAGGTTTGTTCCAGCCAGCGTGAGTTCTGTCAGCCCCTTTGCCTGCTGTCGATCTGCTTTCTTCCTGTAGTGAGGGCCAGTGGCGCAATGGATAACGCGTCTGACTACGGATCAGAAGATTCTAGGTTCGACTCCTGGCTGGCTCGTTGCCCCTCAGCTCCTTTTCGTGCCACGAGGGCTTCCGCTGACAACGCAAAAAAAAGCTCAGACGATGGACAGTATCCGGGCCTTCGATAGCTCAGTTGGTAGAGCGGAGGACTGTAGGCATCTCACTGGTCATCCTTAGGTCGCTGGTTCGAATCCGGCTCGAAGGAAGCTTCTTTTTAAGCCTTGGAGACCTTCAAAGGCCATTGTTTTCATAGTCTCACGAAAAACAGCCAGAGGGCGTCCAAAACCGCATTCCCTGACCGGGAATCGAACCCGGGCCGCGGCGGTGAGAGCGCCGAATCCTAGCCACTAGACCACCAGGGAGCACACACTTATGAACGTTCCTACGCGGGAGCCGACAAGATGTGTCTCCTTAATAGAGCCATTCTGTCAGTTCAAAAGAATTTCCCACCACGCTGCCCCGTGTGAGGCTCGAACTCACGACCTTCAGATTATGAGACTGACGCGCTGCCAAACTGCGCCAACGAGGCATGCCACGGCACAAATCGTTAAACAGCAAAGGTCAAAAGTGAAAAGACTAGGCCTTTTGTTGATATAACAGGGAAGCTATCCATTTGGTTTCGGCCAAACGTTTGTGTTGGAAGGGAACTGCACATATAAACAGGCTGCGGGGAGTTCTAAGAATGGATATTCTTGCTTGTGACCACGATGTGATACAATCTGAGAAAACATAGGAAATCTCTGTGCGCCAAATTCTTTGGCAGCGCCCGCCGGACGCAGTGGTGCAACTCTGGTCTGACCGTTTTCATTTCAGTGACAGAATAGCCTGACATTTCAGTATGCAATGTTTTTTAAAAGTAACAACAACCACAAAAAATAAAAAAACTTTTCAATAAATCTGATTCAACAATTTCATATGAGTTATGAAAGCGCAATTAGTGCATCGCATAAGGAGCAGGACTTAGTTTAAATGACTCTAGGGTTAACTTTTTTTTTTATGAAACAGGTAAAGGGACGGACACTCCTTGGGATAATGAAGCCATACACATAGCCCTTACCGTAAATCAGGGCCGTTCAATTAAAGCGGTCAATGTTCTTATTTTGAAGTAAAATCTACTGAACATACAAACAAAGTGTAACAATTAAATGGATTCATCGCGAGCAAATTACTGACAAAGCTACTAAAAATGCCGCCATACCATTTATACCAGAACAGATTCTAAATTATCTTCCCAATTAAAACAGGGTTCATTAGGAAATGCTCTTAACAGGCTGATCATTAATGCAATTGGTTTAATATATATAATTCTTACAAAAAAATTGAAACAAGACCTCATGGTTTATAAATAAGCATCAAATCGAAGAGTGAAGTGTCAAAAAGTGAGGAGGAAAGGTCCCGTCTATCTGGGAATTGCGCTCCTGGCAGGACGTTATTTCTAGATGGCCTGTGTGCCATTGAACGGCTGCATTTACGGGTCATTCCGATAGTCGTACCTGTGCGGTAGCTGAGAGACCTCTACTGTCAGGATGGCCGAGCGGTCTAAGGCGCTGCGTTCAGGTCGCAGTCTCCTCTGGAGGCGTGGGTTCGAATCCCACTTCTGACATTGCTTTGCACACACTGGAGACTCCAGGCTCGGGTACACATGGAAACGGCCTTGCGCTAATTTATGTCAGACAGTGTAAGGGATCCAATCCACATCTGCCTTGAAGTTGCTAGAAATCCTCTGAAGGGCTTGATTACCAGGCAAAGGTTTGTACCAGGCACAGGTTTGTTCCAGCCAGCGTGAGTTCTGTCAGCCCCTTTGCCTGCTGTCGATCTGCTTTCTTCCTGTAGTGAGGGCCAGTGGCGCAATGGATAACGCGTCTGACTACGGATCAGAAGATTCTAGGTTCGACTCCTGGCTGGCTCGTTGCCCCTCAGCTCCTTTTCGTGCCACGAGGGCTTCCGCTGACAACGCAAAAAAAAGCTCAGACGATGGACAGTATCCGGGCCTTCGATAGCTCAGTTGGTAGAGCGGAGGACTGTAGGCATCTCACTGGTCATCCTTAGGTCGCTGGTTCGAATCCGGCTCGAAGGAAGCTTCTTTTTAAGCCTTGGAGACCTTCAAAGGCCATTGTTTTCATAGTCTCACGAAAAACAGCCAGAGGGCGTCCAAAACCGCATTCCCTGACCGGGAATCGAACCCGGGCCGCGGCGGTGAGAGCGCCGAATCCTAGCCACTAGACCACCAGGGAGCACACACTTATGAACGTTCCTACGCGGGAGCCGACAAGATGTGTCTCCTTAATAGAGCCATTCTGTCAGTTCAAAAGAATTTCCCACCACGCTGCCCCGTGTGAGGCTCGAACTCACGACCTTCAGATTATGAGACTGACGCGCTGCCAAACTGCGCCAACGAGGCATGCCACGGCACAAATCGTTAAACAGCAAAGGTCAAAAGTGAAAAGACTAGGCCTTTTGTTGATATAACAGGGAAGCTATCCATTTGGTTTCGGCCAAACGTTTGTGTTGGAAGGGAACTGCACATATAAACAGGCTGCGGGGAGTTCTAAGAATGGATATTCTTGCTTGTGACCACGATGTGATACAATCTGAGAAAACATAGGAAATCTCTGTGCGCCAAATTCTTTGGCAGCGCCCGCCGGACGCAGTGGTGCAACTCTGGTCTGACCGTTTTCATTTCAGTGACAGAATAGCCTGACATTTCAGTATGCAATGTTTTTTAAAAGTAACAACAACCACAAAAAATAAAAAAACTTTTCAATAAATCTGATTCAACAATTTCATATGAGTTATGAAAGCGCAATTAGTGCATCGCATAAGGAGCAGGACTTAGTTTAAATGACTCTAGGGTTAACTTTTTTTTTTATGAAACAGGTAAAGGGACGGACACTCCTTGGGATAATGAAGCCATACACATAGCCCTTACCGTAAATCAGGGCCGTTCAATTAAAGCGGTCAATGTTCTTATTTTGAAGTAAAATCTACTGAACATACAAACAAAGTGTAACAATTAAATGGATTCATCGCGAGCAAATTACTGACAAAGCTACTAAAAATGCCGCCATACCATTTATACCAGAACAGATTCTAAATTATCTTCCCAATTAAAACAGGGTTCATTAGGAAATGCTCTTAACAGGCTGATCATTAATGCAATTGGTTTAATATATATAATTCTTACAAAAAAATTGAAACAAGACCTCATGGTTTATAAATAAGCATCAAATCGAAGAGTGAAGTGTCAAAAAGTGAGGAGGAAAGGTCCCGTCTATCTGGGAATTGCGCTCCTGGCAGGACGTTATTTCTAGATGGCCTGTGTGCCATTGAACGGCTGCATTTACGGGTCATTCCGATAGTCGTACCTGTGCGGTAGCTGAGAGACCTCTACTGTCAGGATGGCCGAGCGGTCTAAGGCGCTGCGTTCAGGTCGCAGTCTCCTCTGGAGGCGTGGGTTCGAATCCCACTTCTGACATTGCTTTGCACACACTGGAGACTCCAGGCTCGGGTACACATGGAAACGGCCTTGCGCTAATTTATGTCAGACAGTGTAAGGGATCCAATCCACATCTGCCTTGAAGTTGCTAGAAATCCTCTGAAGGGCTTGATTACCAGGCAAAGGTTTGTACCAGGCACAGGTTTGTTCCAGCCAGCGTGAGTTCTGTCAGCCCCTTTGCCTGCTGTCGATCTGCTTTCTTCCTGTAGTGAGGGCCAGTGGCGCAATGGATAACGCGTCTGACTACGGATCAGAAGATTCTAGGTTCTACTCCTGGCTGGCTCGTTGCCCCTCAGCTCCTTTTCGTGCCACGAGGGCTTCCGCTGACAACGCAAAAAAAAGCTCAGACGATGGACAGTATCCGGGCCTTCGATAGCTCAGTTGGTAGAGCGGAGGACTGTAGGCATCTCACTGGTCATCCTTAGGTCGCTGGTTCGAATCCGGCTCGAAGGAAGCTTCTTTTTAAGCCTTGGAGACCTTCAAAGGCCATTGTTTTCATAGTCTCACGAAAAACAGCCAGAGGGCGTCCAAAACCGCATTCCCTGACCGGGAATCGAACCCGGGCCGCGGCGGTGAGAGCGCCGAATCCTAGCCACTAGACCACCAGGGAGCACACACTTATGAACGTTCCTACGCGGGAGCCGACAAGATGTGTCTCCTTAATAGAGCCATTCTGTCAGTTCAAAAGAATTTCCCACCACGCTGCCCCGTGTGAGGCTCGAACTCACGACCTTCAGATTATGAGACTGACGCGCTGCCAAACTGCGCCAACGAGGCATGCCACGGCACAAATCGTTAAACAGCAAAGTTCAAAAGTGAAAAGACTAGGCCTTTTGTTGATATAACAGGGAAGCTATCCATTTGGTTTCGGCCAAACGTTTGTGTTGGAAGGGAACTGCACATATAAACAGGCTGCGGGGAGTTCTAAGAATGGATATTCTTGCTTGTGACCACGATGTGATACAATCTGAGAAAACATAGGAAATCTCTGTGCGCTAAACTCTTTGGCAGCGCCCGCCGGACGCAGTGGTGCAACTCTGGTCTGACCGTTTTCATTTCAGTGACAGAATAGCCTGACATTTCAGTATGCAATGTTTTTTAAAAGTAACAACAACCACAAAAAATAAAAAAACTTTTCATTAAATCTGATTCAACAATTTCATATGAGTTATGAAAGCGCAATTAGTGCATCGCATAAGGAGCAGGACTTAGTTTAAATGACTCTAGGGTTAACTTTTTTTTTTATGAAACAGGTAAAGGGACGGACACTCCTTGGGATAATGAAGCCATACACATAGCCCTTACCGTAAATCAGGGCCGTTCAATTAAAGCGGTCAATGTTCTTATTTTGAAGTAAAATCTACTGAACATACAAACAAAGTGTAACAATTAAATGGATTCATCGCGAGCAAATTACTGACAAAGCTACTAAAAATGCCGCCATACCATTTATACCAGAACAGATTCTAAATTATCTTCCCAATTAAAACAGGGTTCATTAGGAAATGCTCTTAACAGGCTGATCATTAATGCAATTGGTTTAATATATATAATTCTTACAAAAAAATTGAAACAAGACCTCATGGTTTATAAATAAGCATCAAATCGAAGAGTGAAGTGTCAAAAAGTGAGGAGGAAAGGTCCCGTCTATCTGGGAATTGCGCTCCTGGCAGGACGTTATTTCTAGATGGCCTGTGTGCCATTGAACGGCTGCATTTACGGGTCATTCCGATAGTCGTACCTGTGCGGTAGCTGAGAGACCTCTACTGTCAGGATGGCCGAGCGGTCTAAGGCGCTGCGTTCAGGTCGCAGTCTCCTCTGGAGGCGTGGGTTCGAATCCCACTTCTGACATTGCTTTGCACACACTGGAGACTCCAGGCTCGGGTACACATGGAAATGGCCTTGCGCTAATTTATGTCAGACAGTGTAAGGGATCCAATCCACATCTGCCTTGAAGTTGCTAGAAATCCTCTGAAGGGCTTGATTACCAGGCAAAGGTTTGTACCAGGCACAGGTTTGTTCCAGCCAGCGTGAGTTCTGTCAGCCCCTTTGCCTGCTGTCGATCTGCTTTCTTCCTGTAGTGAGGGCCAGTGGCGCAATGGATAACGCGTCTGACTACGGATCAGAAGATTCTAGGTTCTACTCCTGGCTGGCTCGTTGCCCCTCAGCTCCTTTTCGTGCCACGAGGGCTTCCGCTGACAACGCAAAAAAAAGCTCAGACGATGGACAGTATCCGGGCCTTCGATAGCTCAGTTGGTAGAGCGGAGGACTGTAGGCATCTCACTGGTCATCCTTAGGTCGCTGGTTCGAATCCGGCTCGAAGGAAGCTTCTTTTTAAGCCTTGGAGACCTTCAAAGGCCATTGTTTTCATAGTCTCACGAAAAACAGCCAGAGGGCGTCCAAAACCGCATTCCCTGACCGGGAATCGAACCCGGGCCGCGGCGGTGAGAGCGCCGAATCCTAGCCACTAGACCACCAGGGAGCACACACTTATGAACGTTCCTACGCGGGAGCCGACAAGATGTGTCTCCTTAATAGAGCCATTCTGTCAGTTCAAAAGAATTTCCCACCACGCTGCCCCGTGTGAGGCTCGAACTCACGACCTTCAGATTATGAGACTGACGCGCTGCCAAACTGCGCCAACGAGGCATGCCACGGCACAAATCGTTAAACAGCAAAGGTCAAAAGTGAAAAGACTAGGCCTTTTGTTGATATAACAGGGAAGCTATCCATTTGGTTTCGGCCAAACGTTTGTGTTGGAAGGGAACTGCACATATAAACAGGCTGCGGGGAGTTCTAAGAATGGATATTCTTGCTTGTGACCACGATGTGATACAATCTGAGAAAACATAGGAAATCTCTGTGCGCCAAATTCTTTGGCAGCGCCCGCCGGACGCAGTGGTGCAACTCTGGTCTGACCGTTTTCATTTCAGTGACAGAATAGCCTGACATTTCAGTATGCAATGTTTTTTAAAAGTAACAACAACCACAAAAAATAAAAAAACTTTTCAATAAATCTGATTCAACAATTTCATATGAGTTATGAAAGCGCAATTAGTGCATCGCATAAGGAGCAGGACTTAGTTTAAATGACTCTAGGGTTAACTTTTTTTTTTATGAAACAGGTAAAGGGACGGACACTCCTTGGGATAATGAAGCCATACACATAGCCCTTACCGTAAATCAGGGCCGTTCAATTAAAGCGGTCAATGTTCTTATTTTGAAGTAAAATCTACTGAACATACAAACAAAGTGTAACAATTAAATGGATTCATCGCGAGCAAATTACTGACAAAGCTACTAAAAATGCCGCCATACCATTTATACCAGAACAGATTCTAAATTATCTTCCCAATTAAAACAGGGTTCATTAGGAAATGCTCTTAACAGGCTGATCATTAATGCAATTGGTTTAATATATATAATTCTTACAAAAAAATTGAAACAAGACCTCATGGTTTATAAATAAGCATCAAATCGAAGAGTGAAGTGTCAAAAAGTGAGGAGGAAAGGTCCCGTCTATCTGGGAATTGCGCTCCTGGCAGGACGTTATTTCTAGATGGCCTGTGTGCCATTGAACGGCTGCATTTACGGGTCATTCCGATAGTCGTACCTGTGCGGTAGCTGAGAGACCTCTACTGTCAGGATGGCCGAGCGGTCTAAGGCGCTGCGTTCAGGTCGCAGTCTCCTCTGGAGGCGTGGGTTCGAATCCCACTTCTGACATTGCTTTGCACACACTGGAGACTCCAGGCTCGGGTACACATGGAAACGGCCTTGCGCTAATTTATGTCAGACAGTGTAAGGGATCCAATCCACATCTGCCTTGAAGTTGCTAGAAATCCTCTGAAGGGCTTGATTACCAGGCAAAGGTTTGTACCAGGCACAGGTTTGTTCCAGCCAGCGTGAGTTCTGTCAGCCCCTTTGCCTGCTGTCGATCTGCTTTCTTCCTGTAGTGAGGGCCAGTGGCGCAATGGATAACGCGTCTGACTACGGATCAGAAGATTCTAGGTTCTACTCCTGGCTGGCTCGTTGCCCCTCAGCTCCTTTTCGTGCCACGAGGGCTTCCGCTGACAACGCAAAAAAAAGCTCAGACGATGGACAGTATCCGGGCCTTCGATAGCTCAGTTGGTAGAGCGGAGGACTGTAGGCATCTCACTGGTCATCCTTAGGTCGCTGGTTCGAATCCGGCTCGAAGGAAGCTTCTTTTTAAGCCTTGGAGACCTTCAAAGGCCATTGTTTTCATAGTCTCACGAAAAACAGCCAGAGGGCGTCCAAAACCGCATTCCCTGACCGGGAATCGAACCCGGGCCGCGGCGGTGAGAGCGCCGAATCCTAGCCACTAGACCACCAGGGAGCACACACTTATGAACGTTCCTACGCGGGAGCCGACAAGATGTGTCTCCTTAATAGAGCCATTCTGTCAGTTCAAAAGAATTTCCCACCACGCTGCCCCGTGTGAGGCTCGAACTCACGACCTTCAGATTATGAGACTGACGCGCTGCCAAACTGCGCCAACGAGGCATGCCACGGCACAAATCGTTAAACAGCAAAGTTCAAAAGTGAAAAGACTAGGCCTTTTGTTGATATAACAGGGAAGCTATCCATTTGGTTTCGGCCAAACGTTTGTGTTGGAAGGGAACTGCACATATAAACAGGCTGCGGGGAGTTCTAAGAATGGATATTCTTGCTTGTGACCACGATGTGATACAATCTGAGAAAACATAGGAAATCTCTGTGCGCTAAACTCTTTGGCAGCGCCCGCCGGACGCAGTGGTGCAACTCTGGTCTGACCGTTTTCATTTCAGTGACAGAATAGCCTGACATTTCAGTATGCAATGTTTTTTAAAAGTAACAACAACCACAAAAAATAAAAAAACTTTTCATTAAATCTGATTCAACAATTTCATATGAGTTATGAAAGCGCAATTAGTGCATCGCATAAGGAGCAGGACTTAGTTTAAATGACTCTAGGGTTAACTTTTTTTTTTATGAAACAGGTAAAGGGACGGACACTCCTTGGGATAATGAAGCCATACACATAGCCCTTACCGTAAATCAGGGCCGTTCAATTAAAGCGGTCAATGTTCTTATTTTGAAGTAAAATCTACTGAACATACAAACAAAGTGTAACAATTAAATGGATTCATCGCGAGCAAATTACTGACAAAGCTACTAAAAATGCCGCCATACCATTTATACCAGAACAGATTCTAAATTATCTTCCCAATTAAAACAGGGTTCATTAGGAAATGCTCTTAACAGGCTGATCATTAATGCAATTGGTTTAATATATATAATTCTTACAAAAAAATTGAAACAAGACCTCATGGTTTATAAATAAGCATCAAATCGAAGAGTGAAGTGTCAAAAAGTGAGGAGGAAAGGTCCCGTCTATCTGGGAATTGCGCTCCTGGCAGGACGTTATTTCTAGATGGCCTGTGTGCCATTGAACGGCTGCATTTACGGGTCATTCCGATAGTCGTACCTGTGCGGTAGCTGAGAGACCTCTACTGTCAGGATGGCCGAGCGGTCTAAGGCGCTGCGTTCAGGTCGCAGTCTCCTCTGGAGGCGTGGGTTCGAATCCCACTTCTGACATTGCTTTGCACACACTGGAGACTCCAGGCTCGGGTACACATGGAAACGGCCTTGCGCTAATTTATGTCAGACAGTGTAAGGGATCCAATCCACATCTGCCTTGAAGTTGCTAGAAATCCTCTGAAGGGCTTGATTACCAGGCACAGGTTTGTTCCAGCCAGCGTGAGTTCTGTCAGCCCCTTTGCCTGCTGTCGATCTGCTTTCTTCCTGTAGTGAGGGCCAGTGGAGCAATGGATAACGCGTCTGACTACGGATCAGAAGATTCTAGGTTCGACTCCTGGCTGGCTCGTTGCCCCTCAGCTCCTTTTCGTGCCACGAGGGCTTCCGCTGACAACGCAAAAAAAAGCTCAGACGATGGACAGTATCCGGGCCTTCGATAGCTCAGTTGGTAGAGCGGAGGACTGTAGGCATCTCACTGGTCATCCTTAGGTCGCTGGTTCGAATCCGGCTCGAAGGAAGCTTCTTTTTAAGCCTTGGAGACCTTCAAAGGCCATTGTTTTCATAGTCTCACGAAAAACAGCCAGAGGGCGTCCAAAACCGCATTCCCTGACCGGGAATCGAACCCGGGCCGCGGCGGTGAGAGCGCCGAATCCTAGCCACTAGACCACCAGGGAGCACACGCTTGTGAACGTTCCTACGCGGGAGCCGACAAGATGTGTCTCCTTAATAGAGCCAGTCTGTCAGTTCAAAAGAATTTCCCACCACGCTGCCCCGTGTGAGGCTCAAACTCACGACCTTCAGATTATGAGACTGACGCGCTGCCAAACTGCGCCAACGAGGCATGCCACGGCACAAATCGTTAAACAGCAAAGGTCAAAAGTGAAAAGACTAGGCCTTTTGTTGATATAACAGGGAAGCTATCCATTTGGTTTCGGCCAAACGTTTGTGTTGGAAGGGAACTGCACATATAAACAGGCTGCGGGGAGTTCTAAGAATGGATATTCTTGCTTGTGACCACGATGTGATACAATCTGAGAAAACATAGGAAATCTCTGTGCGCTAAACTCTTTGGCAGCGCCCGCCGGACGCAGTGGTGCAACTCTGGTCTGACCGTTTTCATTTCAGTGACAGAATAGCCTGACATTTCAGTATGCAATGTTTTTTAAAAGTAACAACAACCACAAAAAATAAAAAAACTTTTCATTAAATCTGATTCAACAATTTCATATGAGTTATGAAAGCGCAATTAGTGCATCGCATAAGGAGCAGGACTTAGTTTAAATGACTCTAGGGTTAACTTTTTTTTTTATGAAACAGGTAAAGGGACGGACACTCCTTGGGATAATGAAGCCATACACATAGCCCTTACCGTAAATCAGGGCCGTTCAATTAAAGCGGTCAATGTTCTTATTTTGAAGTAAAATCTACTGAACATACAAACAAAGTGTAACAATTAAATGGATTCATCGCGAGCAAATTACTGACAAAGCTACTAAAAATGCCGCCATACCATTTATACCAGAACAGATTCTAAATTATCTTCCCAATTAAAACAGGGTTCATTAGGAAATGCTCTTAACAGGCTGATCATTAATGCAATTGGTTTAATATATATAATTCTTACAAAAAAATTGAAACAAGACCTCATGGTTTATAAATAAGCATCAAATCGAAGAGTGAAGTGTCAAAAAGTGAGGAGGAAAGGTCCCGTCTATCTGGGAATTGCGCTCCTGGCAGGACGTTATTTCTAGATGGCCTGTGTGCCATTGAACGGCTGCATTTACGGGTCATTCCGATAGTCGTACCTGTGCAGTAGCTGAGAGACCTCTACTGTCAGGATGGCCGAGCGGTCTAAGGCGCTGCGTTCAGGTCGCAGTCTCCTCTGGAGGCGTGGGTTCGAATCCCACTTCTGACATTGCTTTGCACACACTGGAGACTCCAGTGTCTTGCCCCTCAGCTCCTTTTCGTGCCACGAGGGCTTCCGCTGACAACGCAAAAAAAAGCTCAGACGATGGACAGTATCCGGGCCTTCGATAGCTCAGTTGGTAGAGCGGAGGACTGTAGGCATCTCACTGGTCATCCTTAGGTCGCTGGTTCGAATCCGGCTCGAAGGAAGCTTCTTTTTAAGCCTTGGAGACCTTCAAAGGCCATTGTTTTCATAGTCTCACGAAAAACAGCCAGAGGGCGTCCAAAACCGCATTCCCTGACCGGGAATCGAACCCGGGCCGCGGCGGTGAGAGCGCCGAATCCTAGCCACTAGACCACCAGGGAGCACACGCTTGTGAACGTTCCTACGCGGGAGCCGACAAGATGTGTCTCCTTAATAGAGCCAGTCTGTCAGTTCAAAAGAATTTCCCACCACGCTGCCCCGTGTGAGGCTCGAACTCACGACCTTCAGATTATGAGACTGACGCGCTGCCAAACTGCGCCAACGAGGCATGCCACGGCACAAATCGTTAAACAGCAAAGGTCAAAAGTGAAAAGACTAGGCCTTTTGTTGATATAACAGGGAAGCTATCCATTTGGTTTCGGCCAAACGTTTGTGTTGGAAGGGAACTGCACATATAAACAGGCTGCGGGGAGTTCTAAGAATGGATATTCTTGCTTGTGACCACGATGTGATACAATCTGAGGAAAGTAAAATCTACTGAAAATACAAACAAAGTGTAACAATTAAATGGATTCATCGCGAGCAAATTACTGACAAAGCTACTAAAAATGCCGCCATACCATTTATACCAGAACAGATTCTAAATTATCTTCCCAATTAAAACAGGGTTCATTAGGAAATGCTCTTAACAGGCTGATCATTAATGCAATTGGTTTAATATATATAATTCTTACAAAAAAATTGAAACAAGAACTCATGGTTTATAAATAAGCATCAAATCGAAGAGTGAAGTGTCAAAAAGTGAGGAGGAAAGGTCCCGTCTATCTGGGAATTGCGCTCCTGGCAGGACGTTATTTCTAGATGGCCTGTGTGCCATTGAACGGCTGCATTTACGGGTCATTCCGATAGTCGTACCTGTGCGGTAGCTGAGAGACCTCTACTGTCAGGATGGCCGAGCGGTCTAAGGCGCTGCGTTCAGGTCGCAGTCTCCTCTGGAGGCGTGGGTTCGAATCCCACTTCTGACATTGCTTTGCACACACTGGAGACTCCAGGCTCGGGTACACATGGAAACGGCCTTGCGCTAATTTATGTCAGACAGTGTAAGGGATCCAATCCACATCTGCCTTGAAGTTGCTAGAAATCCTCTGAAGGGCTTGATTACCAGGCAAAGGTTTGTACCAGGCACAGGTTTGTTCCAGCCAGCGTGAGTTCTGTCAGCCCCTTTGCCTGCTGTCGATCTGCTTTCTTCCTGTAGTGAGGGCCAGTGGCGCAATGGATAACGCGTCTGACTACGGATCAGAAGATTCTAGGTTCGACTCCTGGCTGGCTCGTTGCCCCTCAGCTCCTTTTCGTGCCACGAGGGCTTCCGCTGACAACGGAAAAAAAAGCTCAGACGATGGACAGTATCCGGGCCTTCGATAGCTCAGTTGGTAGAGCGGAGGACTGTAGGCATCTCACTGGTCATCCTTAGGTCGCTGGTTCGAATCCGGCTCGAAGGAAGCTTCTTTTTAAGCCTTGGAGACCTTCAAAGGCCATTGTTTTCATAGTCTCACGAAAAACAGCCAGAGGGCGTCCAAAACCGCATTCCCTGACCGGGAATCGAACCCGGGCCGCGGCGGTGAGAGCGCCGAATCCTAGCCACTAGACCACCAGGGAGCACACGCTTGTGAACGTTCCTACGCGGGAGCCGACAAGATGTGTCTCCTTAATAGAGCCAGTCTGTCAGTTCAAAAGAATTTCCCACCACGCTGCCCCGTGTGAGGCTCGAACTCACGACCTTCAGATTATGAGACTGACGCGCTGCCAAACTGCGCCAACGAGGCATGCCACGGCACAAATCGTTAAACAGCAAAGGTCAAAAGTGAAAAGACTAGGCCTTTTGTTGATATAACAGGGAAGCTATCCATTTGGTTTCGTCCAAACGTTTGTGTTGGAAGGGAACTGCACATATAAACAGGCTGCGGGGAGTTCTAAGAATGGATATTCTTGCTTGTGACCACGATGTGATACAATCTGAGAAAACATAGGAAATCTCTGTTTGCTAAACTCTTTGGCAGCGCCCGCCGGACGCAGTGGTGCAACTCTGGTCTGACCGTTTTCATTTCAGTGACAGAATAGCCTGACATTTCAGTATGCAATGTTTTTTAAAAGTAACAACAACCACAAAAAATAAAAAAACTTTTCATTAAATCTGATTCAACAATTTCATATGAGTTATGAAAGCGCAATTAGTGCATCGCATAAGGAGCAGGACTTAGTTTAAATGACTCTAGGGTTAACTTTTTTTTTTATGAAACAGGTAAAGGGACGGACACTCCTTGGGATAATGAAGCCATACACATAGCCCTTACCGTAAATCAGGGCCGTTCAATTAAAGCGGTCAATGTTCTTATTTTGAAGTAAAATCTACTGAACATACAAACAAAGTGTAACAATTAAATGGATTCATCGCGAGCAAATTACTGACAAAGCTACTAAAAATGCCGCCATACCATTTATACCAGAACAGATTCTAAATTATCTTCCCAATTAAAACAGGGTTCATTAGGAAATGCTCTTAACAGGCTGATCATTAATGCAATTGGTTTAATATATATAATTCTTACAAAAAAATTGAAACAAGACCTCATGGTTTATAAATAAGCATCAAATCGAAGAGTGAAGTGTCAAAAAGTGAGGAGGAAAGGTCCCGTCTATCTGGGAATTGCGCTCCTGGCAGGACGTTATTTCTAGATGGCCTGTGTGCCATTGAACGGCTGCATTTACGGGTCATTCCGATAGTCGTACCTGTGCAGTAGCTGAGAGACCTCTACTGTCAGGATGGCCGAGCGGTCTAAGGCGCTGCGTTCAGGTCGCAGTCTCCTCTGGAGGCGTGGGTTCGAATCCCACTTCTGACATTGCTTTGCACACACTGGAGACTCCAGTGTCTTGCCCCTCAGCTCCTTTTCGTGCCACGAGGGCTTCCGCTGACAACGCAAAAAAAAGCTCAGACGATGGACAGTATCCGGGCCTTCGATAGCTCAGTTGGTAGAGCGGAGGACTGTAGGCATCTCACTGGTCATCCTTAGGTCGCTGGTTCGAATCCGGCTCGAAGGAAGCTTCTTTTTAAGCCTTGGAGACCTTCAAAGGCCATTGTTTTCATAGTCTCACGAAAAACAGCCAGAGGGCGTCCAAAACCGCATTCCCTGACCGGGAATCGAACCCGGGCCGCGGCGGTGAGAGCGCCGAATCCTAGCCACTAGACCACCAGGGAGCACACGCTTGTGAACGTTCCTACGCGGGAGCCGACAAGATGTGTCTCCTTAATAGAGCCAGTCTGTCAGTTCAAAAGAATTTCCCACCACGCTGCCCCGTGTGAGGCTCGAACTCACGACCTTCAGATTATGAGACTGACGCGCTGCCAAACTGCGCCAACGAGGCATGCCACGGCACAAATCGTTAAACAGCAAAGGTCAAAAGTGAAAAGACTAGGCCTTTTGTTGATATAACAGGGAAGCTATCCATTTGGTTTCGGCCAAACGTTTGTGTTGGAAGGGAACTGCACATATAAACAGGCTGCGGGGAGTTCTAAGAATGGATATTCTTGCTTGTGACCACGATGTGATACAATCTGAGGAAAGTAAAATCTACTGAAAATACAAACAAAGTGTAACAATTAAATGGATTCATCGCGAGCAAATTACTGACAAAGCTACTAAAAATGCCGCCATACCATTTATACCAGAACAGATTCTAAATTATCTTCCCAATTAAAACAGGGTTCATTAGGAAATGCTCTTAACAGGCTGATCATTAATGCAATTGGTTTAATATATATAATTCTTACAAAAAAATTGAAACAAGAACTCATGGTTTATAAATAAGCATCAAATCGAAGAGTGAAGTGTCAAAAAGTGAGGAGGAAAGGTCCCGTCTATCTGGGAATTGCGCTCCTGGCAGGACGTTATTTCTAGATGGCCTGTGTGCCATTGAACGGCTGCATTTACGGGTCATTCCGATAGTCGTACCTGTGCGGTAGCTGAGAGACCTCTACTGTCAGGATGGCCGAGCGGTCTAAGGCGCTGCGTTCAGGTCGCAGTCTCCTCTGGAGGCGTGGGTTCGAATCCCACTTCTGACATTGCTTTGCACACACTGGAGACTCCAGGCTCGGGTACACATGGAAACGGCCTTGCGCTAATTTATGTCAGACAGTGTAAGGGATCCAATCCACATCTGCCTTGAAGTTGCTAGAAATCCTCTGAAGGGCTTGATTACCAGGCAAAGGTTTGTACCAGGCACAGGTTTGTTCCAGCCAGCGTGAGTTCTGTCAGCCCCTTTGCCTGCTGTCGATCTGCTTTCTTCCTGTAGTGAGGGCCAGTGGCGCAATGGATAACGCGTCTGACTACGGATCAGAAGATTCTAGGTTCGACTCCTGGCTGGCTCGTTGCCCCTCAGCTCCTTTTCGTGCCACGAGGGCTTCCGCTGACAACGGAAAAAAAAGCTCAGACGATGGACAGTATCCGGGCCTTCGATAGCTCAGTTGGTAGAGCGGAGGACTGTAGGCATCTCACTGGTCATCCTTAGGTCGCTGGTTCGAATCCGGCTCGAAGGAAGCTTCTTTTTAAGCCTTGGAGACCTTCAAAGGCCATTGTTTTCATAGTCTCACGAAAAACAGCCAGAGGGCGTCCAAAACCGCATTCCCTGACCGGGAATCGAACCCGGGCCGCGGCGGTGAGAGCGCCGAATCCTAGCCACTAGACCACCAGGGAGCACACGCTTGTGAACGTTCCTACGCGGGAGCCGACAAGATGTGTCTCCTTAATAGAGCCAGTCTGTCAGTTCAAAAGAATTTCCCACCACGCTGCCCCGTGTGAGGCTCGAACTCACGACCTTCAGATTATGAGACTGACGCGCTGCCAAACTGCGCCAACGAGGCATGCCACGGCACAAATCGTTAAACAGCAAAGGTCAAAAGTGAAAAGACTAGGCCTTTTGTTGATATAACAGGGAAGCTATCCATTTGGTTTCGTCCAAACGTTTGTGTTGGAAGGGAACTGCACATATAAACAGGCTGCGGGGAGTTCTAAGAATGGATATTCTTGCTTGTGACCACGATGTGATACAATCTGAGAAAACATAGGAAATCTCTGTTTGCTAAACTCTTTGGCAGCGCCCGCCGGACGCAGTGGTGCAACTCTGGTCTGACCGTTTTCATTTCAGTGACAGAATAGCCTGACATTTCAGTATGCAATGTTTTTTAAAAGTAACAACAACCACAAAAAATAAAAAAACTTTTCATTAAATCTGATTCAACAATTTCATATGAGTTATGAAAGCGCAATTAGTGCATCGCATAAGGAGCAGGACTTAGTTTAAATGACTCTAGGGTTAACTTTTTTTTTTATGAAACAGGTAAAGGGACGGACACTCCTTGGGATAATGAAGCCATACACATAGCCCTTACCGTAAATCAGGGCCGTTCAATTAAAGCGGTCAATGTTCTTATTTTGAAGTAAAATCTACTGAACATACAAACAAAGTGTAACAATTAAATGGATTCATCGCGAGCAAATTACTGACAAAGCTACTAAAAATGCCGCCATACCATTTATACCAGAACAGATTCTAAATTATCTTCCCAATTAAAACAGGGTTCATTAGGAAATGCTCTTAACAGGCTGATCATTAATGCAATTGGTTTAATATATATAATTCTTACAAAAAAATTGAAACAAGACCTCATGGTTTATAAATAAGCATCAAATCGAAGAGTGAAGTGTCAAAAAGTGAGGAGGAAAGGTCCCGTCTATCTGGGAATTGCGCTCCTGGCAGGACGTTATTTCTAGATGGCCTGTGTGCCATTGAACGGCTGCATTTACGGGTCATTCCGATAGTCGTACCTGTGCGGTAGCTGAGAGACCTCTACTGTCAGGATGGCCGAGCGGTCTAAGGCGCTGCGTTCAGGTCGCAGTCTCCTCTGGAGGCGTGGGTTCGAATCCCACTTCTGACATTGCTTTGCACACACTGGAGACTCCAGTGTCTTGCCCCTCAGCTCCTTTTCGTGCCACGAGGGCTTCCGCTGACAACGCAAAAAAAAGCTCAGACGATGGACAGTATCCGGGCCTTCGATAGCTCAGTTGGTAGAGCGGAGGACTGTAGGCATCTCACTGGTCATCCTTAGGTCGCTGGTTCGAATCCGGCTCGAAGGAAGCTTCTTTTTAAGCCTTGGAGACCTTCAAAGGCCATTGTTTTCATAGTCTCACGAAAAACAGCCAGAGGGCGTCCAAAACCGCATTCCCTGACCGGGAATCGAACCCGGGCCGCGGCGGTGAGAGCGCCGAATCCTAGCCACTAGACCACCAGGGAGCACACGCTTGTGAACGTTCCTACGCGGGAGCCGACAAGATGTGTCTCCTTAATAGAGCCAGTCTGTCAGTTCAAAAGAATTTCCCACCACGCTGCCCCGTGTGAGGCTCGAACTCACGACCTTCAGATTATGAGACTGACGCGCTGCCAAACTGCGCCAACGAGGCATGCCACGGCACAAATCGTTAAACAGCAAAGGTCAAAAGTGAAAAGACTAGGCCTTTTGTTGATATAACAGGGAAGCTATCCATTTGGTTTCGGCCAAACGTTTGTGTTGGAAGGGAACTGCACATATAAACAGGCTGCGGGGAGTTCTAAGAATGGATATTCTTGCTTGTGACCACGATGTGATACAATCTGAGGAAAGTAAAATCTACTGAAAATACAAACAAAGTGTAACAATTAAATGGATTCATCGCGAGCAAATTACTGACAAAGCTACTAAAAATGCCGCCATACCATTTATACCAGAACAGATTCTAAATTATCTTCCCAATTAAAACAGGGTTCATTAGGAAATGCTCTTAACAGGCTGATCATTAATGCAATTGGTTTAATATATATAATTCTTACAAAAAAATTGAAACAAGAACTCATGGTTTATAAATAAGCATCAAATCGAAGAGTGAAGTGTCAAAAAGTGAGGAGGAAAGGTCCCGTCTATCTGGGAATTGCGCTCCTGGCAGGACGTTATTTCTAGATGGCCTGTGTGCCATTGAACGGCTGCATTTACGGGTCATTCCGATAGTCGTACCTGTGCGGTAGCTGAGAGACCTCTACTGTCAGGATGGCCGAGCGGTCTAAGGCGCTGCGTTCAGGTCGCAGTCTCCTCTGGAGGCGTGGGTTCGAATCCCACTTCTGACATTGCTTTGCACACACTGGAGACTCCAGGCTCGGGTACACATGGAAACGGCCTTGCGCTAATTTATGTCAGACAGTGTAAGGGATCCAATCCACATCTGCCTTGAAGTTGCTAGAAATCCTCTGAAGGGCTTGATTACCAGGCAAAGGTTTGTACCAGGCACAGGTTTGTTCCAGCCAGCGTGAGTTCTGTCAGCCCCTTTGCCTGCTGTCGATCTGCTTTCTTCCTGTAGTGAGGGCCAGTGGCGCAATGGATAACGCGTCTGACTACGGATCAGAAGATTCTAGGTTCGACTCCTGGCTGGCTCGTTGCCCCTCAGCTCCTTTTCGTGCCACGAGGGCTTCCGCTGACAACGCAAAAAAAAGCTCAGACGATGGACAGTATCCGGGCCTTCGATAGCTCAGTTGGTAGAGCGGAGGACTGTAGGCATCTCACTGGTCATCCTTAGGTCGCTGGTTCGAATCCGGCTCGAAGGAAGCTTCTTTTTAAGCCTTGGAGACCTTCAAAGGCCATTGTTTTCATAGTCTCACGAAAAACAGCCAGAGGGCGTCCAAAACTGCATTCCCTGACCGGGAATCGAACCCGGGCCGCGGCGGTGAGAGCGCCGAATCCTAGCCACTAGACCACCAGGGAGCACACGCTTGTGAACGTTCCTACGCGGGAGCCGACAAGATGTGTCTCCTTAATAGAGCCAGTCTGTCAGTTCAAAAGAATTTCCCACCACGCTGCCCCGTGTGATGCTCGAACTCACGACCTTCAGATTATGAGACTGACGCGCTGCCAAACTGCGCCAACGAGGCATGCCACGGCACAAATCGTTAAACAGCAAAGGTCAAAAGTGAAAAGACTAGGCCTTTTGTTGATATAACAGGGAAGCTATCCATTTGGTTTCGTCCAAACGTTTGTGTTGGAAGGGAACTGCACATATAAACAGGCTGCGGGGAGTTCTAAGAATGGATATTCTTGCTTGTGACCACGATGTGATACAATCTGAGAAAACATAGGAAATCTCTGTGCGCTAAACTCTTTGGCAGCGCCCGCCGGACGCAGTGGTGCAACTCTGGTCTGACCGTTTTCATTTCAGTGACAGAATAGCCTGACATTTCAGTATGCAATGTTTTTTAAAAGTAACAACAACCACAAAAAATAAAAAAACTTTTCATTAAATCTGATTCAACAATTTCATATGAGTTATGAAAGCGCAATTAGTGCATCGCATAAGGAGCAGGACTTAGTTTAAATGACTCTAGGGTTAACTTTTTTTTTTATGAAACAGGTAAAGGGACGGACACTCCTTGGGATAATGAAGCCATACACATAGCCCTTACCGTAAATCAGGGCCGTTCAATTAAAGCGGTCAATGTTCTTATTTTGAAGTAAAATCTACTGAACATACAAACAATGTGTAACAATTAAATGGATTCATCGCGAGCAAATTACTGACAAAGCTACTAAAAATGCCGCCATACCATTTATACCAGAACAGATTCTAAATTATCTTCCCAATTAAAACAGGGTTCATTAGGAAATGCTCTTAACAGGCTGATCATTAATGCAATTGGTTTAATATATATAATTCTTACAAAAAAATTGAAACAAGACCTCATGGTTTATAAATAAGCATCAAATCGAAGAGTGAAGTGTCAAAAAGTGAGGAGGAAAGGTCCCGTCTATCTGGGAATTGCGCTCCTGGCAGGACGTTATTTCTAGATGGCCTGTGTGCCATTGAACGGCTGCATTTACGGGTCATTCCGATAGTCGTACCTGTGCGGTAGCTGAGAGACCTCTACTGTCAGGATGGCCGAGCGGTCTAAGGCGCTGCGTTCAGGTCGCAGTCTCCTCTGGAGGCGTGGGTTCGAATCCCACTTCTGACATTGCTTTGCACACACTGGAGACTCCAGGCTCGGGTACACATGGAAACGGCCTTGCGCTAATTTATGTCAGACAGTGTAAGGGATCCAATCCACATCTGCCTTGAAGTTGCTAGAAATCCTCTGAAGGGCTTGATTACCAGGCAAAGGTTTGTACCAGGCACAGGTTTGTTCCAGCCAGCGTGAGTTCTGTCAGCCCCTTTGCCTGCTGTCGATCTGCTTTCTTCCTGTAGTGAGGGCCAGTGGCGCAATGGATAACGCGTCTGACTACGGATCAGAAGATTCTAGGTTCGACTCCTGGCTGGCTCGTTGCCCCTCAGCTCCTTTTCGTGCCACGAGGGCTT
Organism: Triplophysa bombifrons; assembly: GCA_029783895.1. Lineage (NCBI taxonomy): Eukaryota > Metazoa > Chordata > Actinopteri > Cypriniformes > Nemacheilidae > Triplophysa > Triplophysa bombifrons. The sequence continues at coordinate 15,816,434 of CM056449.1, forward strand.
CCGCTGACAACGCAAAAAAAAGCTCAGACGATGGACAGTATCCGGGCCTTCGATAGCTCAGTTGGTAGAGCGGAGGACTGTAGGCATCTCACTGGTCATCCTTAGGTCGCTGGTTCGAATCCGGCTCGAAGGAAGCTTCTTTTTAAGCCTTGGAGACCTTCAAAGGCCATTGTTTTCATAGTCTCACGAAAAACAGCCAGAGGGCGTCCAAAACCGCATTCCCTGACCGGGAATCGAACCCGGGCCGCGGCGGTGAGAGCGCCGAATCCTAGCCACTAGACCACCAGGGAGCACACGCTTGTGAATGTTCCTACGCGGGAGCCGACAAGATGTGTCTCCTTAATAGAGCCAGTCTGTCAGTTCAAAAGAATTTCCCACCACGCTGCCCCGTGTGAGGCTCAAACTCAGGACCTTCAGATTATGAGACTGACGCGCTGCCAAACTGCGCCAACGAGGCATGCCACGGCACAAATCGTTAAACAGCAAAGGTCAAAAGTGAAAAGACTAGGCCTTTTGTTGATATAACAGGGAAGCTATCCATTTGGTTTCGGCCAAACGTTTGTGTTGGAAGGGAACTGCACATATAAACAGGCTGCGGGGAGTTCTAAGAATGGATATTCTTGCTTGTGACCACGATGTGATACAATCTGAGAAAACATAGGAAATCTCTGTGCGCTAAACTCTTTGGCAGCGCCCGCCGGACGCAGTGGTGCAACTCCGGTCTGACCGTTTTCATTTCAGTGACAGAATAGCCTGACATTTCAGTATGCAATGTTTTTTAAAAGTAACAACAACCACAAAAAATAAAAAAACTTTTCATTAAATCTGATTCAACAATTTCATATGAGTTATGAAAGCACAATTAGTGCATCGCATAAGGAGCAGGACTTAGTTTAAACGACTCTAGGGTTAACTTTTTTTTTTATGAAACAGGTAAAGGGACGGACACTCCTTGGGATAATGAAGCCATACACATAGCCCTTACCGTAAATCAGGGCCGTTCAATTAAAGCGGTCAATGTTCTTATTTTGAAGTAAAATCTACTGAACATACAAACAAAGTGTAACAATTAAATGGATTCATCGGGAGCAAATTACTGACAAAGCTACTAAAAATGCCGCCATACCATTTATACCAGAACAGATTCTAAATTATCTTAACAATTAAAACAGGGTTCATTAGGAAATGCTCTTAACAGGCTGATCATTAATGCAATTGGTTTAATATATATAATTCTTACAAAAAAATTGAAACAAGACCTCATGGTTTATAAATAAGCATCAAATCGAAGAGTGAAGTGTCAAAAAGTGAGGAGGAAAGGTCCCGTCTATCTGGGAATTGCGCTCCTGGCAGGACGTTATTTCTAGATGGCCTGTGTGCCATTGAACGGCTGCATTTACGGGTCATTCCGATAGTCGTACCTGTGCAGTAGCTGAGAGACCTCTACTGTCAGGATGGCCGAGCGGTCTAAGGCGCTGCGTTCAGGTCGCAGTCTCCTCTGGAGGCGTGGGTTCGAATCCCACTTCTGACATTGCTTTGCACACACTGGAGACTCCAGTGTCTTGCCCCTCAGCTCCTTTTCGTGCCACGAGGGCTTCCGCTGACAACGCAAAAAAAAGCTCAGACGATGGACAGTATCCGGGCCTTCGATAGCTCAGTTGGTAGAGCGGAGGACTGTAGGCATCTCACTGGTCATCCTTAGGTCGCTGGTTCGAATCCGGCTCGAAGGAAGCTTCTTTTTAAGCCTTGGAGACCTTCAAAGGCCATTGTTTTCATAGTCTCACGAAAAACAGCCAGAGGGCGTCCAAAACCGCATTCCCTGACCGGGAATCGAACCCGGGCCGCGGCGGTGAGAGCGCCGAATCCTAGCCACAAGACCACCAGGGAGCACACGCTTGTGAACGTTCCTACGCGGGAGCCGACAAGATGTGTCTCCTTAATAGAGCCAGTCTGTCAGTTCAAAAGAATTTCCCACCACGCTGCCCCGTGTGAGGCTCGAACTCACGACCTTCAGATTATGAGACTGACGCGCTGCCAAACTGCGCCAACGAGGCATGCCACGGCACAAATCGTTAAACAGCAAAGGTCAAAAGTGAAAAGACTAGGCCTTTTGTTGATATAACAGGGAAGCTATCCATTTGGTTTCGGCCAAACGTTTGTGTTGGAAGGGAACTGCACATATAAACAGGCTGCGGGGAGTTCTAAGAATGGATATTCTTGCTTGTGACCACGATGTGATACAATCTGAGAAAACATAGGAAATCTCTGTGCGCTAAACTCTTTGGCAGCGCCCGCCGGACGCAGTGGTGCAACTCTGGTCTGACCGTTTTCATTTCAGTGACAGAATAGCCTGACATTTCAGTATGCAATGTTTTTTAAAAGTAACAACAACCACAAAAAATAAAAAAACTTTTCATTAAATCTGATTCAACAATTTCATATGAGTTATGAAAGCGCAATTAGTGCATCGCATAAGGAGCAGGACTTAGTTTAAATGACTCTAGGGTTAACTTTTTTTTTATGAAACAGGTAAAGGGACGGACACTCCTTGGGATAATGAAGCCATACACATAGCCCTTACCGTAAATCAGGGCCGTTCAATTAAAGCGGTCAATGTTCTTATTTTGAAGTAAAATCTACTGAACATACAAACAATGTGTAACAATTAAATGGATTCATCGCGAGCAAATTACTGACAAAGCTACTAAAAATGCCGCCATACCATTTATACCAGAACAGATTCTAAATTATCTTCCCAATTAAAACAGGGTTCATTAGGAAATGCTCTTAACAGGCTGATCATTAATGCAATTGGTTTAATATATATAATTCTTACAAAAAAATTGAAACAAGACCTCATGGTTTATAAATAAGCATCAAATCGAAGAGTGAAGTGTCAAAAAGTGAGGAGGAAAGGTCCCGTCTATCTGGGAATTGCGCTCCTGGCAGGACGTTATTTCTAGATGGCCTGTGTGCCATTGAACGGCTGCATTTACGGGTCATTCCGATAGTCGTACCTGTGCGGTAGCTGAGAGACCTCTACTGTCAGGATGGCCGAGCGGTCTAAGGCGCTGCGTTCAGGTCGCAGTCTCCTCTGGAGGCGTGGGTTCGAATCCCACTTCTGACATTGCTTTGCACACACTGGAGACTCCAGGCTCGGGTACACATGGAAACGGCCTTGCGCTAATTTATGTCAGACAGTGTAAGGGATCCAATCCACATCTGCCTTGAAGTTGCTAGAAATCCTCTGAAGGGCTTGATTACCAGGCAAAGGTTTGTACCAGGCACAGGTTTGTTCCAGCCAGCGTGAGTTCTGTCAGCCCCTTTGCCTGCTGTCGATCTGCTTTCTTCCTGTAGTGAGGGCCAGTGGCGCAATGGATAACGCGTCTGACTACGGATCAGAAGATTCTAGGTTCGACTCCTGGCTGGCTCGTTGCCCCTCAGCTCCTTTTCGTGCCACGAGGGCTTCCGCTGACAACGCAAAAAAAAGCTCAGACGATGGACAGTATCCGGGCCTTCGATAGCTCAGTTGGTAGAGCGGAGGACTGTAGGCATCTCACTGGTCATCCTTAGGTCGCTGGTTCGAATCCGGCTCGAAGGAAGCTTCTTTTTAAGCCTTGGAGACCTTCAAAGGCCATTGTTTTCATAGTCTCACGAAAAACAGCCAGAGGGCGTCCAAAACCGCATTCCCTGACCGGGAATCGAACCCGGGCCGCGGCGGTGAGAGCGCCGAATCCTAGCCACTAGACCACCAGGGAGCACACGCTTGTGAACGTTCCTACGCGGGAGCCGACAAGATGTGTCTCCTTAATAGAGCCAGTCTGTCAGTTCAAAAGAATTTCCCACCACGCTGCCCCGTGTGAGGCTCGAACTCACGACCTTCAGATTATGAGACTGACGCGCTGCCAAACTGCGCCAACGAGGCATGCCACGGCACAAATCGTTAAACAGCAAAGGTCAAAAGTGAAAAGACTAGGCCTTTTGTTGATATAACAGGGAAGCTATCCATTTGGTTTCGTCCAAACGTTTGTGTTGGAAGGGAACTGCACATATAAACAGGCTGCGGGGAGTTCTAAGAATGGATATTCTTGCTTGTGACCACGATGTGATACAATCTGAGAAAACATAGGAAATCTCTGTGCGCTAAACTCTTTGGCAGCGCCCGCCGGACGCAGTGGTGCAACTCTGGTCTGACCGTTTTCATTTCAGTGACAGAATAGCCTGACATTTCAGTATGCAATGTTTTTTAAAAGTAACAACAACCACAAAAAATAAAAAAACTTTTCATTAAATCTGATTCAACAATTTCATATGAGTTATGAAAGCGCAATTAGTGCATCGCATAAGGAGCAGGACTTAGTTTAAATGACTCTAGGGTTAACTTTTTTTTTATGAAACAGGTAAAGGGACGGACACTCCTTGGGATAATGAAGCCATACACATAGCCCTTACCGTAAATCAGGGCCGTTCAATTAAAGCGGTCAATGTTCTTATTTTGAAGTAAAATCTACTGAACATACAAACAATGTGTAACAATTAAATGGATTCATCGCGAGCAAATTACTGACAAAGCTACTAAAAATGCCGCCATACCATTTATACCAGAACAGATTCTAAATTATCTTCCCAATTAAAACAGGGTTCATTAGGAAATGCTCTTAACAGGCTGATCATTAATGCAATTGGTTTAATATATATAATTCTTACAAAAAAATTGAAACAAGACCTCATGGTTTATAAATAAGCATCAAATCGAAGAGTGAAGTGTCAAAAAGTGAGGAGGAAAGGTCCCGTCTATCTGGGAATTGCGCTCCTGGCAGGACGTTATTTCTAGATGGCCTGTGTGCCATTGAACGGCTGCATTTACGGGTCATTCCGATAGTCGTACCTGTGCGGTAGCTGAGAGACCTCTACTGTCAGGATGGCCGAGCGGTCTAAGGCGCTGCGTTCAGGTCGCAGTCTCCTCTGGAGGCGTGGGTTCGAATCCCACTTCTGACATTGCTTTGCACACACTGGAGACTCCAGGCTCGGGTACACATGGAAACGGCCTTGCGCTAATTTATGTCAGACAGTGTAAGGGATCCAATCCACATCTGCCTTGAAGTTGCTAGAAATCCTCTGAAGGGCTTGATTACCAGGCAAAGGTTTGTACCAGGCACAGGTTTGTTCCAGCCAGCGTGAGTTCTGTCAGCCCCTTTGCCTGCTGTCGATCTGCTTTCTTCCTGTAGTGAGGGCCAGTGGCGCAATGGATAACGCGTCTGACTACGGATCAGAAGATTCTAGGTTCGACTCCTGGCTGGCTCGTTGCCCCTCAGCTCCTTTTCGTGCCACGAGGGCTTCCGCTGACAACGCAAAAAAAAGCTCAGACGATGGACAGTATCCGGGCCTTCGATAGCTCAGTTGGTAGAGCGGAGGACTGTAGGCATCTCACTGGTCATCCTTAGGTCGCTGGTTCGAATCCGGCTCGAAGGAAGCTTCTTTTTAAGCCTTGGAGACCTTCAAAGGCCATTGTTTTCATAGTCTCACGAAAAACAGCCAGAGGGCGTCCAAAACCGCATTCCCTGACCGGGAATCGAACCCGGGCCGCGGCGGTGAGAGCGCCGAATCCTAGCCACTAGACCACCAGGGAGCACACGCTTGTGAACGTTCCTACGCGGGAGCCGACAAGATGTGTCTCCTTAATAGAGCCAGTCTGTCAGTTCAAAAGAATTTCCCACCACGCTGCCCCGTGTGAGGCTCGAACTCACGACCTTCAGATTATGAGACTGACGCGCTGCCAAACTGCGCCAACGAGGCATGCCACGGCACAAATCATTAAACAGCAAAGGTCAAAAGTGAAAAGACTAGGCCTTTTGTTGATATAACAGGGAAGCTATCCATTTGGTTTCGGCCAAACGTTTGTGTTGGAAGGGAACTGCACATATAAACAGGCTGCGGGGAGTTCTAAGAATGGATATTCTTGCTTGTGACCACGATGTGATACAATCTGAGAAAACATAGGAAATCTCTGTGCGCTAAACTCTTTGGCAGCGCCCGCCGGACGCAGTGGTGCAACTCTGGTCTGACCGTTTTCATTTCAGTGACAGAATAGCCTGACATTTCAGTATGCAATGTTTTTTAAAAGTAACAACAACCACAAAAAATAAAAAAAACTTTTCATTAAATCTGATTCAACAATTTCATATGAGTTATGAAAGCGCAATTAGTGCATCGCATAAGGAGCAGGACTTGGTTTAAATGACTCTAGGGTTAACTTTTTTTTTTATGAAACAGGTAAAGGGACGGACACTCCTTGGGATAATGAAGCCATACACATAGCCCTTACCGTAAATCAGGGCCGTTCAATTAAAGCGGTCAATGTTCTTATTTTGAAGTAAAATCTACTGAACATACAAACAAAGTGTAACAATTAAATGGATTCATCGCGAGCAAATTACTGACAAAGCTACTAAAAATGCCGCCATACCATTTATACCAGAACAGATTCTAAATTATCTTCCCAATTAAAACAGGGTTCATTAGGAAATGCTCTTAACAGGCTGATCATTAATGCAATTGGTTTAATATATATAATTCTTACAAAAAAATTGAAACAAGACCTCATGGTTTATAAATAAGCATCAAATCGAAGAGTGAAGTGTCAAAAAGTGAGGAGGAAAGGTCCCGTCTATCTGGAAATTGCAGCAACGTGATGCAGGACATTTCACGTTCAGAGACAATCAAGTTGTCACTTAAGATTCCACAAGTGAGGTTTTTCGTCTCCTTGCCCTTTTATTGTAGTTTCTTGAAAAGGGTTATCCTCCATTATTGTTGGGCGTTTGTCAAAATAAGGCTAAGCATGAAAAATCTCTCTACCCAAATTTTCTCTTTATAGTACGTGTGTGTGTGCAATCACATTAACGTTTCAGAAATGGGCAATTTGGTATATTTATTTTCCGCTTTGCCTTGGTTGTATTGACCTTTGGCTCATTGTGTACCGTTGGCCTGTTGTCAGTGTTAAAGCAGCAAATGCTACTTTAACTTGCGGTTTAATGAAACCTAGTTGTTAACCTACCATTGTCTTACATTATCATTACAAAGACCCTCCAGCTTCTATGTGGTTCCTCGTTCCACAAGTACAAGACTTTTCCTGCACGTAAACATAGATGAAATTCACTTGTGTTTGCCTGATAGCTTAAACGTTTGAGGACAAAGGTCAAAGAGTGGGGCGGTAACAATTCCTGGCATGCCCCCCTCGAAAAAGTTATTTCTAGATGGCCTGTGTGCCATTGAACGGCTGCATTTACGGGTCATTCCGATAGTCGTACCTGTGCGGTAGCTGAGAGACCTCTACTGTCAGGATGGCCGAGCGGTCTAAGGCGCTGCGTTCAGGTCGCAGTCTCCTCTGGAGGCGTGGGTTCGAATCCCACTTCTGACATTGCTTTGCACACACTGGAGACTCCAGGCTCGGGTACACATGGAAACGGCCTTGCGCTAATTTATGTCAGACAGTGTAAGGGATCCAATCCACATCTGCCTTGAAGTTGCTAGAAATCCTCTGAAGGGCTTGATTACCAGGCAAAGGTTTGTACCAGGCACAGGTTTGTTCCAGCCAGCGTGAGTTCTGTCAGCCCCTTTGCCTGCTGTCGATCTGCTTTCTTCCTGTAGTGAGGGCCAGTGGCGCAATGGATAACGCGTCTGACTACGGATCAGAAGATTCTAGGTTCGACTCCTGGCTGGCTCGTTGCCCCTCAGCTCCTTTTCGTGCCACGAGGGCTGCCGCTGACAACGCAAAAAAAAGCTCAGACGATGGACAGTATCCGGGCCTTCGATAGCTCAGTTGGTAGAGCGGAGGACTGTAGGCATCTCACTGGTCATCCTTAGGTCGCTGGTTCGAAACCGGCTCGAAGGAAGCTTCTTTTTAAGCCTTGGAGACCTTCAAAGGCCATTGTTTTCATAGTCTCACGAAAAACAGCCAGAGGGCGTCCAAAACCGCATTCCCTGACCGGGAATCGAACCCGGGCCGCGGCGGTGAGAGCGCCGAATCCTAGCCACTAGACCACCAGGGAGCACACGCTTGTGAACGTTCCTACGCGGGAGCCGACAAGATGTGTCTCCTTAATAGAGCCAGTCTGTCAGTTCAAAATAATTTCCCACCACGCTGCCCCGTGTGAGGCTCGAACTCACGACCTTCAGATTATGAGACTGACGCGCTGCCAAACTGCGCCAACGAGGCATGCCACGGCACAAATCATTAAACAGCAAAGGTCAAAAGTGAAAAGACTAGGCCTTTTGTTGATATAACAGGGAAGCTATCCATTTGGTTTCGGCCAAACGTTTGTGTTGGAAGGGAACTGCACATATAAACAGGCTGCGGGGAGTTCTAAGAATGGATATTCTTGCTTGTGACCACGATGTGATACAATCTGAGAAAACATAGGAAATCTCTGTGCGCTAAACTCTTTGGCAGCGCCCGCCGGACGCAGTGGTGCAACTCTGGTCTGACCGTTTTCATTTCAGTGACAGAATAGCCTGACATTTCAGTATGCAATGTTTTTTAAAAGTAACAACAACCACAAAAAATAAAAAAAACTTTTCATTAAATCTGATTCAACAATTTCATATGAGTTATGAAAGCGCAATTAGTGCATCGCATAAGGAGCAGGACTTGGTTTAAATGACTCTAGGGTTAACTTTTTTTTTTATGAAACAGGTAAAGGGACGGACACTCCTTGGGATAATGAAGCCATACACATAGCCCTTACCGTAAATCAGGGCCGTTCAATTAAAGCGGTCAATGTTCTTATTTTGAAGTAAAATCTACTGAACATACAAACAAAGTGTAACAATTAAATGGATTCATCGCGAGCAAATTACTGACAAAGCTACTAAAAATGCCGCCATACCATTTATACCAGAACAGATTCTAAATTATCTTCCCAATTAAAACAGGGTTCATTAGGAAATGCTCTTAACAGGCTGATCATTAATGCAATTGGTTTAATATATATAATTCTTACAAAAAAATTGAAACAAGACCTCATGGTTTATAAATAAGCATCAAATCGAAGAGTGAAGTGTCAAAAAGTGAGGAGGAAAGGTCCCGTCTATCTGGAAATTGCAGCAACGTGATGCAGGACATTTCACGTTCAGAGACAATCAAGTTGTCACTTAAGATTCCACAAGTGAGGTTTTTCGTCTCCTTGCCCTTTTATTGTAGTTTCTTGAAAAGGGTTATCCTCCATTATTGTTGGGCGTTTGTCAAAATAAGGCTAAGCATGAAAAATCTCTCTACCCAAATTTTCTCTTTATAGTACGTGTGTGTGTGCAATCACATTAACGTTTCAGAAATGGGCAATTTGGTATATTTATTTTCCGCTTTGCCTTGGTTGTATTGACCTTTGGCTCATTGTGTACCGTTGGCCTGTTGTCAGTGTTAAAGCAGCAAATGCTACTTTAACTTGCGGTTTAATGAAACCTAGTTGTTAACCTACCATTGTCTTACATTATCATTACAAAGACCCTCCAGCTTCTATGTGGTTCCTCGTTCCACAAGTACAAGACTTTTCCTGCACGTAAACATAGATGAAATTCACTTGTGTTTGCCTGATAGCTTAAACGTTTGAGGACAAAGGTCAAAGAGTGGGGCGGTAACAATTCCTGGCATGCCCCCCTCGAAAAAGTTATTTCTAGATGGCCTGTGTGCCATTGAACGGCTGCATTTACGGGTCATTCCGATAGTCGTACCTGTGCGGTAGCTGAGAGACCTCTACTGTCAGGATGGCCGAGCGGTCTAAGGCGCTGCGTTCAGGTCGCAGTCTCCTCTGGAGGCGTGGGTTCGAATCCCACTTCTGACATTGCTTTGCACACACTGGAGACTCCAGGCTCGGGTACACATGGAAACGGCCTTGCGCTAATTTATGTCAGACAGTGTAAGGGATCCAATCCACATCTGCCTTGAAGTTGCTAGAAATCCTCTGAAGGGCTTGATTACCAGGCAAAGGTTTGTACCAGGCACAGGTTTGTTCCAGCCAGCGTGAGTTCTGTCAGCCCCTTTGCCTGCTGTCGATCTGCTTTCTTCCTGTAGTTAGGGCCAGTGGCGCAATGGATAACGCGTCTGACTACGGATCAGAAGATTCTAGGTTCGACTCCTGGCTGGCTCGTTGCCCCTCAGCTCCTTTTCGTGCCACGAGGGCTTCCGCTGACAACGCAAAAAAAAGCTCAGACGATGGACAGTATCCGGGCCTTCGATAGCTCAGTTGGTAGAGCGGAGGACTGTAGGCATCTCACTGGTCATCCTTAGGTCGCTGGTTCGAATCCGGCTCGAAGGAAGCTTCTTTTTAAGCCTTGGAGACCTTCAAAGGCCATAGTTTTCATAGTCTCACGAAAAACAGCCAGAGGGCGTCCAAAACCGCATTCCCTGACCGGGAATCGAACCCGGGCCGCGGCGGTGAGAGCGCCGAATCCTAGCCACTAGACCACCAGGGAGCACACGCTTGTGAACGTTCCTACGCGGGAGCCGACAAGATGTGTCTCCTTAATAGAGCCAGTCTGTCAGTTCAAAAGAATTTCCCACCACGCTGCCCCGTGTGAGGCTCGAACTCACGACCTTCAGATTATGAGACTGACACGCTGCCAAACTGCGCCAACGAGGCATGCCACAGCACAAATCGTTAAACAGCAAAGGTCAAAAGTGAAAAGACTAGGCCTTTTGTTGATATAACAGGGAAGCTATCCATTTGGTTTCGGCCAAACGTTTGTGTTGGAAGGGAACTGCACATATAAACAGGCTGCGGGGAGTTCTAAGAATGGATATTCTTGCTTGTGACCACGATGTGATACAATCTGAGGAAAGTAAAATCTACTGAAAATACAAACAAAGTGTAACAATTAAATGGATTCATCGCGAGCAAATTACTGACAAAGCTACTAAAAATGCCGCCATACCATTTATACCAGAACAGATTCTAAATTATCTTCCCAATTAAAACAGGGTTCATTAGGAAATGCTCTTAACAGGCTGATCATTAATGCAATTGGTTTAATATATATAATTCTTACAAAAAAATTGAAACAAGAACTCATGGTTTATAAATAAGCATCAAATCGAAGAGTGAAGTGTCAAAAAGTGAGGAGGAAAGGTCCCGTCTATCTGGGAATTGCGCTCCTGGCAGGACGTTATTTCTAGATGGCCTGTGTGCCATTGAACGGCTGCATTTACGGGTCATTCCGATAGTCGTACCTGTGCGGTAGCTGAGAGACCTCTACTGTCAGGATGGCCGAGCGGTCTAAGGCGCTGCGTTCAGGTCGCAGTCTCCTCTGGAGGCGTGGGTTCGAATCCCACTTCTGACATTGCTTTGCACACACTGGAGACTCCAGGCTCGGGTACACATGGAAACGGCCTTGCGCTAATTTATGTCAGACAGTGTAAGGGATCCAATCCACATCTGCCTTGAAGTTGCTAGAAATCCTCTGAAGGGCTTGATTACCAGGCAAAGGTTTGTACCAGGCACAGGTTTGTTCCAGCCAGCGTGAGTTCTGTCAGCCCCTTTGCCTGCTGTCGATCTGCTTTCTTCCTGTAGTGAGGGCCAGTGGCGCAATGGATAACGCGTCTGACTACGGATCAGAAGATTCTAGGTTCGACTCCTGGCTGGCTCGTTGCCCCTCAGCTCCTTTTCGTGCCACGAGGGCTTCCGCTGACAACGCAAAAAAAAGCTCAGACGATGGACAGTATCCGGGCCTTCGATAGCTCAGTTGGTAGAGCGGAGGACTGTAGGCATCTCACTGGTCATCCTTAGGTCGCTGGTTCGAATCCGGCTCGAAGGAAGCTTCTTTTTAAGCCTTGGAGACCTTCAAAGGCCATTGTTTTCATAGTCTCACGAAAAACAGCCAGAGGGCGTCCAAAACCGCATTCCCTGACCGGGAATCGAACCCGGGCCGCGGCGGTGAGAGCGCCGAATCCTAGCCACTAGACCACCAGGGAGCACACGCTTGTGAACGTTCCTACGCGGGAGCCGACAAGATGTGTCTCCTTAATAGAGCCAGTCTGTCAGTTCAAAAGAATTTCCCACCACGCTGCCCCGTGTGAGGCTCGAACTCACGACCTTCAGATTATGAGACTGACGCGCTGCCAAACTGCGCCAACGAGGCATGCCACGGCACAAATCGTTAAACAGCAAAGGTCAAAAGTGAAAAGACTAGGCCTTTTGTTGATATAACAGGGAAGCTATCCATTTGGTTTCGTCCAAACGTTTGTGTTGGAAGGGAACTGCACATATAAACAGGCTGCGGGGAGTTCTAAGAATGGATATTCTTGCTTGTGACCACGATGTGATACAATCTGAGAAAACATAGGAAATCTCTGTGCGCTAAACTCTTTGGCAGCGCCCGCCGGACGCAGTGGTGCAACTCTGGTCTGACCGTTTTCATTTCAGTGACAGAATAGCCTGACATTTCAGTATGCAATGTTTTTTAAAAGTAACAACAACCACAAAAAATAAAAAAACTTTTCATTAAATCTGATTCAACAATTTCATATGAGTTATGAAAGCGCAATTAGTGCATCGCATAAGGAGCAGGACTTAGTTTAAATGACTCTAGGGTTAACTTTTTTTTTATGAAACAGGTAAAGGGACGGACACTCCTTGGGATAATGAAGCCATACACATAGCCCTTACCGTAAATCAGGGCCGTTCAATTAAAGCGGTCAATGTTCTTATTTTGAAGTAAAATCTACTGAACATACAAACAATGTGTAACAATTAAATGGATTCATCGCGAGCAAATTACTGACAAAGCTACTAAAAATGCCGCCATACCATTTATACCAGAACAGATTCTAAATTATCTTCCCAATTAAAACAGGGTTCATTAGGAAATGCTCTTAACAGGCTGATCATTAATGCAATTGGTTTAATATATATAATTCTTACAAAAAAATTGAAACAAGACCTCATGGTTTATAAATAAGCATCAAATCGAAGAGTGAAGTGTCAAAAAGTGAGGAGGAAAGGTCCCGTCTATCTGGGAATTGCGCTCCTGGCAGGACGTTATTTCTAGATGGCCTGTGTGCCATTGAACGGCTGCATTTACGGGTCATTCCGATAGTCGTACCTGTGCGGTAGCTGAGAGACCTCTACTGTCAGGATGGCCGAGCGGTCTAAGGCGCTGCGTTCAGGTCGCAGTCTCCTCTGGAGGCGTGGGTTCGAATCCCACTTCTGACATTGCTTTGCACACACTGGAGACTCCAGGCTCGGGTACACATGGAAACGGCCTTGCGCTAATTTATGTCAGACAGTGTAAGGGATCCAATCCACATCTGCCTTGAAGTTGCTAGAAATCCTCTGAAGGGCTTGATTACCAGGCAAAGGTTTGTACCAGGCACAGGTTTGTTCCAGCCAGCGTGAGTTCTGTCAGCCCCTTTGCCTGCTGTCGATCTGCTTTCTTCCTGTAGTGAGGGCCAGTGGCGCAATGGATAACGCGTCTGACTACGGATCAGAAGATTCTAGGTTCGACTCCTGGCTGGCTCGTTGCCCCTCAGCTCCTTTTCGTGCCACGAGGGCTTCCGCTGACAACGCAAAAAAAAGCTCAGACGATGGACAGTATCCGGGCCTTCGATAGCTCAGTTGGTAGAGCGGAGGACTGTAGGCATCTCACTGGTCATCCTTAGGTCGCTGGTTCGAATCCGGCTCGAAGGAAGCTTCTTTTTAAGCCTTGGAGACCTTCAAAGGCCATTGTTTTCATAGTCTCACGAAAAACAGCCAGAGGGCGTCCAAAACCGCATTCCCTGACCGGGAATCGAACCCGGGCCGCGGCGGTGAGAGCGCCGAATCCTAGCCACTAGACCACCAGGGAGCACACGCTTGTGAACGTTCCTACGCGGGAGCCGACAAGATGTGTCTCCTTAATAGAGCCAGTCTGTCAGTTCAAAAGAATTTCCCACCACGCTGCCCCGTGTGAGGCTCGAACTCACGACCTTCAGATTATGAGACTGACGCGCTGCCAAACTGCGCCAACGAGGCATGCCACGGCACAAATCATTAAACAGCAAAGGTCAAAAGTGAAAAGACTAGGCCTTTTGTTGATATAACAGGGAAGCTATCCATTTGGTTTCGGCCAAACGTTTGTGTTGGAAGGGAACTGCACATATAAACAGGCTGCGGGGAGTTCTAAGAATGGATATTCTTGCTTGTGACCACGATGTGATACAATCTGAGAAAACATAGGAAATCTCTGTGCGCTAAACTCTTTGGCAGCGCCCGCCGGACGCAGTGGTGCAACTCTGGTCTGACCGTTTTCATTTCAGTGACAGAATAGCCTGACATTTCAGTATGCAATGTTTTTTAAAAGTAACAACAACCACAAAAAATAAAAAAAACTTTTCATTAAATCTGATTCAACAATTTCATATGAGTTATGAAAGCGCAATTAGTGCATCGCATAAGGAGCAGGACTTGGTTTAAATGACTCTAGGGTTAACTTTTTTTTTTATGAAACAGGTAAAGGGACGGACACTCCTTGGGATAATGAAGCCATACACATAGCCCTTACCGTAAATCAGGGCCGTTCAATTAAAGCGGTCAATGTTCTTATTTTGAAGTAAAATCTACTGAACATACAAACAAAGTGTAACAATTAAATGGATTCATCGCGAGCAAATTACTGACAAAGCTACTAAAAATGCCGCCATACCATTTATACCAGAACAGATTCTAAATTATCTTCCCAATTAAAACAGGGTTCATTAGGAAATGCTCTTAACAGGCTGATCATTAATGCAATTGGTTTAATATATATAATTCTTACAAAAAAATTGAAACAAGACCTCATGGTTTATAAATAAGCATCAAATCGAAGAGTGAAGTGTCAAAAAGTGAGGAGGAAAGGTCCCGTCTATCTGGAAATTGCAGCAACGTGATGCAGGACATTTCACGTTCAGAGACAATCAAGTTGTCACTTAAGATTCCACAAGTGAGGTTTTTCGTCTCCTTGCCCTTTTATTGTAGTTTCTTGAAAAGGGTTATCCTCCATTATTGTTGGGCGTTTGTCAAAATAAGGCTAAGCATGAAAAATCTCTCTACCCAAATTTTCTCTTTATAGTACGTGTGTGTGTGCAATCACATTAACGTTTCAGAAATGGGCAATTTGGTATATTTATTTTCCGCTTTGCCTTGGTTGTATTGACCTTTGGCTCATTGTGTACCGTTGGCCTGTTGTCAGTGTTAAAGCAGCAAATGCTACTTTAACTTGCGGTTTAATGAAACCTAGTTGTTAACCTACCATTGTCTTACATTATCATTACAAAGACCCTCCAGCTTCTATGTGGTTCCTCGTTCCACAAGTACAAGACTTTTCCTGCACGTAAACATAGATGAAATTCACTTGTGTTTGCCTGATAGCTTAAACGTTTGAGGACAAAGGTCAAAGAGTGGGGCGGTAACAATTCCTGGCATGCCCCCCTCGAAAAAGTTATTTCTAGATGGCCTGTGTGCCATTGAACGGCTGCATTTACGGGTCATTCCGATAGTCGTACCTGTGCGGTAGCTGAGAGACCTCTACTGTCAGGATGGCCGAGCGGTCTAAGGCGCTGCGTTCAGGTCGCAGTCTCCTCTGGAGGCGTGGGTTCGAATCCCACTTCTGACATTGCTTTGCACACACTGGAGACTCCAGGCTCGGGTACACATGGAAACGGCCTTGCGCTAATTTATGTCAGACAGTGTAAGGGATCCAATCCACATCTGCCTTGAAGTTGCTAGAAATCCTCTGAAGGGCTTGATTACCAGGCAGGGGTTTGTACCAGGCAAAGGTTTGTTCCAGCCAGCGTGAGTTCTGTCAGCCCCTTTGCCTGCTGTCGATCTGCTTTCTTCCTCTAGTGAGGGCCAGTGGCGCAATGGATAACGCGTCTGACTACGGATCAGAAGATTCTAGGTTCGACTCCTGGCTGGCTCGTTGCCCCTCAGCTCCTTTTCGTGCCACGAGGGCTTCCGCTGACAACGCAAAAAAAAGCTCAGACGATGGACAGTATCCGGGCCTTCGATAGCTCAGTTGGTAGAGCGGAGGACTGTAGGCATCTCACTGGTCATCCTTAGGTCGCTGGTTCGAATCCGGCTCGAAGGAAGCTTCTTTTTAAGCCTTGGAGACCTTCAAAGGCCATAGTTTTCATAGTCTCACGAAAAACAGCCAGAGGGCGTCCAAAACCGCATTCCCTGACCGGGAATCGAACCCGGGCCGCGGCGGTGAGAGCGCCGAATCCTAGCCACTAGACCACCAGGGAGCACACGCTTGTGAACGTTCCTACGCGGGAGCCGACAAGATGTGTCTCCTTAATAGAGCCAGTCTGTCAGTTCAAAAGAATTTCCC
This sequence comes from Triplophysa bombifrons, assembly GCA_029783895.1. NCBI lineage: Eukaryota > Metazoa > Chordata > Actinopteri > Cypriniformes > Nemacheilidae > Triplophysa > Triplophysa bombifrons. The sequence continues at coordinate 15,832,772 of CM056449.1, forward strand.
ACCACGCTGCCCCGTGTGAGGCTCGAACTCACGACCTTCAGATTATGAGACTGACACGCTGCCAAACTGCGCCAACGAGGCATGCCACAGCACAAATCGTTAAACAGCAAAGGTCAAAAGTGAAAAGACTAGGCCTTTTGTTGATATAACAGGGAAGCTATCCATTTGGTTTCGGCCAAACGTTTGTGTTGGAAGGGAACTGCACATATAAACAGGCTGCGGGGAGTTCTAAGAATGGATATTCTTGCTTGTGACCACGATGTGATACAATCTGAGAAAACATAGGAAATCTCTGTGCGCTAAACTCTTTGGCAGCGCCCGCCGGACGCAGTGGTGCAACTCTGGTCTGACCGTTTTCATTTCAGTGACAGAATAGCCTGACATTTCAGTATGCAATGTTTTTTAAAAGTAACAACAACCACAAAAAATAAAAAAAACTTTTCATTAAATCTGATTCAACAATTTCATATGAGTTATGAAAGCGCAATTAGTGCATCGCATAAGGAGCAGGACTTGGTTTAAATGACTCTAGGGTTAACTTTTTTTTTTATGAAACAGGTAAAGGGACGGACACTCCTTGGGATAATGAAGCCATACACATAGCCCTTACCGTAAATCAGGGCCGTTCAATTAAAGCGGTCAATGTTCTTATTTTGAAGTAAAATCTACTGAACATACAAACAAAGTGTAACAATTAAATGGATTCATCGCGAGCAAATTACTGACAAAGCTACTAAAAATGCCGCCATACCATTTATACCAGAACAGATTCTAAATTATCTTCCCAATTAAAACAGGGTTCATTAGGAAATGCTCTTAACAGGCTGATCATTAATGCAATTGGTTTAATATATATAATTCTTACAAAAAAATTGAAACAAGACCTCATGGTTTATAAATAAGCATCAAATCGAAGAGTGAAGTGTCAAAAAGTGAGGAGGAAAGGTCCCGTCTATCTGGAAATTGCAGCAACGTGATGCAGGACATTTCACGTTCAGAGACAATCAAGTTGTCACTTAAGATTCCACAAGTGAGGTTTTTCGTCTCCTTGCCCTTTTATTGTAGTTTCTTGAAAAGGGTTATCCTCCATTATTGTTGGGCGTTTGTCAAAATAAGGCTAAGCATGAAAAATCTCTCTACCCAAATTTTCTCTTTATAGTACGTGTGTGTGTGCAATCACATTAACGTTTCAGAAATGGGCAATTTGGTATATTTATTTTCCGCTTTGCCTTGGTTGTATTGACCTTTGGCTCATTGTGTACCGTTGGCCTGTTGTCAGTGTTAAAGCAGCAAATGCTACTTTAACTTGCGGTTTAATGAAACCTAGTTGTTAACCTACCATTGTCTTACATTATCATTACAAAGACCCTCCAGCTTCTATGTGGTTCCTCGTTCCACAAGTACAAGACTTTTCCTGCACGTAAACATAGATGAAATTCACTTGTGTTTGCCTGATAGCTTAAACGTTTGAGGACAAAGGTCAAAGAGTGGGGCGGTAACAATTCCTGGCATGCCCCCCTTGAAAAAGTTATTTCTAGATGGCCTGTGTGCCATTGAACGGCTGCATTTACGGGTCATTCCGATAGTCGTACCTGTGCGGTAGCTGAGAGACCTCTACTGTCAGGATGGCCGAGCGGTCTAAGGCGCTGCGTTCAGGTCGCAGTCTCCTCTGGAGGCGTGGGTTCGAATCCCACTTCTGACATTGCTTTGCACACACTGGAGACTCCAGGCTCGGGTACACATGGAAACGGCCTTGCGCTAATTTATGTCAGACAGTGTAAGGGATCCAATCCACATCTGCCTTGAAGTTGCTAGAAATCCTCTGAAGGGCTTGATTACCAGGCAAAGGTTTGTACCAGGCACAGGTTTGTTCCAGCCAGCGTGAGTTCTGTCAGCCCCTTTGCCTGCTGTCGATCTGCTTTCTTCCTGTAGTGAGGGCCAGTGGCGCAATGGATAATGCGTCTGACTACGGATTAGAAGATTCTAGGTCCGACTCCTGGCTGGCTCGTTGCCCCTCAGCTCCTTTTCGTGCCACGAGGGCTTCCGCTGACAACGCAAAAAAAAGCTCAGACGATGGACAGTATCCGGGCCTTCGATAGCTCAGTTGGTAGAGCGGAGGACTGTAGGCATCTCACTGGTCATCCTTAGGTCGCTGGTTCGACTCCGGCTCGAAGGAAGCTTCTTTTTAAGCCTTGGAGACCTTCAAAGGCCATTGTTTTCATAGTCTCACGAAAAACAGCCAGAGGGCGTCCAAAACCGCATTCCCTGACCGGGAATCGAACCCGGGCCGCGGCGGTGAGAGCGCCGAATCCTAGCCACTAGACCACCAGGGAGCACACGCTTGTGAACGTTCCTACGCGGGAGCCGACAAGATGTGTCTCCTTAATAGAGCCAGTCTGTCAGTTCAAAAGAATTTTCCACCACACTGCCCCGTGTGAGGCTCGAACTCACGACCTTCAGATTATGAGACTGACGCGCTGCCAAACTGCGCCAACGAGGCATGCCACGGCACAAATCGTTAAACAGCAAAGGTCAAAAGTGAAAAGACTAGGCCTTTTGTTGATATAACAGGGAAGCTATCCATTTGGTTTCGGCCAAACGTTTGTGTTGGAAGGGAACTGCACATATAAACAGGCTGCGGGGAGTTCTAAGAATGGATATTCTTGCTTGTGACCACGATGTGATACAATCTGAGAAAACATAGGAAATCTCTGTGCGCTAAACTCTTTGGCAGCGCCCGCCGGACGCAGTGGTGCAACTCCGGTCTGACCGTTTTCATTTCAGTGACAGAATAGCCTGACATTTCAGTATGCAATGTTTTTTAAAAGTAACAACAACCACAAAAAATTAAAAAACTTTTCATTAAATCTGATTCAACAATTTCATATGAGTTATGAAAGCGCAATTAGTGCATCGCATAAGGAGCAGGACTTAGTTTAAATGACTCTAGGGTTAACTTTTTTTTTTATGAAACAGGTAAAGGGACGGACACTCCTTGGGATAATGAAGCCATACACATAGCCCTTACCGTAAATCAGGGCCGTTCAATTAAAGCGGTCAATGTTCTTATTTTGAAGTAAAATCTACTGAACATATAAACAAAGTGTAACAATTAAATGGATTCATCGCGAGCAAATTACTGACAAAGCTACTAAAAATGCCGCCATACCATTTATACCAGAACAGATTCTAAATTATCTTCCCAATTAAAACAGGGTTCATTAGGAAATGCTCTTAACAGGCTGATCATTAATGCAATTGGTTTAATATATATAATTCTTACAAAAAAATTGAAACAAGACCTCATGGTTTATAAATAAGCATCAAATCGAAGAGTGAAGTGTCAAAAAGTGAGGAGGAAAGGTCCCGTCTATCTGGGAATTGCGCTCCTGGCAGGACGTTATTTCTAGATGGCCTGTGTGCCATTGAACGGCTGCATTTACGGGTCATTCCGATAGTCGTACCTGTGCGGTAGCTGAGAGACCTCTACTGTCAGGATGGCCGAGCGGTCTAAGGCGCTGAGTTCAGGTCGCAGTCTCCTCTGGAGGCGTGGGTTCGAATCCCACTTCTGACATTGCTTTGCACACACTGGAGACTCCAGGCTCGGGTACACATGGAAACGGCCTTGCGCTAATTTATGTCAGACAGTGTAAGGGATCCAATCCACATCTGCCTTGAAGTTGCTAGAAATCCTCTGAAGGGCTTGATTACCAGGCAAAGGTTTGTACCAGGCACAGGTTTGTTCCAGCCAGCGTGAGTTCTGTCAGCCCCTTTGCCTGCTGTCGATCTGCTTTCTTCCTGTAGTGAGGGCCAGTGGCGCAATGGATAACGCGTCTGACTACGGATCAGAAGATTCTAGGTTCGACTCCTGGCTGGCTCGTTGCCCCTCAGCTCCTTTTCGTGCCACGAGGGCTTCCGCTGACAACGCAAAAAAAAGCTCAGACGATGGACAGTATCCGGGCCTTCGATAGCTCAGTTGGTAGAGCGGAGGACTGTAGGCATCTCACTGGTCATCCTTTGGTCGCTGGTTCGAATCCGGCTCGAAGGAAGCTTCTTTTTAAGCCTTGGAGACCTTCAAAGGCCATTGTTTTCATAGTCTCACGAAAAACAGCCAGAGGGCGTCCAAAACCGCATTCCCTGACCGGAAATCGAAGGAGTTCTAAGAATGCGGGGAGTTCTAAGAATGGATATTCTTGCTTGTGACCACGATGTGATACAATCTGAGAAAACATAGGAAATCTCTGTGCGCTAAACTCTTTGCCAGCGCCCGCCGGACGCAGTGGTGCAACTCTGGTCTGACCGTTTTCATTTCAGTGACAGAATAGCCTGACATTTCAGTATGCAATGTTTTTTAAAAGTAACAACAACCACAAAAAATAAAAAAACTTTTCATTAAATCTGATTCAACAATTTCATATGAGTTATGAAAGCGCAATTAGTGCATCGCATAAGGAGCAGGACTTAGTTTAAATGACTCTAGGGTTAACTTTTTTTTTTATGAAACAGGTAAAGGGACGGACACTCCTTGGGATAATGAAGCCATACACATAGCCCTTACCGTAAATCAAGGCCGTTCAATTAAAGCGGTCAATGTTCTTATTTTGAAGTAAAATCTACTGAACATACAAACAAAGTGTAACAATTAAATGGATTCATCGCGAGCAAATTACTGACAAAGCTACTAAAAATGCCGCCATACCATTTATACCAGAACAGATTCTAAATTATCTTCCCAATTAAAACAGGGTTCATTAGGAAATGCTCTTAACAGGCTGATCATTAATGCAATTGGTTTAATATATATAATTCTTACAAAAAAAATGAAACAAGACCTCATGGTTTATAAATAAGCATCAAATCGAAGAGTGAAGTGTCAAAAAGTGAGGAGGAAAGGTCCCGTCTATCTGGGAATTGCGCTCCTGGCAGGACGTTATTTCTAGATGGCCTGTGTGCCATTGAACGGCTGCATTTACGGGTCATTCCGATAGTCGTACCTGTGCGGTAGCTGAGAGACCTCTACTGTCAGGATGGCCGAGCGGTCTAAGGCGCTGCGTTCAGGTCGCAGTCTCCTCTGGAGGCGTGGGTTCGAATCCCACTTCTGACATTGCTTTCCACACACTGGAGACTCCAGGCTCGGGTACACATGGAAACGGCCTTGCGCTAATTTATGTCAGACAGTGTAAGGGATCCAACCCACATCTGCCTTGAAGTTGCTAGAAATCCTCTGAAGGGCTTGATTACCAGGCAAAGGTTTGTACCAGGCACAGGTTTGTTCCAGCCAGCGTGAGTTCTGTCAGCCCCTTTGCCTGCTGTCGATCTGCTTTCTTCCTGTAGTGAGGGCCAGTGGCGCAATGGATAATGCGTCTGACTACGGATTAGAAGATTCTAGGTCCGACTCCTGGCTGGCTCGTTGCCCCTCAGCTCCTTTTCGTGCCACGAGGGCTTCCGCTGACAACGCAAAAAAAAGCTCAGACGATGGACAGTATCCGGGCCTTCGATAGCTCAGTTGGTAGAGCGGAGGACTGTAGGCATCTCACTGGTCATCCTTAGGTCGCTGGTTCGACTCCGGCTCGAAGGAAGCTTCTTTTTAAGCCTTGGAGACCTTCAAAGGCCATTGTTTTCATAGTCTCACGAAAAACAGCCAGAGGGCGTCCAAAACCGTATTCCCTGACCGGGAATCGAACCCGGGCCGCGGCGGTGAGAGCGCCGAATCCTAGCCACTAGACCACCAGGGAGCACACGCTTGTGAACGTTCCTACGCGGGAGCCGACAAGATGTGTCTCCTTAATAGAGCCAGTCTGTCAGTTCAAAAGAATTTCCCACCACGCTGCCCCGTGTGAGGCTCGAACTCACGACCTTCAGATTATGAGACTGACGCGCTGCCAAACTGCGCCAACGAGGCATGCCACGGCACAAATCATTAAACAGCAAAGGTCAAAAGTGAAAAGACTAGGCCTTTTGTTGATATAACAGGGAAGCTATCCATTTGGTTTCGGCCAAACGTTTGTGTTGGAAGGGAACTGCACATATAAACAGGCTGCGGGGAGTTCTAAGAATGGATATTCTTGCTTGTGACCACGATGTGATACAATCTGAGAAAACATAGGAAATCTCTGTGCGCTAAACTCTTTGGCAGCGCCCGCCGGACGCAGTGGTGCAACTCTGGTCTGACCGTTTTCATTTCAGTGACAGAATAGCCTGACATTTCAGTATGCAATGTTTTTTAAAAGTAACAACAACCACAAAAAATAAAAAAACTTTTCATTAAATCTGATTCAACAATTTCATATGAGTTATGAAAGCGCAATTAGTGCATCGCATAAGGAGCAGGACTTGGTTTAAATGACTCTAGGGTTAACTTTTTTTTTTATGAAACAGGTAAAGGGACGGACACTCCTTGGGATAATGAAGCCATACACATAGCCCTTACCGTAAATCAGGGCCGTTCAATTAAAGCGGCCAATGTTCTTATTTTGAAGTAAAATCTACTGAACATACAAACAAAGTGTAACAATTAAATGGATTCATCGCGAGCAAATTACTGACAAAGCTACTAAAAATGCCGCCATACCATTTATACCAGAACAGATTCTAAATTATCTTCCCAATTAAAACAGGGTTCATTAGGAAATGCTCTTAACAGGCTGATCATTAATGCAATTGGTTTAATATATATAATTCTTACAAAAAAATTGAAACAAGACCTCATGGTTTATAAATAAGCATCAAATCGAAGAGTGAAGTGTCAAAAAGTGAGGAGGAAAGGTCCCGTCTATCTGGGAATTGCGCTCCTGGCAGGACGTTATTTCTAGATGGCCTGTGTGCCATTGAACGGCTGCATTTACGGGTCATTCCGATAGTCGTACCTGTGCGGTAGCTGAGAGACCTCTACTGTCAGGATGGCCGAGCGGTCTAAGGCACTGAGTTCAGGTCGCAGTCTCCTCTGGAGGCGTGGGTTCGAATCCCACTTCTGACATTGCTTTGCACACACTGGAGACTCCAGGCTCGGGTACACATGGAAACGGCCTTGCGCTAATTTATGTCAGACAGTGTAAGGGATCCAATCCACATCTGCCTTGAAGTTGCTAGAAATCCTCTGAAGGGCTTGATTACCAGGCAGGGGTTTGTACCAGGCAAAGGTTTGTTCCAGCCAGCGTGAGTTCTGTCAGCCCCTTTGCCTGCTGTCGATCTGCTTTCTTCCTGTAGTGAGGGCCAGTGGCGCAATGGATAACGCGTCTGACTACGGATCAGAAGATTCTAGGTTCGACTCCTGGCTGGCTCGTTGCCCCTCAGCTCCTTTTCGTGCCACGAGGGCTTCCGGTGACAACGCAAAAAAAAGCTCAGACGATGGACAGTATCCGGGCCTTCGATAGCTCAGTTGGTAGAGCGGAGGACTGTAGGCATCTCACTGGTCATCCTTAGGTCGCTGGTTCGAATCCGGCTCGAAGGAAGCTTCTTTTTAAGCCTTGGAGACCTTCAAAGGCCATTGTTTTCATAGTCTCACGAAAAACAGCCAGAGGGCGTCCAAAACCGCATTCCCTGACCGGGAATCGAACCCGGGCCGCGGCGGTGAGAGCGCCGAATCCTAGCCACTAGACCACCAGGGAGCACACGCTTGTGAACGTTCCTACGCGGGAGCCGACAAGATGTGTCTCCTTAATAGAGCCAGTCTGTCAGTTCCAAAGAATTTCCCACCACGCTGCCCCGTGTGAGGCTCGAACTCACGACCTTCAGATTATGAGACTGACGCGCTGCAAAAACTCCGCCAACCAGGCATGCCACGGCACAAATCGTTAAACAGCAAAGGTCAAAAGTGAAAAGACTAGGCCTTTTGTTGATATAACAGGGAAGCTATCCATTTGGTTTCGGCCAAACGTTTGTGTTGGAAGGGAACTGCACATATAAACAGGCTGCGGGGAGTTCTAAGAATGGATATTCTTGCTTGTGACCACGATGTGATACAATCTGAGAAAACATAGGAAATCTCTGTGCGCTAAACTCTTTGGCAGCGCCCGCCGGACGCAGTGGTGCAACTCTGGTCTGACCGTTTTCATTTCAGTGACAGAATAGCCTGACATTTCAGTATGCAATGTTTTTTAAAAGTAACAACAACCACAAAAAATAAAAAAACTTTTCATTAAATCTGATTCAACAATTTCATATGAGTTATGAAAGCGCAATTAGTGCATCGCATAAGGAGCAGGACTTAGTTTAAATGACTCTAGGGTTAACTTTTTTTTTTATGAAACAGGTAAAGGGACGGACACTCCTTGGGATAATGAAGCCATACACATAGCCCTTACCGTAAATCAGGGCCGTTCAATTAAAGCGATCAATGTTCTTATTTTGAAGTAAAATCTACTGAACATACAAACAATGTGTAACAATTAAATGGATTCATCGCGAGCAAATTACTGACAAAGCTACTAAAAATGCCGCCATACCATTTATACCAGAACAGATTCTAAATTATCTTCCCACTTAAAACAGGGTTCATTAGGAAATGCTCTTAACAGGCTGATCATTAATGCAATTGGTTTAATATATATAATTCTTACAAAAAAATTGAAACAAGACCTCATGGTTTATAAATAAGCATCAAATCGAAGAGTGAAGTGTCAAAAAGTGAGGAGGAAAGGTCCCGTCTATCTGGGAATTGCGCTCCTGGCAGGACGTTATTTCTAGATGGCCTGTGTGCCATTGAACGGCCGCATTTACGGGTCATTCCGATAGTCGTACCTGTGCGGTAGCTGAGAGACCTCTACTGTCAGGATGGCCGAGCGGTCTAAGGCGCTGAGTTCAGGTCGCAGTCTCCTCTGGAGGCGTGGGTTCGAATCCCACTTCTGACATTGCTTTGCACACACTGGAGACTCCAGGCTCGGGTACACATGGAAACGGCCTTGCGCTAATTTATGTCAGACAGTGTAAGGGATCCAATCCACATCTGCCTTGAAGTTGCTAGAAATCCTCTGAAGGGCTTGATTACCAGGCAAAGGTTTGTACCAGGCACAGGTTTGTTCCAGCCAGCGTGAGTTCTGTCAGCCCCTTTGCCTGCTGTCGATCTGCTTTCTTCCTGTAGTGAGGGCCAGTGGCGCAATGGATAACGCGTCTGACTACGGATCAGAAGATTCTAGGTTCGACTCCTGGCTGGCTCGTTGCCCCTCAGCTCCTTTTCGTGCCACGAGGGCTTCCGCTGACAACGCAAAAAAAAGCTCAGACGATGGACAGTATCCGGGCCTTCGATAGCTCAGTTGGTAGAGCGGAGGACTGTAGGCATCTCACTGGTCATCCTTAGGTCGCTGGTTCGAATCCGGCTCGAAGGAAGCTTCTTTTTAAGCCTTGGAGACCTTCAAAGGCCATTGTTTTCATAGTCTCACGAAAAACAGCCAGAGGGCGTCCAAATCCACATTCCCTGACCGGGAATCGAACCCGGGCCGTGGCGGTGAGAGCGCCGAATCCTAGCCACTAGACCACCAGGGAGCACACGCTTGTGAACGTTCCTACGCGGGAGCCGACAAGATGTGTCTCCTTAATAGAGCCAGTCTGTCAGTTCAAAAGAATTTCCCACCACGCTGCCCCGTGTGAGGCTCAAACTCACGACCTTCAGATTATGAGACTGACGCGCTGCCAAACTGCGCCAACGAGGCATGCCACGGCACAAATCGTTAAACAGCAAAGGTCAAAAGTGAAAAGACTAGGCCTTTTGTTGATATAACAGGGAAGCTATCCATTTGGTTTCGGCCAAACGTTTGTGTTGGAAGGGAACTGCACATATAAACAGGCTGCGGGGAGTTCTAAGAATGGATATTCTTGCTTGTGACCACGATGTGATACAATCTGAGAAAACATAGGAAATCTCTGTGCGCTAAACTCTTTGGCAGCGCCCGCCGGACGCAGTGGTGCAACTCCGGTCTGACCGTTTTCATTTCAGTGACAGAATAGCCTGACATTTCAGTATGCAATGTTTTTTAAAAGTAACAACAACCACAAAAAATTAAAAAACTTTTCATTAAATCTGATTCAACAATTTCATATGAGTTATGAAAGCGCAATTAGTGCATCGCATAAGGAGCAGGACTTAGTTTAAATGACTCTAGGGTTAACTTTTTTTTTTATGAAACAGGTAAAGGGACGGACACTCCTTGGGATAATGAAGCCATACACATAGCCCTTACCGTAAATCAGGGCCGTTCAATTAAAGCGGTCAATGTTCTTATTTTGAAGTAAAATCTACTGAACATATAAACAAAGTGTAACAATTAAATGGATTCATCGCGAGCAAATTACTGACAAAGCTACTAAAAATGCCGCCATACCATTTATACCAGAACAGATTCTAAATTATCTTCCCAATTAAAACAGGGTTCATTAGGAAATGCTCTTAACAGGCTGATCATTAATGCAATTGGTTTAATATATATAATTCTTACAAAAAAATTGAAACAAGACCTCATGGTTTATAAATAAGCATCAAATCGAAGAGTGAAGTGTCAAAAAGTGAGGAGGAAAGGTCCCGTCTATCTGGGAATTGCGCTCCTGGCAGGACGTTATTTCTAGATGGCCTGTGTGCCATTGAACGGCTGCATTTACGGGTCATTCCGATAGTCGTACCTGTGCGGTAGCTGAGAGACCTCTACTGTCAGGATGGCCGAGCGGTCTAAGGCGCTGAGTTCAGGTCGCAGTCTCCTCTGGAGGCGTGGGTTCGAATCCCACTTCTGACATTGCTTTGCACACACTGGAGACTCCAGGCTCGGGTACACATGGAAACGGCCTTGCGCTAATTTATGTCAGACAGTGTAAGGGATCCAATCCACATCTGCCTTGAAGTTGCTAGAAATCCTCTGAAGGGCTTGATTACCAGGCAAAGGTTTGTACCAGGCACAGGTTTGTTCCAGCCAGCGTGAGTTCTGTCAGCCCCTTTGCCTGCTGTCGATCTGCTTTCTTCCTGTAGTGAGGGCCAGTGGCGCAATGGATAACGCGTCTGACTACGGATCAGAAGATTCTAGGTTCGACTCCTGGCTGGCTCGTTGCCCCTCAGCTCCTTTTCGTGCCACGAGGGCTTCCGCTGACAACGCAAAAAAAAGCTCAGACGATGGACAGTATCCGGGCCTTCGATAGCTCAGTTGGTAGAGCGGAGGACTGTAGGCATCTCACTGGTCATCCTTTGGTCGCTGGTTCGAATCCGGCTCGAAGGAAGCTTCTTTTTAAGCCTTGGAGACCTTCAAAGGCCATTGTTTTCATAGTCTCACGAAAAACAGCCAGAGGGCGTCCAAAACCGCATTCCCTGACCGGAAATCGAAGGAGTTCTAAGAATGCGGGGAGTTCTAAGAATGGATATTCTTGCTTGTGACCACGATGTGATACAATCTGAGAAAACATAGGAAATCTCTGTGCGCTAAACTCTTTGCCAGCGCCCGCCGGACGCAGTGGTGCAACTCTGGTCTGACCGTTTTCATTTCAGTGACAGAATAGCCTGACATTTCAGTATGCAATGTTTTTTAAAAGTAACAACAACCACAAAAAATAAAAAAACTTTTCATTAAATCTGATTCAACAATTTCATATGAGTTATGAAAGCGCAATTAGTGCATCGCATAAGGAGCAGGACTTAGTTTAAATGACTCTAGGGTTAACTTTTTTTTTTATGAAACAGGTAAAGGGACGGACACTCCTTGGGATAATGAAGCCATACACATAGCCCTTACCGTAAATCAAGGCCGTTCAATTAAAGCGGTCAATGTTCTTATTTTGAAGTAAAATCTACTGAACATACAAACAAAGTGTAACAATTAAATGGATTCATCGCGAGCAAATTACTGACAAAGCTACTAAAAATGCCGCCATACCATTTATACCAGAACAGATTCTAAATTATCTTCCCAATTAAAACAGGGTTCATTAGGAAATGCTCTTAACAGGCTGATCATTAATGCAATTGGTTTAATATATATAATTCTTACAAAAAAAATGAAACAAGACCTCATGGTTTATAAATAAGCATCAAATCGAAGAGTGAAGTGTCAAAAAGTGAGGAGGAAAGGTCCCGTCTATCTGGGAATTGCGCTCCTGGCAGGACGTTATTTCTAGATGGCCTGTGTGCCATTGAACGGCTGCATTTACGGGTCATTCCGATAGTCGTACCTGTGCGGTAGCTGAGAGACCTCTACTGTCAGGATGGCCGAGCGGTCTAAGGCGCTGCGTTCAGGTCGCAGTCTCCTCTGGAGGCGTGGGTTCGAATCCCACTTCTGACATTGCTTTCCACACACTGGAGACTCCAGGCTCGGGTACACATGGAAACGGCCTTGCGCTAATTTATGTCAGACAGTGTAAGGGATCCAACCCACATCTGCCTTGAAGTTGCTAGAAATCCTCTGAAGGGCTTGATTACCAGGCAAAGGTTTGTACCAGGCACAGGTTTGTTCCAGCCAGCGTGAGTTCTGTCAGCCCCTTTGCCTGCTGTCGATCTGCTTTCTTCCTGTAGTGAGGGCCAGTGGCGCAATGGATAATGCGTCTGACTACGGATTAGAAGATTCTAGGTCCGACTCCTGGCTGGCTCGTTGCCCCTCAGCTCCTTTTCGTGCCACGAGGGCTTCCGCTGACAACGCAAAAAAAAGCTCAGACGATGGACAGTATCCGGGCCTTCGATAGCTCAGTTGGTAGAGCGGAGGACTGTAGGCATCTCACTGGTCATCCTTAGGTCGCTGGTTCGACTCCGGCTCGAAGGAAGCTTCTTTTTAAGCCTTGGAGACCTTCAAAGGCCATTGTTTTCATAGTCTCACGAAAAACAGCCAGAGGGCGTCCAAAACCGTATTCCCTGACCGGGAATCGAACCCGGGCCGCGGCGGTGAGAGCGCCGAATCCTAGCCACTAGACCACCAGGGAGCACACGCTTGTGAACGTTCCTACGCGGGACCCGACAAGATGTGTCTCCTTAATAGAGCCAGTCTGTCAGTTCAAAAGAATTTCCCACCACGCTGCCCCGTGTGAGGCTCGAACTCACGACCTTCAGATTATGAGACTGACGCGCTGCCAAACTGCGCCAACGAGGCATGCCACGGCACAAATCATTAAACAGCAAAGGTCAAAAGTGAAAAGACTAGGCCTTTTGTTGATATAACAGGGAAGCTATCCATTTGGTTTCGGCCAAACGTTTGTGTTGGAAGGGAACTGCACATATAAACAGGCTGCGGGGAGTTCTAAGAATGGATATTCTTGCTTGTGACCACGATGTGATACAATCTGAGAAAACATAGGAAATCTCTGTGCGCTAAACTCTTTGGCAGCGCCCGCCGGACGCAGTGGTGCAACTCTGGTCTGACCGTTTTCATTTCAGTGACAGAATAGCCTGACATTTCAGTATGCAATGTTTTTTAAAAGTAACAACAACCACAAAAAATAAAAAAACTTTTCATTAAATCTGATTCAACAATTTCATATGAGTTATGAAAGCGCAATTAGTGCATCGCATAAGGAGCAGGACTTGGTTTAAATGACTCTAGGGTTAACTTTTTTTTTTATGAAACAGGTAAAGGGACGGACACTCCTTGGGATAATGAAGCCATACACATAGCCCTTACCGTAAATCAGGGCCGTTCAATTAAAGCGGCCAATGTTCTTATTTTGAAGTAAAATCTACTGAACATACAAACAAAGTGTAACAATTAAATGGATTCATCGCGAGCAAATTACTGACAAAGCTACTAAAAATGCCGCCATACCATTTATACCAGAACAGATTCTAAATTATCTTCCCAATTAAAACAGGGTTCATTAGGAAATGCTCTTAACAGGCTGATCATTAATGCAATTGGTTTAATATATATAATTCTTACAAAAAAATTGAAACAAGACCTCATGGTTTATAAATAAGCATCAAATCGAAGAGTGAAGTGTCAAAAAGTGAGGAGGAAAGGTCCCGTCTATCTGGGAATTGCGCTCCTGGCAGGACGTTATTTCTAGATGGCCTGTGTGCCATTGAACGGCTGCATTTACGGGTCATTCCGATAGTCGTACCTGTGCGGTAGCTGAGAGACCTCTACTGTCAGGATGGCCGAGCGGTCTAAGGCGCTGCGTTCAGGTCGCAGTCTCCTCTGGAGGCGTGGGTTCGAATCCCACTTCTGACATTGCTTTGCACACACTGGAGACTCCAGGCTCGGGTACACATGGAAACGGCCTTGCGCTAATTTATGTCAGACAGTGTAAGGGATCCAATCCACATCTGCCTTGAAGTTGCTAGAAATCCTCTGAAGGGCTTGATTACCAGGCAAAGGTTTGTACCAGGCACAGGTTTGTTCCAGCCAGCGTGAGTTCTGTCAGCCCCTTTGCCTGCTGTCGATCTGCTTTCTTCCTGTAGTGAGGGCCAGTGGCGCAATGGATAACGCGTCTGACTACGGATCAGAAGATTCTAGGTTCGACTCCTGGCTGGCTCGTTGCCCCTCAGCTCCTTTTCGTGCCACGAGGGCTTCCGCTGACAACGCAAAAAAAAGCTCAGACGATGGACAGTATCCGGGCCTTCGATAGCTCAGTTGGTAGAGCGGAGGACTGTAGGCATCTCACTGGTCATCCTTAGGTCGCTGGTTCGAAACCGGCTCGAAGGAAGCTTCTTTTTAAGCCTTGGAGACCTTCAAAGGCCATTGTTTTCATAGTCTCACGAAAAACAGCCAGAGGGCGTCCAAAACCGCATTGCCTGACCGGGAATAGAACCCGGGCCGCGGCGGTGAGAGCGCCGAATCCTAGCCACTAGACCACCAGGGAGCACACGCTTGTGAACGTTCCTACGCGGGAGCCGACAAGATGTGTCTCCTTAATAGAGCCAGTCTGTCAGTTCAAAATAATTTCCCACCACGCTGCCCCGTGTGAGGCTCGAACTCACGACCTTCAGATTATGAGACTGACGCGCTGCCAAACTGCGCCAACGAGGCATGCCACGGCACAAATCATTAAACAGCAAAGGTCAAAAGTGAAAAGACTAGGCCTTTTGTTGATATAACAGGGAAGCTATCCATTTGGTTTCGGCCAAACGTTTGTGTTGGAAGGGAACTGCACATATAAACAGGCTGCGGGGAGTTCTAAGAATGGATATTCTTGCTTGTGACCACGATGTGATACAATCTGAGAAAACATAGGAAATCTCTGTGCGCTAAACTCTTTGGCAGCGCCCGCCGGACGCAGTGGTGCAACTCTGGTCTGACCGTTTTCATTTCAGTGACAGAATAGCCTGACATTTCAGTATGCAATGTTTTTTAAAAGTAACAACAACCACAAAAAATAAAAAAAACTTTTCATTAAATCTGATTCAACAATTTCATATGAGTTATGAAAGCGCAATTAGTGCATCGCATAAGGAGCAGGACTTGGTTTAAATGACTCTAGGGTTAACTTTTTTTTTTATGAAACAGGTAAAGGGACGGACACTCCTTGGGATAATGAAGCCATACACATAGCCCTTACCGTAAATCAGGGCCGTTCAATTAAAGCGGTCAATGTTCTTATTTTGAAGTAAAATCTACTGAACATACAAACAAAGTGTAAAAATTAAATGGATTCATCGCGAGCAAATTACTGACAAAGCTACTAAAAATGCCGCCATACCATTTATACCAGAACAGATTCTAAATTATCTTCCCAATTAAAACAGGGTTCATTAGGAAATGCTCTTAACAGGCTGATCATTAATGCAATTGGTTTAATATATATAATTCTTACAAAAAAATTGAAACAAGACCTCATGGTTTATAAATAAGCATCAAATCGAAGAGTGAAGTGTCAAAAAGTGAGGAGGAAAGGTCCCGTCTATCTGGAAATTGCAGCAACGTGATGCAGGACATTTCACGTTCAGAGACAATCAAGTTGTCACTTAAGATTCCACAAGTGAGGTTTTTCGTCTCCTTGCCCTTTTATTGTAGTTTCTTGAAAAGGGTTATCCTCCATTATTGTTGGGCGTTTGTCAAAATAAGGCTAAGCATGAAAAATCTCTCTACCCAAATTTTCTCTTTATAGTACGTGTGTGTGTGCAATCACATTAACGTTTCAGAAATGGGCAATTTGGTATATTTATTTTCCGCTTTGCCTTGGTTGTATTGACCTTTGGCTCATTGTGTACCGTTGGCCTGTTGTCAGTGTTAAAGCAGCAAATGCTACTTTAACTTGCGGTTTAATGAAACCTAGTTGTTAACCTACCATTGTCTTACATTATCATTACAAAGACCCTCCAGCTTCTATGTGGTTCCTCGTTCCACAAGTACAAGACTTTTCCTGCACGTAAACATAGATGAAATTCACTTGTGTTTGCCTGATAGCTTAAACGTTTGAGGACAAAGGTCAAAGAGTGGGGCGGTAACAATTCCTGGCATGCCCCCCTCGAAAAAGTTATTTCTAGATGGCCTGTGTGCCATTGAACGGCTGCATTTACGGGTCATTCCGATAGTCGTACCTGTGCGGTAGCTGAGAGACCTCTACTGTCAGGATGGCCGAGCGGTCTAAGGCGCTGCGTTCAGGTCGCAGTCTCCTCTGGAGGCGTGGGTTCGAATCCCACTTCTGACATTGCTTTGCACACACTGGAGACTCCAGGCTCGGGTACACATGGAAACGGCCTTGCGCTAATTTATGTCAGACAGTGTAAGGGATCCAATCCACATCTGCCTTGAAGTTGCTAGAAATCCTCTGAAGGGCTTGATTACCAGGCAAAGGTTTGTACCAGGCACAGGTTTGTTCCAGCCAGCGTGAGTTCTGTCAGCCCCTTTGCCTGCTGTCGATCTGCTTTCTTCCTGTAGTGAGGGCCAGTGGCGCAATGGATAACGCGTCTGACTACGGATCAGAAGATTCTAGGTTCGACTCCTGGCTGGCTCGTTGCCCCTCAGCTCCTTTTCGTGCCACGAGGGCTTCCGCTGACAACGCAAAAAAAAGCTCAGACGATGGACAGTATCCGGGCCTTCGATAGCTCAGTTGGTAGAGCGGAGGACTGTAGGCATCTCACTGGTCATCCTTAGGTCGCTGGTTCGAATCCGGCTCGAAGGAAGCTTCTTTTTAAGCCTTGGAGACCTTCAAAGGCCATAGTTTTCATAGTCTCACGAAAAACAGCCAGAGGGCGTCCAAAACCGCATTCCCTGACCGGGAATCGAACCCGGGCCGCGGCGGTGAGAGCGCCGAATCCTAGCCACTAGACCACCAGGGAGCACACGCTTGTGAACGTTCCTACGCGGGAGCCGACAAGATGTGTCTCCTTAATAGAGCCAGTCTGTCAGTTCAAAATAATTTCCCACCACGCTGCCCCGTGTGAGGCTCGAACTCACGACCTTCAGATTATGAGACTGACGCGCTGCCAAACTGCGCCAACGAGGCATGCCACGGCACAAATCATTAAACAGCAAAGGTCAAAAGTGAAAAGACTAGGCCTTTTGTTGATATAACAGGGAAGCTATCCATTTGGTTTCGGCCAAACGTTTGTGTTGGAAGGGAACTGCACATATAAACAGGCTGCGGGGAGTTCTAAGAATGGATATTCTTGCTTGTGACCACGATGTGATACAATCTGAGAAAACATAGGAAATCTCTGTGCGCTAAACTCTTTGGCAGCGCCCGCCGGACGCAGTGGTGCAACTCTGGTCTGACCGTTTTCATTTCAGTGACAGAATAGCCTGACATTTCAGTATGCAATGTTTTTTAAAAGTAACAACAACCACAAAAAATAAAAAAAACTTTTCATTAAATCTGATTCAACAATTTCATATGAGTTATGAAAGCGCAATTAGTGCATCGCATAAGGAGCAGGACTTGGTTTAAATGACTCTAGGGTTAACTTTTTTTTTTATGAAACAGGTAAAGGGACGGACACTCCTTGGGATAATGAAGCCATACACATAGCCCTTACCGTAAATCAGGGCCGTTCAATTAAAGCGGTCAATGTTCTTATTTTGAAGTAAAATCTACTGAACATACAAACAAAGTGTAACAATTAAATGGATTCATCGCGAGCAAATTACTGACAAAGCTACTAAAAATGCCGCCATACCATTTATACCAGAACAGATTCTAAATTATCTTCCCAATTAAAACAGGGTTCATTAGGAAATGCTCTTAACAGGCTGATCATTAATGCAATTGGTTTAATATATATAATTCTTACAAAAAAATTGAAACAAGACCTCATGGTTTATAAATAAGCATCAAATCGAAGAGTGAAGTGTCAAAAAGTGAGGAGGAAAGGTCCCGTCTATCTGGAAATTGCAGCAACGTGATGCAGGACATTTCACGTTCAGAGACAATCAAGTTGTCACTTAAGATTCCACAAGTGAGGTTTTTCGTCTCCTTGCCCTTTTATTGTAGTTTCTTGAAAAGGGTTATCCTCCATTATTGTTGGGCGTTTGTCAAAATAAGGCTAAGCATGAAAAATCTCTCTACCCAAATTTTCTCTTTATAGTACGTGTGTGTGTGCAATCACATTAACGTTTCAGAAATGGGCAATTTGGTATATTTATTTTCCGCTTTGCCTTGGTTGTATTGACCTTTGGCTCATTGTGTACCGTTGGCCTGTTGTCAGTGTTAAAGCAGCAAATGCTACTTTAACTTGCGGTTTAATGAAACCTAGTTGTTAACCTACCATTGTCTTACATTATCATTACAAAGACCCTCCAGCTTCTATGTGGTTCCTCGTTCCACAAGTACAAGACTTTTCCTGCACGTAAACATAGATGAAATTCACTTGTGTTTGCCTGATAGCTTAAACGTTTGAGGACAAAGGTCAAAGAGTGGGGCGGTAACAATTCCTGGCATGCCCCCCTCGAAAAAGTTATTTCTAGATGGCCTGTGTGCCATTGAACGGCTGCATTTACGGGTCATTCCGATAGTCGTACCTGTGCGGTAGCTGAGAGACCTCTACTGTCAGGATGGCCGAGCGGTCTAAGGCGCTGCGTTCAGGTCGCAGTCTCCTCTGGAGGCGTGGGTTCGAATCCCACTTCTGACATTGCTTTGCACACACTGGAGACTCCAGGCTCGGGTACACATGGAAACGGCCTTGCGCTAATTTATGTCAGACAGTGTAAGGGATCCAATCCACATCTGCCTTGAAGTTGCTAGAAATCCTCTGAAGGGCTTGATTACCAGGCAAAGGTTTGTACCAGGCACAGGTTTGTTCCAGCCAGCGTGAGTTCTGTCAGCCCCTTTGCCTGCTGTCGATCTGCTTTCTTCCTGTAGTGAGGGCCAGTGGCGCAATGGATAACGCGTCTGACTACGGATCAGAAGATTCTAGGTTCGACTCCTGGCTGGCTCGTTGCCCCTCAGCTCCTTTTCGTGCCACGAGGGCTTCCGCTGACAACGCAAAAAAAAGCTCAGACGATGGACAGTATCCGGGCTTTCGATAGCTCAGTTGGTAGAGCGGAGGACTGTAGGCATCTCACTGGTCATCCTTAGGTCGCTGGTTCGAATCCGGCTCGAAGGAAGCTTCTTTTTAAGCCTTGGAGACCTTCAAAGGCCATAGTTTTCATAGTCTCACGAAAAACAGCCAGAGGGCGTCCAAAACCGCATTCCATGACCGGGAATCGAACCCGGGCCGCGGCGGTGAGAGCGCCGAATCCTAGCCACTAGACCACCAGGGAGCACACGCTTGTGAACGTTCCTACGCGGGAGCCGACAAGATGTGTCTCCTTAATAGAGCCAGTCTGTCAGTTCAAAAGAATTTCCCACCACGCTGCCCCGTGTGAGGCTCAATTCAATTTTTCAATTCAAGTTTATTTATATAGCGCTTTTCACAATGTGTATTGTTTCAAAGCAGCTTTACAGGGGCAAACAGGAAAAACAGAAAAGTTAAAACACAGCACAGTGCATGGTATTCATACAACGAGTAAGACCATACTAATAAATAATAGCTAATTTCTAAATAAATAAATAAATGAATGAATGCAGTCTCCCGGTGAGCAGGCCAACACTGCCCGAACTCACGACCTTCAGATTATGAGACTGACGCGCTGCCAAACTGCGCCAACGAGGCATGCCACAGCACAAATCGTTAAACAGCAAAGGTCAAAAGTGAAAAGACTAGGCCTTTTGTTGATATAACAGGGAAGCTATCCATTTGGTTTCGGCCAAACGTTTGTGTTGGAAGGGAACTGCACATATAAACAGGCTGCGGGGAGTTCTAAGAATGGATATTCTTGCTTGTGACCACGATGTGATACAATCTGAGAAAACATAGGAAATCTCTGTGCGCTAAACTCTTTGGCAGCGCCCGCCGGACGCAGTGGTGCAACTCTGGTCTGACCGTTTTCATTTCAGTGACAGAATAGCCTGACATTTCAGTATGCAATGTTTTTTAAAAGTAACAACAACCACAAAAAATAAAAAAAACTTTTCATTAAATCTGATTCAACAATTTCATATGAGTTATGAAAGCGCAATTAGTGCATCGCATAAGGAGCAGGACTTGGTTTAAATGACTCTAGGGTTAACTTTTTTTTTTATGAAACAGGTAAAGGGACGGACACTCCTTGGGATAATGAAGCCATACACATAGCCCTTACCGTAAATCAGGGCCGTTCAATTAAAGCGGTCAATGTTCTTATTTTGAAGTAAAATCTACTGAACATACAAACAAAGTGTAACAATTAAATGGATTCATCGCGAGCAAATTACTGACAAAGCTACTAAAAATGCCGCCATACCATTTATACCAGAACAGATTCTAAATTATCTTCCCAATTAAAACAGGGTTCATTAGGAAATGCTCTTAACAGGCTGATCATTAATGCAATTGGTTTAATATATATAATTCTTACAAAAAAATTGAAACAAGACCTCATGGTTTATAAATAAGCATCAAATCGAAGAGTGAAGTGTCAAAAAGTGAGGAGGAAAGGTCCCGTCTATCTGGGAATTGCGCTCCTGGCAGGACGTTATTTCTAGATGGCCTGTGTGCCATTGAACGGCTGCATTTACGGGTCATTCCGATAGTCGTACCTGTGCGTTAGCTGAGAGACCTCTACTGTCAGGATGGCTGAGCGGTCTAAGGCGCTGCGTTCAGGTCGCAGTCTCCTCTGGAGGCGTGGGTTCGAATTCCACTTCTGACATTGCTTTGCACACACTGGAGACTCCAGGCTCGGGTACACATGGAAACGGCCTTGCGCTAATTTATGTCAGACAGTGTAAGGGATCCAATCCACATCTGCCTTGAAGTTGCTAGAAATGCTCTGAAGGGCTTGATTACCAGGCAAAGGTTTGTACCAGGCACAGGTTTGTTCCAGCCAGCGTGAGTTCTGTCAGCCCCTTTGCCTGCTGTCGATCTGCTTTCTTCCTGTAGTGAGGGCCAGTGGCGCAATGGATAACGCGTCTGACTACGGATCAGAAGATTCTAGGTTCGACTCCTGGCTGGCTCGTTGCCCCTCAGCTCCTTTTCGTGCCACGAGGGCTTCCGCTGACAACGCAAAAAAAAGCTCAGACGATGGACAGTATCCGGGCCTTCGATAGCTCAGTTGGTAGAGCGGAGGACTGTAGGCATCTCACTGGTCATCCTTAGGTCGCTGGTTCGAATCCGGCTCGAAGGAAGCTTCTTTTTAAGCCTTGGAGACCTTCAAAGGCCATTGTTTTCATAGTCTCACGAAAAACAGCCAGAGGGCGTCCAAAACCACATTCCCTGACCGGGAATCGAACCCGGGCCGCGGCGGTGAGAGCGCCGAATTCTAGCCACTAGACCACCAGGGAGCACACGCTTGTGAACGTTCCTACGCGGGAGCCGACAAGATGTGTCTCCTGAATAGAGCCATTCTGTCAGTTCAAAATAATTTCCCACCACGCTGCCCCGTGTGAGGCTCGAACTCACGACCTTCAGATTATGAGACTGACGCGCTGCCAAACTGCGCCAACGAGGCATGCCACGGCACAAATCGTTAAACAGCAAAGGTCAAAAGTGAAAAGACTAGGCCTTTTGTTGATATAACAGGGAAGCTATCCATTTGGTTTCGGCCAAACGTTTGTGTTGGAAGGGAACTGCACATATAAACAGGCTGCGGGGAGTTCTAAGAATGGATATTCTTGCTTGTGACCACGATGTGATACAATCTGAGAAAACATAGGAAATCTCTGTGCGCTAAACTCTTTGGCAGCGCCCGCCGGACGCAGTGGTGCAACTCTGGTCTGACCGTTTTCATTTCAGTGACAGAATAGCCTGACATTTCAGTATGCAATGTTTTTTAAAAGTAACAACAACCACAAAAAATAAAAAAACTTTTCATTAAATCTGATTCAACAATTTCATATGAGTTATGAAAGCGCAATTAGTGCATCGCATAAGGAGCAGGACTTAGTTTAAATGACTCTAGGGTTAACTTTTTTTTTTATGAAACAGGTAAAGGGACGGACACTCCTTGGGATAATGAAGCCATACACATAGCCCTTACCGTAAATCAGGGCCGTTCAATTAAAGCGGTCAATGTTCTTATTTTGAAGTAAAATCTACTGAACATACAAACAAAGTGTAACAATTAAATGGATTCATCGCGAGCAAATTACTGACAAAGCTACTAAAAATGCCGCCATACCATTTATACCAGAACAGATTCTAAATTATCTTCCCAATTAAAACAGGGTTCATTAGGAAATGCTCTTAACAGGCTGATCATTAATGCAATTGGTTTAATATATATAATTCTTACAAAAAAATTGAAACAAGACCTCATGGTTTATAAATAAGCATCAAATCGAAGAGTGAAGTGTCAAAAAGTGAGGAGGAAAGGTCCCGTCTATCTGGGAATTGCGCTCCTGGCAGGACGTTATTTCTAGATGGCCTGTGTGCCATTGAACGGCTGCATTTACGGGTCATTCCGATAGTCGTACCTGTGCGGTAGCTGAGAGACCTCTACTGTCAGGATGGCCGAGCGGTCTAAGGCGCTGCGTTCAGGTCGCAGTCTCCTCTGGAGGCGTGGGTTCGAATCCCACTTCTGACATTGCTTTGCACACACTGGAGACTCCAGGCTCGGGTACACATGGAAACGGCCTTGCGCTAATTTATGTCAGACAGTGTAAGGGATCCAATCCACATCTGCCTTGAAGTTGCTAGAAATCCTCTGAAGGGCTTGATTACCAGGCAAAGGTTTGTACCAGGCACAGGTTTGTTCCAGCCAGCGTGAGTTCTGTCAGCCCCTTTGCCTGCTGTCGATCTGCTTTCTTCCTGTAGTGAGGGCCAGTGGCGCAATGGATAACGCGTCTGACTACGGATCAGAAGATTCTAGGTTCGACTCCTGGCTGGCTCGTTGCCCCTCAGCTCCTTTTCGTGCCACGAGGGCTTCCGCTGACAACGCAAAAAAAAGCTCAGACGATGGACAGTATCCGGGCCTTCGATAGCTCAGTTGGTAGAGCGGAGGACTGTAGGCATCTCACTGGTCATCCTTAGGTCGCTGGTTCGAATCCGGCTCGAATGAAGCTTCTTTTTAAGCCTTGGAGACCTTCAAAGGCCATTGTTTTCATAGTCTCACGAAAAACAGCCAGAGGGCGCCCAAAACCGCATTCCCTGACCCGGAATCGAACCCGGGCCGCGGCGGTGAGAGCGCCGAATCCTAGCCACTAGACCACCAGGGAGCACACGCTTGTGAACGTTCCTACGCGGGAGCCGACAAGATGTGTCTCCTTAATAGAGCCATTCTGTCAGTTCAAAAGAATTTCCCACCACGCTGCCCCGTTTGAGGCTCGAACTCACGACCTTCAGATTATGAGACTGACGCGCTGCCAAACTGCGCCAACGAGGCATGCCACGGCACAAATCGTTAGACAGCAAAGGTCTAAAGTGAAAAGACTAGGCCTTTTGTTGATATAACAGGGAAGCTATCCATTTGGTTTCGGCCAAACGTTTGTGTTGGAAGGGAACTGCACATATAAACAGGCTGCGGGGAGTTCTAAGAATGGATATTCTTGCTTGTGACCACGATGTGATACAATCTGAGAAAACATAGGAAATCTCTGTGCGCTAAACTCTTTGGCAGCGCCCGCCGGACGCAGTGGTGCAACTCTGGTCTGACCGTTTTCATTTCAGTGACAGAATAGCCTGACATTTCAGTATGCAATGTTTTTTAAAAGTAACAACAACCACAAAAAATAAAAAAACTTTTCATTAAATCTGATTCAACAATTTCATATGAGTTATGAAAGCGCAATTAGTGCATCGCATAAGGAGCAGGACTTAGTTTAAATGACTCTAGGGTTAACTTTTTTTTTTATGAAACAGGTAAAGGGACGGACACTCCTTGGGATAATGAAGCCATACACATAGCCCTTACCGTAAATCAGGGCCGTTCAATTAAAGCGGTCAATGTTCTTATTTTGAAGTAAAATCTACTGAACATACAAACAAAGTGTAACAATTAAATGGATTCATCGCGAGCAAATTACTGACAAAGCTACTAAAAATGCCGCCATACCATTTATACCAGAACAGATTCTAAATTATCTTCCCAATTAAAACAGGGTTCATTAGGAAATGCTCTTAACAGGCTGATCATTAATGCAATTGGTTTAATATATATAATTCTTACAAAAAAATTGAAACAAGACCTCATGGTTTATAAATAAGCATCAAATCGAAGAGTGAAGTGTCAAAAAGTGAGGAGGAAAGGTCCCGTCTATCTGGGAATTGCGCTCCTGGCAGGACGTTATTTCTAGATGGCCTGTGTGCCATTGAACGGCTGCATTTACGGGTCATTCCGATAGTCGTACCTGTGCGGTAGCTGAGAGACCTCTACTGTCAGGATGGCCGAGCGGTCTAAGGCACTGCGTTCAGGTCGCAGTCTCCTCTGGAGGCGTGGGTTCGAATCCCACTTCTGACATTGCTTTGCACACACTGGAGACTCCAGGCTCGGGTACACATGGAAACGGCCTTGCGCTAATTTATGTCAGACAGTGTAAGGGATCCAATCCACATCTGCCTTGAAGTTGCTAGAAATCCTCTGAAGGGCTTGATTACCAGGCAAAGGTTTGTACCAGGCACAGGTTTGTTCCAGCCAGCGTGAGTTCTGTCAGCCCCTTTGCCTGCTGTCGATCTGCTTTCTTCCTGTAGTGAGGGCCAGTGGCGCAATGGATAACGCGTCTGACTACGGATCAGAAGATTCTAGGTTCGACTCCTGGCTGGCTCGTTGCCCCTCAGCTCCTTTTCGTGCCACGAGGGCTTCCGCTGACAACGCAAAAAAAAGCTCAGACGATGGACAGTATCCGGGCCTTCGATAGCTCAGTTGGTAGAGCGGAGGACTGTAGGCATCTCACTGGTCATCCTTAGGTCGCTGGTTCGAATCCGGCTCAAAGGAAGCTTCTTTTTAAGCCTTGGAGACCTTCAAAGGCCATTGTTTTCATAGTCTCACGAAAAACAGCCAGAGGGCGTCCAAAACCGCATTCCCTGACCGGGAATCGAACCCGGGCCGCAGCGGTGAGAGCGCCGTATCCTAGCCACTAGACCACCAGGGAGCACACGCTTGTGAACGTTCCTACGCGGGAGCCGACAAGATGTGTCTCCTTAATAGAGCCAGTCTATCAGTTCAAAAGAATTTCCCACCACGCTGCCCCGTGTGAGGCTCGAACTCACGACCTTCAGATTATGAGACTGACGCGCTGCCAAACTGCGCCAACGAGGCATGCCACGGCACAAATCGTTAAACAGCAAAGGTCAAAAGTGAAAAGACTAGGCCTTTTGTTGATATAACAGGGAAGCTATCCATTTGGTTTCGGCCAAACGTTTGTGTTGGAAGGGAACTGCACATATAAACAGGCTGCGGGGAGTTCTAAGAATGGATATTCTTGCTTGTGACCACGATGTGATACAATCTGAGAAAACATAGGAAATCTCTGTGCGCTAAACTCTTTGGCAGCGCCCGCCGGACGCAGTGGTGCAACTCTGGTCTGACCGTTTTCATTTCAGTGACAGAATAGCCTGACATTTCAGTATGCAATGTTTTTTAAAAGTAACAACAACCACAAAAAATAAAAAAACTTTTCATTAAATCTGATTCAACAATTTCATATGAGTTATGAAAGCGCAATTAGTGCATCGCATAAGGAGCAGGACTTGGTTTAAATGACTCTAGGGTTAACTTTTTTTTTTATGAAACAGGTAAAGGGACGGACACTCCTTGGGATAATGAAGCCATACACATAGCCCTTACCGTAAATCAGGGCCGTTCAATTAAAGCGGCCAATGTTCTTATTTTGAAGTAAAATCTACTGAACATACAAACAAAGTGTAACAATTAAATGGATTCATCGCGAGCAAATTACTGACAAAGCTACTAAAAATGCCGCCATACCATTTATACCAGAACAGATTCTAAATTATCTTCCCAATTAAAACAGGGTTCATTAGGAAATGCTCTTAACAGGCTGATCATTAATGCAATTGGTTTAATATATATAATTCTTACAAAAAAATTGAAACAAGACCTCATGGTTTATAAATAAGCATCAAATCGAAGAGTGAAGTGTCAAAAAGTGAGGAGGAAAGGTCCCGTCTATCTGGGAATTGCGCTCCTGGCAGGACGTTATTTCTAGATGGCCTGTGTGCCATTGAACGGCTGCATTTACGGGTCATTCCGATAGTCGTACCTGTGCGGTAGCTGAGAGACCTCTACTGTCAGGATGGCCGAGCGGTCTAAGGCACTGAGTTCAGGTCGCAGTCTCCTCTGGAGGCGTGGGTTCGAATCCCACTTCTGACATTGCTTTGCACACACTGGAGACTCCAGGCTCGGGTACACATGGAAACGGCCTTGCGCTAATTTATGTCAGACAGTGTAAGGGATCCAATCCACATCTGCCTTGAAGTTGCTAGAAATCCTCTGAAGGGCTTGATTACCAGGCAGGGGTTTGTACCAGGCAAAGGTTTGTTCCAGCCAGCGTGAGTTCTGTCAGCCCCTTTGCCTGCTGTCGATCTGCTTTCTTCCTGTAGTGAGGGCCAGTGGCGCAATGGATAACGCGTCTGACTACGGATCAGAAGATTCTAGGTTCGACTCCTGGCTGGCTCGTTGCCCCTCAGCTCCTTTTCGTGCCACGAGGGCTTCCGGTGACAACGCAAAAAAAAGCTCAGACGATGGACAGTATCCGGGCCTTCGATAGCTCAGTTGGTAGAGCGGAGGACTGTAGGCATCTCACTGGTCATCCTTAGGTCGCTGGTTCGAATCCGGCTCGAAGGAAGCTTCTTTTTAAGCCTTGGAGACCTTCAAAGGCCATTGTTTTCATAGTCTCACGAAAAACAGCCAGAGGGCGTCCAAAACCGCATTCCCTGACCGGGAATCGAACCCGGGCCGCGGCGGTGAGAGCGCCGAATCCTAGCCACTAGACCACCAGGGAGCACACGCTTGTGAACGTTCCTACGCGGGAGCCGACAAGATGTGTCTCCTTAATAGAGCCAGTCTGTCAGTTCCAAAGAATTTCCCACCACGCTGCCCCGTGTGAGGCTCGAACTCACGACCTTCAGATTATGAGACTGACGCGCTGCAAAAACTCCGCCAACCAGGCATGCCACGGCACAAATCGTTAAACAGCAAAGGTCAAAAGTGAAAAGACTAGGCCTTTTGTTGATATAACAGGGAAGCTATCCATTTGGTTTCGGCCAAACGTTTGTGTTGGAAGGGAACTGCACATATAAACAGGCTGCGGGGAGTTCTAAGAATGGATATTCTTGCTTGTGACCACGATGTGATACAATCTGAGAAAACATAGGAAATCTCTGTGCGCTAAACTCTTTGGCAGCGCCCGCCGGACGCAGTGGTGCAACTCTGGTCTGACCGTTTTCATTTCAGTGACAGAATAGCCTGACATTTCAGTATGCAATGTTTTTTAAAAGTAACAACAACCACAAAAAATAAAAAAACTTTTCATTAAATCTGATTCAACAATTTCATATGAGTTATGAAAGCGCAATTAGTGCATCGCATAAGGAGCAGGACTTAGTTTAAATGACTCTAGGGTTAACTTTTTTTTTTATGAAACAGGTAAAGGGACGGACACTCCTTGGGATAATGAAGCCATACACATAGCCCTTACCGTAAATCAGGGCCGTTCAATTAAAGCGATCAATGTTCTTATTTTGAAGTAAAATCTACTGAACATACAAACAATGTGTAACAATTAAATGGATTCATCGCGAGCAAATTACTGACAAAGCTACTAAAAATGCCGCCATACCATTTATACCAGAACAGATTCTAAATTATCTTCCCACTTAAAACAGGGTTCATTAGGAAATGCTCTTAACAGGCTGATCATTAATGCAATTGGTTTAATATATATAATTCTTACAAAAAAATTGAAACAAGACCTCATGGTTTATAAATAAGCATCAAATCGAAGAGTGAAGTGTCAAAAAGTGAGGAGGAAAGGTCCCGTCTATCTGGGAATTGCGCTCCTGGCAGGACGTTATTTCTAGATGGCCTGTGTGCCATTGAACGGCTGCATTTACGGGTCATTCCGATAGTCGTACCTGTGCGGTAGCTGAGAGACCTCTACTGTCAGGATGGCCGAGCGGTCTAAGGCGCTGCGTTCAGGTCGCAGTCTCCTCTGGAGGTGTGGGTTCGAATCCCACTTCTGACATTGCTTTGCACACACTGGAGACTCCAGGCTCGGGTACACATGGAAACGGCCTTGCGCTAATTTATGTCAGACAGTGTAAGGGATCCAATCCACATCTGCCTTGAAGTTGCTAGAAATCCTCTGAAGGGCTTGATTACCAGGCAAAGGTTTGTACCAGGCACAGGTTTGTTCCAGCCAGCGTGAGTTCTGTCAGCCCCTTTGCCTGCTGTCGATCTGCTTTCTTCCTGTAGTGAGGGCCAGTGGCGCAATGGATAACGCGTCTGACTACGGATCAGAAGATTCTAGGTTCGACTCCTGGCTGGCTCGTTGCCCCTCAGCTCCTTTTCGTGCCACGAGGGCTTCCGCTGACAACGCAAAAAAAAGCTCAGACGATGGACAGTATCCGGGCCTTCGATAGCTCAGTTGGTAGAGCGGAGGACTGTAGGCATCTCACTGGTCATCCTTAGGTCGCTGGTTCGAAACCGGCTCGAAGGAAGCTTCTTTTTAAGCCTTGGAGACCTTCAAAGGCCATTGTTTTCATAGTCTCACGAAAAACAGCCAGAGGGCGTCCAAAACCGCATTGCCTGACCGGGAATAGAACCCGGGCCGCGGCGGTGAGAGCGCCGAATCCTAGCCACTAGACCACCAGGGAGCACACGCTTGTGAACGTTCCTACGCGGGAGCCGACAAGATGTGTCTCCTTAATAGAGCCAGTCTGTCAGTTCAAAATAATTTCCCACCACGCTGCCCCGTGTGAGGCTCGAACTCACGACCTTCAGATTATGAGACTGACGCGCTGCCAAACTGCGCCAACGAGGCATGCCACGGCACAAATCATTAAACAGCAAAGGTCAAAAGTGAAAAGACTAGGCCTTTTGTTGATATAACAGGGAAGCTATCCATTTGGTTTCGGCCAAACGTTTGTGTTGGAAGGGAACTGCACATATAAACAGGCTGCGGGGAGTTCTAAGAATGGATATTCTTGCTTGTGACCACGATGTGATACAATCTGAGAAAACATAGGAAATCTCTGTGCGCTAAACTCTTTGGCAGCGCCCGCCGGACGCAGTGGTGCAACTCTGGTCTGACCGTTTTCATTTCAGTGACAGAATAGCCTGACATTTCAGTATGCAATGTTTTTTAAAAGTAACAACAACCACAAAAAATAAAAAAAACTTTTCATTAAATCTGATTCAACAATTTCATATGAGTTATGAAAGCGCAATTAGTGCATCGCATAAGGAGCAGGACTTGGTTTAAATGACTCTAGGGTTAACTTTTTTTTTTATGAAACAGGTAAAGGGACGGACACTCCTTGGGATAATGAAGCCATACACATAGCCCTTACCGTAAATCAGGGCCGTTCAATTAAAGCGGTCAATGTTCTTATTTTGAAGTAAAATCTACTGAACATACAAACAAAGTGTAAAAATTAAATGGATTCATCGCGAGCAAATTACTGACAAAGCTACTAAAAATGCCGCCATACCATTTATACCAGAACAGATTCTAAATTATCTTCCCAATTAAAACAGGGTTCATTAGGAAATGCTCTTAACAGGCTGATCATTAATGCAATTGGTTTAATATATATAATTCTTACAAAAAAATTGAAACAAGACCTCATGGTTTATAAATAAGCATCAAATCGAAGAGTGAAGTGTCAAAAAGTGAGGAGGAAAGGTCCCGTCTATCTGGAAATTGCAGCAACGTGATGCAGGACATTTCACGTTCAGAGACAATCAAGTTGTCACTTAAGATTCCACAAGTGAGGTTTTTCGTCTCCTTGCCCTTTTATTGTAGTTTCTTGAAAAGGGTTATCCTCCATTATTGTTGGGCGTTTGTCAAAATAAGGCTAAGCATGAAAAATCTCTCTACCCAAATTTTCTCTTTATAGTACGTGTGTGTGTGCAATCACATTAACGTTTCAGAAATGGGCAATTTGGTATATTTATTTTCCGCTTTGCCTTGGTTGTATTGACCTTTGGCTCATTGTGTACCGTTGGCCTGTTGTCAGTGTTAAAGCAGCAAATGCTACTTTAACTTGCGGTTTAATGAAACCTAGTTGTTAACCTACCATTGTCTTACATTATCATTACAAAGACCCTCCAGCTTCTATGTGGTTCCTCGTTCCACAAGTACAAGACTTTTCCTGCACGTAAACATAGATGAAATTCACTTGTGTTTGCCTGATAGCTTAAACGTTTGAGGACAAAGGTCAAAGAGTGGGGCGGTAACAATTCCTGGCATGCCCCCCTCGAAAAAGTTATTTCTAGATGGCCTGTGTGCCATTGAACGGCTGCATTTACGGGTCATTCCGATAGTCGTACCTGTGCGGTAGCTGAGAGACCTCTACTGTCAGGATGGCCGAGCGGTCTAAGGCGCTGCGTTCAGGTCGCAGTCTCCTCTGGAGGCGTGGGTTCGAATCCCACTTCTGACATTGCTTTGCACACACTGGAGACTCCAGGCTCGGGTACACATGGAAACGGCCTTGCGCTAATTTATGTCAGACAGTGTAAGGGATCCAATCCACATCTGCCTTGAAGTTGCTAGAAATCCTCTGAAGGGCTTGATTACCAGGCAAAGGTTTGTACCAGGCACAGGTTTGTTCCAGCCAGCGTGAGTTCTGTCAGCCCCTTTGCCTGCTGTCGATCTGCTTTCTTCCTGTAGTGAGGGCCAGTGGCGCAATGGATAACGCGTCTGACTACGGATCAGAAGATTCTAGGTTCGACTCCTGGCTGGCTCGTTGCCCCTCAGCTCCTTTTCGTGCCACGAGGGCTTCCGCTGACAACGCAAAAAAAAGCTCAGACGATGGACAGTATCCGGGCCTTCGATAGCTCAGTTGGTAGAGCGGAGGACTGTAGGCATCTCACTGGTCATCCTTAGGTCGCTGGTTCGAATCCGGCTCGAAGGAAGCTTCTTTTTAAGCCTTGGAGACCTTCAAAGGCCATAGTTTTCATAGTCTCACGAAAAACAGCCAGAGGGCGTCCAAAACCGCATTCCCTGACCGGGAATCGAACCCGGGCCGCGGCGGTGAGAGCGCCGAATCCTAGCCACTAGACCACCAGGGAGCACACGCTTGTGAACGTTCCTACGCGGGAGCCGACAAGATGTGTCTCCTTAATAGAGCCAGTCTGTCAGTTCAAAATAATTTCCCACCACGCTGCCCCGTGTGAGGCTCGAACTCACGACCTTCAGATTATGAGACTGACGCGCTGCCAAACTGCGCCAACGAGGCATGCCACGGCACAAATCATTAAACAGCAAAGGTCAAAAGTGAAAAGACTAGGCCTTTTGTTGATATAACAGGGAAGCTATCCATTTGGTTTCGGCCAAACGTTTGTGTTGGAAGGGAACTGCACATATAAACAGGCTGCGGGGAGTTCTAAGAATGGATATTCTTGCTTGTGACCACGATGTGATACAATCTGAGAAAACATAGGAAATCTCTGTGCGCTAAACTCTTTGGCAGCGCCCGCCGGACGCAGTGGTGCAACTCTGGTCTGACCGTTTTCATTTCAGTGACAGAATAGCCTGACATTTCAGTATGCAATGTTTTTTAAAAGTAACAACAACCACAAAAAATAAAAAAAACTTTTCATTAAATCTGATTCAACAATTTCATATGAGTTATGAAAGCGCAATTAGTGCATCGCATAAGGAGCAGGACTTGGTTTAAATGACTCTAGGGTTAACTTTTTTTTTTATGAAACAGGTAAAGGGACGGACACTCCTTGGGATAATGAAGCCATACACATAGCCCTTACCGTAAATCAGGGCCGTTCAATTAAAGCGGTCAATGTTCTTATTTTGAAGTAAAATCTACTGAACATACAAACAAAGTGTAACAATTAAATGGATTCATCGCGAGCAAATTACTGAC
The DNA here is from genome assembly GCA_029783895.1 of Triplophysa bombifrons. Taxonomy (NCBI): domain Eukaryota; kingdom Metazoa; phylum Chordata; class Actinopteri; order Cypriniformes; family Nemacheilidae; genus Triplophysa; species Triplophysa bombifrons. The sequence goes on from CM056449.1 coordinate 15,865,182, forward strand.
AAAGCTACTAAAAATGCCGCCATACCATTTATACCAGAACAGATTCTAAATTATCTTCCCAATTAAAACAGGGTTCATTAGGAAATGCTCTTAACAGGCTGATCATTAATGCAATTGGTTTAATATATATAATTCTTACAAAAAAATTGAAACAAGACCTCATGGTTTATAAATAAGCATCAAATCGAAGAGTGAAGTGTCAAAAAGTGAGGAGGAAAGGTCCCGTCTATCTGGAAATTGCAGCAACGTGATGCAGGACATTTCACGTTCAGAGACAATCAAGTTGTCACTTAAGATTCCACAAGTGAGGTTTTTCGTCTCCTTGCCCTTTTATTGTAGTTTCTTGAAAAGGGTTATCCTCCATTATTGTTGGGCGTTTGTCAAAATAAGGCTAAGCATGAAAAATCTCTCTACCCAAATTTTCTCTTTATAGTACGTGTGTGTGTGCAATCACATTAACGTTTCAGAAATGGGCAATTTGGTATATTTATTTTCCGCTTTGCCTTGGTTGTATTGACCTTTGGCTCATTGTGTACCGTTGGCCTGTTGTCAGTGTTAAAGCAGCAAATGCTACTTTAACTTGCGGTTTAATGAAACCTAGTTGTTAACCTACCATTGTCTTACATTATCATTACAAAGACCCTCCAGCTTCTATGTGGTTCCTCGTTCCACAAGTACAAGACTTTTCCTGCACGTAAACATAGATGAAATTCACTTGTGTTTGCCTGATAGCTTAAACGTTTGAGGACAAAGGTCAAAGAGTGGGGCGGTAACAATTCCTGGCATGCCCCCCTCGAAAAAGTTATTTCTAGATGGCCTGTGTGCCATTGAACGGCTGCATTTACGGGTCATTCCGATAGTCGTACCTGTGCGGTAGCTGAGAGACCTCTACTGTCAGGATGGCCGAGCGGTCTAAGGCGCTGCGTTCAGGTCGCAGTCTCCTCTGGAGGCGTGGGTTCGAATCCCACTTCTGACATTGCTTTGCACACACTGGAGACTCCAGGCTCGGGTACACATGGAAACGGCCTTGCGCTAATTTATGTCAGACAGTGTAAGGGATCCAATCCACATCTGCCTTGAAGTTGCTAGAAATCCTCTGAAGGGCTTGATTACCAGGCAAAGGTTTGTACCAGGCACAGGTTTGTTCCAGCCAGCGTGAGTTCTGTCAGCCCCTTTGCCTGCTGTCGATCTGCTTTCTTCCTGTAGTGAGGGCCAGTGGCGCAATGGATAACGCGTCTGACTACGGATCAGAAGATTCTAGGTTCGACTCCTGGCTGGCTCGTTGCCCCTCAGCTCCTTTTCGTGCCACGAGGGCTTCCGCTGACAACGCAAAAAAAAGCTCAGACGATGGACAGTATCCGGGCCTTCGATAGCTCAGTTGGTAGAGCGGAGGACTGTAGGCATCTCACTGGTCATCCTTAGGTCGCTGGTTCGAAACCGGCTCGAAGGAAGCTTCTTTTTAAGCCTTGGAGACCTTCAAAGGCCATTGTTTTCATAGTCTCACGAAAAACAGCCAGAGGGCGTCCAAAACCGCATTCCCTGACCGGGAATCGAACCCGGGCCGCGGCGGTGAGAGCGCCGAATCCTAGCCACTAGACCACCAGGGAGCACACGCTTGTGAACGTTCCTACGCGGGAGCCGACAAGATGTGTCTCCTTAATAGAGCCAGTCTGTCAGTTCAAAATAATTTCCCACCACGCTGCCCCGTGTGAGGCTCGAACTCACGACCTTCAGATTATGAGACTGACGCGCTGCCAAACTGCGCCAACGAGGCATTCCACGGCACAAATCATTAAACAGCAAAGGTCAAAAGTGAAAAGACTAGGCCTTTTGTTGATATAACAGGGAAGCTATCCATTTGGTTTCGGCCAAACGTTTGTGTTAGAAGGGAACTGCACATATAAACAGGCTGCGGGGAGTTCTAAGAATGGATATTCTTGCTTGTGACCACGATGTGATACAATCTGAGAAAACATAGGAAATCTCTGTGCGCTAAACTCTTTGGCAGCGCCCGCCGGACGCAGTGGTGCAACTCTGGTCTGACCGTTTTCATTTCAGTGACAGAATAGCCTGACATTTCAGTATGCAATGTTTTTTAAAAGTAACAACAACCACAAAAAATAAAAAAAACTTTTCATTAAATCTGATTCAACAATTTCATATGAGTTATGAAAGCGCAATTAGTGCATCGCATAAGGAGCAGGACTTGGTTTAAATGACTCTAGGGTTAACTTTTTTTTTTATGAAACAGGTAAAGGGACGGACACTCCTTGGGATAATGAAGCCATACACATAGCCCTTACCGTAAATCAGGGCCGTTCAATTAAAGCGGTCAATGTTCTTATTTTGAAGTAAAATCTACTGAACATACAAACAAAGTGTAACAATTAAATGGATTCATCGCGAGCAAATTACTGACAAAGCTACTAAAAATGCCGCCATACCATTTATACCAGAACAGATTCTAAATTATCTTCCCAATTAAAACAGGGTTCATTAGGAAATGCTCTTAACAGGCTGATCATTAATGCAATTGGTTTAATATATATAATTCTTACAAAAAAATTGAAACAAGACCTCATGGTTTATAAATAAGCATCAAATCGAAGAGTGAAGTGTCAAAAAGTGAGGAGGAAAGGTCCCGTCTATCTGGAAATTGCAGCAACGTGATGCAGGACATTTCACGTTCAGAGACAATCAAGTTGTCACTTAAGATTCCACAAGTGAGGTTTTTCGTCTCCTTGCCCTTTTATTGTAGTTTCTTGAAAAGGGTTATCCTCCATTATTGTTGGGCGTTTGTCAAAATAAGGCTAAGCATGAAAAATCTCTCTACCCAAATTTTCTCTTTATAGTACGTGTGTGTGTGCAATCACATTAACGTTTCAGAAATGGGCAATTTGGTATATTTATTTTCCGCTTTGCCTTGGTTGTATTGACCTTTGGCTCATTGTGTACCGTTGGCCTGTTGTCAGTGTTAAAGCAGCAAATGCTACTTTAACTTGCGGTTTAATGAAACCTAGTTGTTAACCTACCATTGTCTTACATTATCATTACAAAGACCCTCCAGCTTCTATGTGGTTCCTCGTTCCACAAGTACAAGACTTTTCCTGCACGTAAACATAGATGAAATTCACTTGTGTTTGCCTGATAGCTTAAACGTTTGAGGACAAAGGTCAAAGAGTGGGGCGGTAACAATTCCTGGCATGCCCCCCTCGAAAAAGTTATTTCTAGATGGCCTGTGTGCCATTGAACGGCTGCATTTACGGGTCATTCCGATAGTCGTACCTGTGCGGTAGCTGAGAGACCTCTACTGTCAGGATGGCCGAGCGGTCTAAGGCGCTGCGTTCAGGTCGCAGTCTCCTCTGGAGGCGTGGGTTCGAATCCCACTTCTGACATTGCTTTGCACACACTGGAGACTCCAGGCTCGGGTACACATGGAAACGGCCTTGCGCTAATTTATGTCAGACAGTGTAAGGGATCCAATCCACATCTGCCTTGAAGTTGCTAGAAATCCTCTGAAGGGCTTGATTACCAGGCAGGGGTTTGTACCAGGCAAAGGTTTGTTCCAGCCAGCGTGAGTTCTGTCAGCCCCTTTGCCTGCTGTCGATCTGCTTTCTTCCTCTAGTGAGGGCCAGTGGCGCAATGGATAACGCGTCTGACTACGGATCAGAAGATTCTAGGTTCGACTCCTGGCTGGCTCGTTGCCCCTCAGCTCCTTTTCGTGCCACGAGGGCTTCCGGTGACAACGCAAAAAAAAGCTCAGACGATGGACAGTATCCGGGCTTTCGATAGCTCAGTTGGTAGAGCGGAGGACTGTAGGCATCTCACTGGTCATCCTTAGGTCGCTGGTTCGAATCCGGCTCGAAGGAAGCTTCTTTTTAAGCCTTGGAGACCTTCAAAGGCCATAGTTTTCATAGTCTCACGAAAAACAGCCAGAGGGCGTCCAAAACCGCATTCCATGACCGGGAATCGAACCCGGGCCGCGGCGGTGAGAGCGCCGAATCCTAGCCACTAGACCACCAGGGAGCACACGCTTGTGAACGTTCCTACGCGGGAGCCGACAAGATGTGTCTCCTTAATAGAGCCAGTCTGTCAGTTCAAAAGAATTTCCCACCACGCTGCCCCGTGTGAGGCTCGAACTCACGACCTTCAGATTATGAGACTGACGCGCTGCCAAACTGCGCCAACGAGGCATGCCACAGCACAAATCGTTAAACAGCAAAGGTCAAAAGTGAAAAGACTAGGCCTTTTGTTGATATAACAGGGAAGCTATCCATTTGGTTTCGGCCAAACGTTTGTGTTGGAAGGGAACTGCACATATAAACAGGCTGCGGGGAGTTCTAAGAATGGATATTCTTGCTTGTGACCACGATGTGATACAATCTGAGAAAACATAGGAAATCTCTGTGCGCTAAACTCTTTGGCAGCGCCCGCCGGACGCAGTGGTGCAACTCTGGTCTGACCGTTTTCATTTCAGTGACAGAATAGCCTGACATTTCAGTATGCAATGTTTTTTAAAAGTAACAACAACCACAAAAAATAAAAAAAACTTTTCATTAAATCTGATTCAACAATTTCATATGAGTTATGAAAGCGCAATTAGTGCATCGCATAAGGAGCAGGACTTGGTTTAAATGACTCTAGGGTTAACTTTTTTTTTTATGAAACAGGTAAAGGGACGGACACTCCTTGGGATAATGAAGCCATACACATAGCCCTTACCGTAAATCAGGGCCGTTCAATTAAAGCGGTCAATGTTCTTATTTTGAAGTAAAATCTACTGAACATACAAACAAAGTGTAACAATTAAATGGATTCATCGCGAGCAAATTACTGACAAAGCTACTAAAAATGCCGCCATACCATTTATACCAGAACAGATTCTAAATTATCTTCCCAATTAAAACAGGGTTCATTAGGAAATGCTCTTAACAGGCTGATCATTAATGCAATTGGTTTAATATATATAATTCTTACAAAAAAATTGAAACAAGACCTCATGGTTTATAAATAAGCATCAAATCGAAGAGTGAAGTGTCAAAAAGTGAGGAGGAAAGGTCCCGTCTATCTGGGAATTGCGCTCCTGGCAGGACGTTATTTCTAGATGGCCTGTGTGCCATTGAACGGCTGCATTTACGGGTCATTCCGATAGTCGTACCTGTGCGTTAGCTGAGAGACCTCTACTGTCAGGATGGCTGAGCGGTCTAAGGCGCTGCGTTCAGGTCGCAGTCTCCTCTGGAGGCGTGGGTTCGAATTCCACTTCTGACATTGCTTTGCACACACTGGAGACTCCAGGCTCGGGTACACATGGAAACGGCCTTGCGCTAATTTATGTCAGACAGTGTAAGGGATCCAATCCACATCTGCCTTGAAGTTGCTAGAAATGCTCTGAAGGGCTTGATTACCAGGCAAAGGTTTGTACCAGGCACAGGTTTGTTCCAGCCAGCGTGAGTTCTGTCAGCCCCTTTGCCTGCTGTCGATCTGCTTTCTTCCTGTAGTGAGGGCCAGTGGCGCAATGGATAACGCGTCTGACTACGGATCAGAAGATTCTAGGTTCGACTCCTGGCTGGCTCGTTGCCCCTCAGCTCCTTTTCGTGCCACGAGGGCTTCCGCTGACAACGCAAAAAAAAGCTCAGACGATGGACAGTATCCGGGCCTTCGATAGCTCAGTTGGTAGAGCGGAGGACTGTAGGCATCTCACTGGTCATCCTTAGGTCGCTGGTTCGAATCCGGCTCGAAGGAAGCTTCTTTTTAAGCCTTGGAGACCTTCAAAGGCCATTGTTTTCATAGTCTCACGAAAAACAGCCAGAGGGCGTCCAAAACCACATTCCCTGACCGGGAATCGAACCCGGGCCGCGGCGGTGAGAGCGCCGAATTCTAGCCACTAGACCACCAGGGAGCACACGCTTGTGAACGTTCCTACGCGGGAGCCGACAAGATGTGTCTCCTGAATAGAGCCATTCTGTCAGTTCAAAATAATTTCCCACCACGCTGCCCCGTGTGAGGCTCGAACTCACGACCTTCAGATTATGAGACTGACGCGCTGCCAAACTGCGCCAACGAGGCATGCCACGGCACAAATCGTTAAACAGCAAAGGTCAAAAGTGAAAAGACTAGGCCTTTTGTTGATATAACAGGGAAGCTATCCATTTGGTTTCGGCCAAACGTTTGTGTTGGAAGGGAACTGCACATATAAACAGGCTGCGGGGAGTTCTAAGAATGGATATTCTTGCTTGTGACCACGATGTGATACAATCTGAGAAAACATAGGAAATCTCTGTGCGCTAAACTCTTTGGCAGCGCCCGCCGGACGCAGTGGTGCAACTCTGGTCTGACCGTTTTCATTTCAGTGACAGAATAGCCTGACATTTCAGTATGCAATGTTTTTTAAAAGTAACAACAACCACAAAAAATAAAAAAACTTTTCATTAAATCTGATTCAACAATTTCATATGAGTTATGAAAGCGCAATTAGTGCATCGCATAAGGAGCAGGACTTAGTTTAAATGACTCTAGGGTTAACTTTTTTTTTTATGAAACAGGTAAAGGGACGGACACTCCTTGGGATAATGAAGCCATACACATAGCCCTTACCGTAAATCAGGGCCGTTCAATTAAAGCGGTCAATGTTCTTATTTTGAAGTAAAATCTACTGAACATACAAACAAAGTGTAACAATTAAATGGATTCATCGCGAGCAAATTACTGACAAAGCTACTAAAAATGCCGCCATACCATTTATACCAGAACAGATTCTAAATTATCTTCCCAATTAAAACAGGGTTCATTAGGAAATGCTCTTAACAGGCTGATCATTAATGCAATTGGTTTAATATATATAATTCTTACAAAAAAATTGAAACAAGACCTCATGGTTTATAAATAAGCATCAAATCGAAGAGTGAAGTGTCAAAAAGTGAGGAGGAAAGGTCCCGTCTATCTGGGAATTGCGCTCCTGGCAGGACGTTATTTCTAGATGGCCTGTGTGCCATTGAACGGCTGCATTTACGGGTCATTCCGATAGTCGTACCTGTGCGGTAGCTGAGAGACCTCTACTGTCAGGATGGCCGAGCGGTCTAAGGCGCTGCGTTCAGGTCGCAGTCTCCTCTGGAGGCGTGGGTTCGAATCCCACTTCTGACATTGCTTTGCACACACTGGAGACTCCAGGCTCGGGTACACATGGAAACGGCCTTGCGCTAATTTATGTCAGACAGTGTAAGGGATCCAATCCACATCTGCCTTGAAGTTGCTAGAAATCCTCTGAAGGGCTTGATTACCAGGCAAAGGTTTGTACCAGGCACAGGTTTGTTCCAGCCAGCGTGAGTTCTGTCAGCCCCTTTGCCTGCTGTCGATCTGCTTTCTTCCTGTAGTGAGGGCCAGTGGCGCAATGGATAACGCGTCTGACTACGGATCAGAAGATTCTAGGTTCGACTCCTGGCTGGCTCGTTGCCCCTCAGCTCCTTTTCGTGCCACGAGGGCTTCCGCTGACAACGCAAAAAAAAGCTCAGACGATGGACAGTATCCGGGCCTTCGATAGCTCAGTTGGTAGAGCGGAGGACTGTAGGCATCTCACTGGTCATCCTTAGGTCGCTGGTTCGAATCCGGCTCAAAGGAAGCTTCTTTTTAAGCCTTGGAGACCTTCAAAGGCCATTGTTTTCATAGTCTCACGAAAAACAGCCAGAGGGCGTCCAAAACCGCATTCCCTGACCGGGAATCGAACCCGGGCCGCAGCGGTGAGAGCGCCGTATCCTAGCCACTAGACCACCAGGGAGCACACGCTTGTGAACGTTCCTACGCGGGAGCCGACAAGATGTGTCTCCTTAATAGAGCCAGTCTATCAGTTCAAAAGAATTTCCCACCACGCTGCCCCGTGTGAGGCTCGAACTCACGACCTTCAGATTATGAGACTGACGCGCTGCCAAACTGCGCCAACGAGGCATGCCACGGCACAAATCGTTAAACAGCAAAGGTCAAAAGTGAAAAGACTAGGCCTTTTGTTGATATAACAGGGAAGCTATCCATTTGGTTTCGGCCAAACGTTTGTGTTGGAAGGGAACTGCACATATAAACAGGCTGCGGGGAGTTCTAAGAATGGATATTCTTGCTTGTGACCACGATGTGATACAATCTGAGAAAACATAGGAAATCTCTGTGCGCTAAACTCTTTGGCAGCGCCCGCCGGACGCAGTGGTGCAACTCTGGTCTGACCGTTTTCATTTCAGTGACAGAATAGCCTGACATTTCAGTATGCAATGTTTTTTAAAAGTAACAACAACCACAAAAAATAAAAAAACTTTTCATTAAATCTGATTCAACAATTTCATATGAGTTATGAAAGCGCAATTAGTGCATCGCATAAGGAGCAGGACTTAGTTTAAATGACTCTAGGGTTAACTTTTTTTTTTATGAAACAGGTAAAGGGACGGACACTCCTTGGGATAATGAAGCCATACACATAGCCCTTACCGTAAATCAGGGCCGTTCAATTAAAGCGGTCAATGTTCTTATTTTGAAGTAAAATCTACTGAACATACAAACAAAGTGTAACAATTAAATGGATTCATCGCGAGCAAATTACTGACAAAGCTACTAAAAATGCCGCCATACCATTTATACCAGAACAGATTCTAAATTATCTTCCCAATTAAAACAGGGTTCATTAGGAAATGCTCTTAACAGGCTGATCATTAATGCAATTGGTTTAATATATATAATTCTTACAAAAAAATTGAAACAAGACCTCATGGTTTATAAATAAGCATCAAATCGAAGAGTGAAGTGTCAAAAAGTGAGGAGGAAAGGTCCCGTCTATCTGGGAATTGCGCTCCTGGCAGGACGTTATTTCTAGATGGCCTGTGTGCCATTGAACGGCTGCATTTACGGGTCATTCCGATAGTCGTACCTGTGCGGTAGCTGAGAGACCTCTACTGTCAGGATGGCCGAGCGGTCTAAGGCGCTGCGTTCAGGTCGCAGTCTCCTCTGGAGGCGTGGGTTCGAATCCCACTTCTGACATTGCTTTGCACACACTGGAGACTCCAGGCTCGGGTACACATGGAAACGGCCTTGCGCTAATTTATGTCAGACAGTGTAAGGGATCCAATCCACATCTGCCTTGAAGTTGCTAGAAATCCTCTGAAGGGCTTGATTACCAGGCAAAGGTTTGTACCAGGCACAGGTTTGTTCCAGCCAGCGTGAGTTCTGTCAGCCCCTTTGCCTGCTGTCGATCTGCTTTCTTCCTGTAGTGAGGGCCAGTGGCGCAATGGATAACGCGTCTGACTACGGATCAGAAGATTCTAGGTTCGACTCCTGGCTGGCTCGTTGCCCCTCAGCTCCTTTTCGTGCCACGAGGGCTTCCGCTGACAACGCAAAAAAAAGCTCAGACGATGGACAGTATCCGGGCCTTCGATAGCTCAGTTGGTAGAGCGGAGGACTGTAGGCATCTCACTGGTCATCCTTAGGTCGCTGGTTCGAATCCGGCTCGAATGAAGCTTCTTTTTAAGCCTTGGAGACCTTCAAAGGCCATTGTTTTCATAGTCTCACGAAAAACAGCCAGAGGGCGCCCAAAACCGCATTCCCTGACCCGGAATCGAACCCGGGCCGCGGCGGTGAGAGCGCCGAATCCTAGCCACTAGACCACCAGGGAGCACACGCTTGTGAACGTTCCTACGCGGGAGCCGACAAGATGTGTCTCCTTAATAGAGCCATTCTGTCAGTTCAAAAGAATTTCCCACCACGCTGCCCCGTGTGAGGCTCGAACTCACGACCTTCAGATTATGAGACTGACGCGCTGCCAAACTGCGCCAACGAGGCATGCCACGGCACAAATCGTTAGACAGCAAAGGTCTAAAGTGAAAAGACTAGGCCTTTTGTTGATATAACAGGGAAGCTATCCATTTGGTTTCGGCCAAACGTTTGTGTTGGAAGGGAACTGCACATATAAACAGGCTGCGGGGAGTTCTAAGAATGGATATTCTTGCTTGTGACCACGATGTGATACAATCTGAGAAAACATAGGAAATCTCTGTGCGCTAAACTCTTTGGCAGCGCCCGCCGGACGCAGTGGTGCAACTCTGGTCTGACCGTTTTCATTTCAGTGACAGAATAGCCTGACATTTCAGTATGCAATGTTTTTTAAAAGTAACAACAACCACAAAAAATAAAAAAACTTTTCATTAAATCTGATTCAACAATTTCATATGAGTTATGAAAGCGCAATTAGTGCATCGCATAAGGAGCAGGACTTAGTTTAAATGACTCTAGGGTTAACTTTTTTTTTTATGAAACAGGTAAAGGGACGGACACTCCTTGGGATAATGAAGCCATACACATAGCCCTTACCGTAAATCAGGGCCGTTCAATTAAAGCGGTCAATGTTCTTATTTTGAAGTAAAATCTACTGAACATACAAACAAAGTGTAACAATTAAATGGATTCATCGCGAGCAAATTACTGACAAAGCTACTAAAAATGCCGCCATACCATTTATACCAGAACAGATTCTAAATTATCTTCCCAATTAAAACAGGGTTCATTAGGAAATGCTCTTAACAGGCTGATCATTAATGCAATTGGTTTAATATATATAATTCTTACAAAAAAATTGAAACAAGACCTCATGGTTTATAAATAAGCATCAAATCGAAGAGTGAAGTGTCAAAAAGTGAGGAGGAAAGGTCCCGTCTATCTGGGAATTGCGCTCCTGGCAGGACGTTATTTCTAGATGGCCTGTGTGCCATTGAACGGCTGCATTTACGGGTCATTCCGATAGTCGTACCTGTGCGGTAGCTGAGAGACCTCTACTGTCAGGATGGCCGAGCGGTCTAAGGCACTGCGTTCAGGTCGCAGTCTCCTCTGGAGGCGTGGGTTCGAATCCCACTTCTGACATTGCTTTGCACACACTGGAGACTCCAGGCTCGGGTACACATGGAAACGGCCTTGCGCTAATTTATGTCAGACAGTGTAAGGGATCCAATCCACATCTGCCTTGAAGTTGCTAGAAATCCTCTGAAGGGCTTGATTACCAGGCAAAGGTTTGTACCAGGCACAGGTTTGTTCCAGCCAGCGTGAGTTCTGTCAGCCCCTTTGCCTGCTGTCGATCTGCTTTCTTCCTGTAGTGAGGGCCAGTGGCGCAATGGATAACGCGTCTGACTACGGATCAGAAGATTCTAGGTTCGACTCCTGGCTGGCTCGTTGCCCCTCAGCTCCTTTTCGTGCCACGAGGGCTTCCGCTGACAACGCAAAAAAAAGCTCAGACGATGGACAGTATCCGGGCCTTCGATAGCTCAGTTGGTAGAGCGGAGGACTGTAGGCATCTCACTGGTCATCCTTAGGTCGCTGGTTCGAATCCGGCTCAAAGGAAGCTTCTTTTTAAGCCTTGGAGACCTTCAAAGGCCATTGTTTTCATAGTCTCACGAAAAACAGCCAGAGGGCGTCCAAAACCGCATTCCCTGACCGGGAATCGAACCCGGGCCGCAGCGGTGAGAGCGCCGTATCCTAGCCACTAGACCACCAGGGAGCACACGCTTGTGAACGTTCCTACGCGGGAGCCGACAAGATGTGTCTCCTTAATAGAGCCAGTCTATCAGTTCAAAAGAATTTCCCACCACGCTGCCCCGTGTGAGGCTCGAACTCACGACCTTCAGATTATGAGACTGACGCGCTGCCAAACTGCGCCAACGAGGCATGCCACGGCACAAATCGTTAAACAGCAAAGGTCAAAAGTGAAAAGACTAGGCCTTTTGTTGATATAACAGGGAAGCTATCCATTTGGTTTCGGCCAAACGTTTGTGTTGGAAGGGAACTGCACATATAAACAGGCTGCGGGGAGTTCTAAGAATGGATATTCTTGCTTGTGACCACGATGTGATACAATCTGAGAAAACATAGGAAATCTCTGTGCGCTAAACTCTTTGGCAGCGCCCGCCGGACGCAGTGGTGCAACTCTGGTCTGACCGTTTTCATTTCAGTGACAGAATAGCCTGACATTTCAGTATGCAATGTTTTTTAAAAGTAACAACAACCACAAAAAATAAAAAAACTTTTCATTAAATCTGATTCAACAATTTCATATGAGTTATGAAAGCGCAATTAGTGCATCGCATAAGGAGCAGGACTTAGTTTAAATGACTCTAGGGTTAACTTTTTTTTTTATGAAACAGGTAAAGGGACGGACACTCCTTGGGATAATGAAGCCATACACATAGCCCTTACCGTAAATCGGGGCAGTTCAATTAAAGCGGTCAATGTTCTTATTTTGAAGTAAAATCTACTGAACATACAAACAAAGTGTAACAATTAAATGGATTCATCGCGAGCAAATTACTGACAAAGCTACTAAAAATGCCGCCATACCATTTATACCAGAACAGATTCTAAATTATCTTCCCAATTAAAACAGGGTTCATTAGGAAATGCTCTTAACAGGCTGATCATTAATGCAATTGGTTTAATATATATAATTCTTACAAAAAAATTGAAACAAGACCTCATGGTTTATAAATAAGCATCAAATCGAAGAGTGAAGTGTCAAAAAGTGAGGAGGAAAGGTCCCGTCTATCTGGGAATTGCGCTCCTGGCAGGACGTTATTTCTAGATGGCCTGTGTGCCATTGAACGGCTGCATTTACGGGTCATTCCGATAGTCGTACCTGTGCGGTAGCTGAGAGACCTCTACTGTCAGGATGGCCGAGCGGTCTAAGGCGCTGCGTTCAGGTCGCAGTCTCCTCTGGAGGCGTGGGTTCGAATCCCACTTCTGACATTGCTTTGCACACACTGGAGACTCCAGGCTCGGGTACACATGGAAACGGCCTTGCGCTAATTTATGTCAGACAGTGTAAGGGATCCAATCCACATCTGCCTTGAAGTTGCTAGAAATCCTCTGAAGGGCTTGATTACCAGGCAAAGGTTTGTACCAGGCACAGGTTTGTTCCAGCCAGCGTGAGTTCTGTCAGCCCCTTTGCCTGCTGTCGATCTGCTTTCTTCCTGTAGTGAGGGCCAGTGGCGCAATGGATAACGCGTCTGACTACAGATCAGAAGATTCTAGGTTCGACTCCTGGCTGGCTCGTTGCTCCTCAGCTCCTTTTCGTGCCACGAGGGCTTCCGCTGACAACGCAAAAAAAAGCTCAGACGATGGACAGTATCCGGGCCTTCGATAGCTCAGTTGGTAGAGCGGAGGACTGTAGGCATCTCACTGGTCATCCTTAGGTCGCTGGTTCGAATCCGGCTCAAAGGAAGCTTCTTTTTAAGCCTTGGAGACCTTCAAAGGCCATTGTTTTCATAGTCTCACGAAAAACAGCCAGAGGGCGTCCAAAACCGCATTCCCTGACCGGGAATCGAACCCGGGCCGCGGCGGTGAGAGCGCCGTATCCTAGCCACTAGACCACCAGGGAGCACACGCTTGTGAACGTTCCTACGCGGGAGCCGACAAGATGTGTCTCCTTAATAGAGCCAGTCTATCAGTTCAAAAGAATTTCCCACCACGCTGCCCCGTGTGAGGCTCGAACTCACGACCTTCAGATTATGAGACTGACGCTGCTGATGTGATACAATCTGAGTAATCAAGCCCTTCAGAGGATTTCTAGCAACTTCAAGGCAGATGTGGATTGGATCCCTTACACTGTCTGACATAAATTAGCGCAAGGCCGTTTCCATGTGTACCCGAGCCTGGAGTCTCCAGTGTGTGCAAAGCAATGTCAGAAGTGGGATTCGAACCCACGCCTCCAGAGGAGACTGCGACCTGAACGCAGCGCCTTAGACCGCTCGGCCATCCTGACAGTAGAGGTCTCTCAGCTACCGCACAGGTACGACTATCGGAATGACCCGTAAATGCAGCCGTTCAATGGCACACAGGCCATCTAGAAATAACGTCCTGCCAGGAGCGCAATTCCCAGATAGACGGGACCTTTCCTCCTCACTTTTTGACACTTCACTCTTCGATTTGATGCTTATTTATAAACCATGAGGTCTTGTTTCAATTTTTTTGTAAGAATTATATATATTAAACCAATTGCATTAATGATCAGCCTGTTAAGAGCATTTCCTAATGAACCCTGTTTTAATTGGGAAGATAATTTAGAATCTGTTCTGGTATAAATGGTATGGCGGCATTTTTAGTAGCTTTGTCAGTAATTTGCTCGCGATGAATCCATTTAATTGTTACACTTTGTTTGTATGTTCAGTAGATTTTACTTCAAAATAAGAACATTGACCGCTTTAATTGAACGGCCCTGATTTACGGTAAGGGCTATGTGTATGGCTTCATTATCCCAAGGAGTGTCCGTCCCTTTACCTGTTTCATAAAAAAAAAAGTTAACCCTAGAGTCATTTAAACTAAGTCCTGCTCCTTATGCGATGCACTAATTGCGCTTTCATAACTCATATGAAATTGTTGAATCAGATTTAATGAAAAGTTTTTTTATTTTTTGTGGTTGTTGTTACTTTTAAAAAACATTGCATACTGAAATGTCAGGCTATTCTGTCACTGAAATGAAAACGGTCAGACCAGAGTTGCACCACTGCGTCCGGCGGGCGCTGCCAAAGAGTTTAGCGCACAGAGATTTCCTATGTTTTCTCAGATTGTATCACATCGTGGTCACAAGCAAGAATATCCATTCTTAGAACTCCCCGCAGCCTGTTTATATGTGCAGTTCCCTTCCAACACAAACGTTTGGCCGAAACCAAATGGATAGCTTCCCTGTTATATCAACAAAAGGCCTAGTCTTTTCACTTTTGACCTTTGCTGTTTAACGATTTGTGCCGTGGCATGCCTCGTTGTCGCAGTATGGCAGCGCGTCAGTCTCATAATCTGAAGGTCGTAAGTTCGAGCCTCACACGGGGCAGCGTGGTGGGAAATTCTTTTGAACTGACAGACTGGCTCTATTAAGGAGACACATCTTGCCGGCTCCCGCGTAGGAACGCGTAAATGCAGCCGTTCAATGGCACACAGGCCATCTAGAAATAACGTCCTGCCAGGAGCGCAATTCCCAGATAGACGGGACCTTTCCTCCTCACTTTTTGACACTTCACTCTTCGATTTGATGCTTATTTATAAACCATGAGGTCTTGTTTCAATTTTTTTGCAAGAATTATATATATTAAACCAATTGCATTAATGATCAGCCTGCTAAGAGCATTTCCTAATGAACCCTGTTTTAATTGGGAAGATAATTTAGAATCTGTTCTGGTATAAATGGTATGGCGGCATTTTTAGTAGCTTTGTCAGTAATTTGCTCGCGATGAATCCATTTAATTGTTACACTTTGTGTGTATGTTCAGTAGATTTTACTTCAAAATAAGAATATTGACCGCTTTAATTGAACAGCCCTGATTTACGGTAAGGGCTATGTGTATGGCTTCATTATCCCAAGGAGTGTCCGTCCCTTTACCTGTTTCATAAAACAAAAGTTAACCCTAGAGTCATTTAAACTAAGTCCTGCTCCTTATGCGATGCACTAATTGCGCTTTCATAACTCATATGAAATTGTTGAATCAGATTTAATGAAAAGTTTTTTTATTTTTTGTGGTTGTTGTTACTTTTAAAAAACATTGCATACTGAAATGTCAGGCTATTCTGTCACTGAAATGAAAACGGTCAGACCAGAGTTGCACCACTGCGTCCGGCGGGCGCTGCCAAAGAGTTTAGCGCACAGAGATTTCCTATGTTTTCTCAGATTGTATCACATCGTGGTCACAAGCAAGAATATCCATTCTTAGAACTCCCCGCAGCCTGTTTATATGTGCAGTTCCCTTCCAACACAAACGTTTGGCCGAAACCAAATGGATAGCTTCCCTGTTATATCAACAAAAGGCCTAGTCTTTTCACTTTTGACCTTTGCTGTTTAACGATTTGTGCCGTGGCATGCCTCGTTGGCGCAGTTTGGCAGCGCGTCAGTCTCATAATCTGAAGGTCGTGAGTTCGAGCCTCACACGGGGCAGCGTGGTGGGAAATTCTTTTGAACTGACAGACTGGCTCTATTAAGGAGACACATCTTGCCGGCTCCCGCGTAGGAACGTTCACGAGCGTGTGCTCCCTGGTGGTCTAGTGGCTAGGATTCGGCGCTCTCACCGCCGCGGCCCGGGTTCGATTCCCGGTCAGGGAATGCGGTTTTGGACGCCCTCTGGCTGTTTTTCGTGAGACTATGAAAACAATGGCCTTTGAAGGTCTCCAAGGCTTAAAAAGACGCTTCCTTCGAGCCGGATTCGAACCAGCGACCTAAGGATGACCAGTGAGATGCCTACAGTCCTCCGCTCTACCAACTGAGCTATCGAAGGACCGGATACCGTCTATCGTCTGAGCTTTTTTTTGCCTTGTCAGCGGAAGCCCTCGTGGCACGAAAAGGAGCTGAGGGGCAACGAGCCAGCCAGGAGTCGAACCTAGAATCTTCTGATCCGTAGTCAGACGCGTTATCCATTGAGCCACCGGCCCTCACTACAGGAAGAAAGCAGATCGACAGCAGGCAAAGGGGCTGACAGAACTCACGCTGGCTGGAAGAAACCTGTGCCTGGTACAAACCTTTGCCTGGTAATCAAGCCCTACAGAGGATTTCTAGCAACTTCAAGGCAGATGTGGATTGGATCCCTTACACTGTCTGACATAAATTAGCGCAAGGCCGTTTCCATGTGTAGCCGAGCCTGGAGTCTCCAGTGTGTGCAAAGCAATGTCAGAATGGGATTCGAACCCACGCCTCCAGAGGAGACTGCGACCTGAACGCAGCGCCTTAGACCGCTCGGCCATCCTTACTGTAGAGGTCTCTCAGCTACCGCACAGCTACGACTATCGGAATGACCCGTAAATGCAGCCGTTCAATGGCACACAGGCCATCTAGAAATAACGTCCTGCCAGGAGCGCAATTCCCAGATAGACGGGACCTTTCCTCCTCACTTTTTGACACTTCACTCTTTGATTTGATGCTTATTTATAAACCATGAGGTCTTGTTTCAATTTTTTTGCAAGAATTATATATATTAAACCAATTGCATTAATGATCAGCCTGCTAAGAGCATTTCCTAATGAACCCTGTTTTAATTGGGAAGATAATTTAGAATCTGTTCTGGTGTAAATGGTATGGCGGCATTTTTAGTAGCTTTGTCAGTAATTTGCTCGCGATGAATCCATTTAATTGTTACACTTTGTTTGTATGTTCAGTAGATTTTACTTCAAAATAAGAATATTGACTGCTTTAATTGAACAGCCCTGATTTACGGTAAGGGCTATGTGTATGGCTTCATTATCCCAAGGAGTGTCCGTCCCTTTACCTGTTTCATAAAAAAAAGTTAACCCTAGAGTCATTTAAACTAAGTCCTGCTCCTTATGCGATGCACTAATTGCGCTTTCATAACTCATATGAAATTGTTGAATCAGATTTAATGAAAAGTTTTTTTATTTTTTGTGGTTGTTGTTACTTTTAAAAAACATTGCATACTGAAATGTCAGGCTATTCTGTCACTGAAATGAAAACGGTCAGACCAGAGTTGCACCACTGCGTCCGGCGGGCGCTGCCAAAGAGTTTAGCGCACAGAGATTTCCTATGTTTTCTCAGATTGTATCACATCGTGGTCACAAGCAAGAATATCCATTCTTAGAACTCCCCGCAGCCTGTTTACATGTGCAGTTCCCTTCCAACACAAACGTTTGGCCGAAACCAAATGGATAGCTTCCCTGTTATATCAACAAAAGGCCTAGTCTTTTCACTTTTGACCTTTGCTGTTTAACGATTTGTGCCGTGGCATGCCTCGTTGGTGCAGTTTGGCAGCGCGTCAGTCTCATAATCTGAAGGTCGTGAGTTCGAGCCTCACACGGGGCAGCGTGGTGGGAAATTCTTTTGAACTGACAGACTGGCTCTATTAAGGAGACACATCTTGCCGGCTCCCGCGTAGGAACGTTCACGAGCGTGTGCTCCCTGGTGGTCTAGTGGCTAGGATTCGGCGCTCTCACCGCCGCGGCCCGGGTTCGATTCCCGGTCAGGGAATGCGGTTTTGGACGCCCTCTGGCTGTTTTTCGTGAGACTATGAAAACAATGGCCTTTGAAGGTCTCCAAGGCTTAAAAAGACGCTTCCTTCGAGCCGGATTCGAACCAGCGACCTAAGGATGACCAGTGAGATGCCTACAGTCCTCCGCTCTACCAACTGAGCTATCGAAGGACCGGATACCGTCTATCGTCTGAGCTTTTTTTGCCTTGTCAGCGGAAGCCCTCGTGGCACGAAAAGGAGCTGAGGGGCAACGAGCCAGCCAGGAGTCGAACCTAGAATCTTCTGATCCGTAGTCAGACGCGTTATCCATTGAGCCACCGGCCCTCACTACAGGAAGAAAGCAGATCGACAGCAGGCAAAGGGGCTGACAGAACTCACGCTGGCTGGAAGAAACCTGTGCCTGGTACAAACCTTTGCCTGGTAATCAAGCCCTTCAGAGGATTTCTAGCAACTTCAAGGCAGATGTGGATTGGATCCCTTACACTGTCTGACATAAATTAGCGCAAGGCCGTTTCCATGTGTAGCCGAGCCTGGAGTCTCCAGTGTGTGCAAAGCAATGTCAGAAGTGGGATTCGAACACACGCCTCCAGAGGAGACTGCGACCTGAACGCAGCGCCTTAGACCGCTCGGCCATCCTGACTGTAGAGGTCTCTCAGCTACCGCACAGCTACGACTATCGGAATGACCCGTAAATGCAGCCGTTCAATGGCACACAGGCCATCTAGAAATAACGTCCTGCCAGGAGCGCAATTCCCAGATAGACGGGACCTTTCCTCCTCACTTTTTGACACTTCACTCTTCGATTTGATGCTTATTTATAAACCATGAGGTCTTGTTTCAATTTTTTTGCAAGAATTATATATATTAAACCAATTGCATTAATGATCAGCCTGCTAAGAGCATTTCCTAATGAACCCTGTTTTAATTGGGAAGATAATTTAGAATCTGTTCTGGTATAAATGGTATGGCTGCATTTTTAGTAGCTTTGTCAGTAATTTGCTCGCGATGAATCCATTTAATTGTTACACTTTGTTTGTATGTTCAGTAGATTTTACTTCAAAATAAGAATATTGACCGCTTTAATTGAACAGCCCTGATTTACGGTAAGGGCTATGTGTATGGCTTCATTATCCCAAGGAGTGTCCGTCCCTTTACCTGTTTCATAAAAAAAAAGTTAACCCTAGAGTCATTTAAACTAAGTCCTGCTCCTTATGCGATGCACTAATTGCGCTTTCATAACTCATATGAAATTGTTGAATCAGATTTAATGAAAAGTTTTTTTATTTTTTGTGGTTGTTGTTACTTTTAAAAAACATTGCATACTGAAATGTCAGGCTATTCTGTCACTGAAATGAAAACGGTCAGACCAGAGTTGCACCACTGCGTCCGGCGGGCGCTGCCAAAGAGTTTAGCGCACAGAGATTTCCTATGTTTTCTCAGATTGTATCACATCGTGGTCACAAGCAAGAATATCCATTCTTAGAACTCCCCGCAGCCTGTTTATATGTGCAGTTCCCTTCCAACACAAACGTTTGGCCGAAACCAAATGGATAGCTTCCCTGTTATATCAACAAAAGGCCTAGTCTTTTCACTTTTGACCTTTGCTGTTTAACGATTTGTGCCGTGGCATGCCTCGTTGGCGCAGTTTGGCAGCGCGTCAGTCTCATAATCTGAAGGTCGTGAGTTCGAGCCTCACACGGGGCAGCGTGGTGGGAAATTCTTTTGAACTGACAGACTGGCTCTATTAAGGAGACACATCTTGCCGGCTCCCGCGTAGGAACGTTCACGAGCGTGTGCTCCCTGGTGGTCTAGTGGCTAGGATTCGGCGCTCTCACCGCCGCGGCCCGGGTTCGATTCCCGGTCAGGGAATGCGGTTTTGGACGCCCTCTGGCTGTTTTTCGTGAGACTATGAAAACAATGGCCTTTGAAGGTCTCCAAGGCTTAAAATGACGCTTCCTTCGAGCCGGATTCGAACCAGCGACCTAAGGATGACCAGTGAGATGCCTACAGTCCTCCGCTCTACCAACTGAGCTATCGAAGGACCGGATACCGTCTATCGTCTGAGCTTTTTTTTGCCTTGTCAGCGGAAGCCCTCGTGGCACGAAAAGGAGCTGAGGGGCAACGAGCCAGCCAGGAGTCGAACCTAGAATCTTCTGATCCGTAGTCAGACGCGTTATCCATTGCGCCACCGGCCCTCACTACAGGAAGAAAGCAGATCGACAGCACGCAAAGGGGCTGACAGAACTCACGCTGGCTGGAAGAAACCTGTGCCTGGTACAAACCTTTGCCTGCTAATCAAGCCCTTCAGAGGATTTCTAGCAACTTCAAGGCAGATGTGGATTGGATCCCTTACACTGTCTGACATAAATTAGCGCAAGGCCGTTTCCATGTGTAGCCGAGCCTGGAGTCTCCAGTGTGTGCAAAGCAATGTCAGAAGTGCGATTCGAACCCACGCCTCCAGAGGAGACTGCGATCTGAACGCAGCGCCTTAGACCGCTCGGCCATCCTGACTGTAGAGGTCTCTCAGCTACCGCACAGCTTCGACTATCGGAATGACCCGTAAATGCAGCCGTTCAATGGCACACAGGCCATCTAGAAATAACGTCCTGCCAGGAGCGCAATTCCCAGATAGACGGGACCTTTCCTCCTCACTTTTTGACACTTCACTCTTCGATTTGATGCTTATTTATAAACCATGAGGTCTTGTTTCAATTTTTTTGCAAGAATTATATATATTAAACCAATTGCATTAATGATCAGCCTGCTAAGAGCATTTCCTAATGAACCCTGTTTTAATTGGGAAGATAATTTAGAATCTGTTCTGGTATAAATGGTATGGCTGCATTTTTAGTAGCTTTGTCAGTAATTTGCTCGCGATGAATCCATTTAATTGTTACACTTTGTTTGTATGTTCAGTAGATTTTACTTCAAAATAAGAATATTGACCGCTTTAATTGAACAGCCCTGATTTACGGTAAGGGCTATGTGTATGGCTTCATTATCCCAAGGAGTGTCCGTCCCTTTACCTGTTTCATAAAAAAAAAGTTAACCCTAGAGTCATTTAAACTAAGTCCTGCTCCTTATGCGATGCACTAATTGCGCTTTCATAACTCATATGAAATTGTTGAATCAGATTTAATGAAAAGTTTTTTTATTTTTTGTGGTTGTTGTTACTTTTAAAAAACATTGCATACTGAAATGTCAGGCTATTCTGTCACTGAAATGAAAACGGTCAGACCAGAGTTGCACCACTGCGTCCGGCGGGCGCTGCCAAAGAGTTTAGCGCACAGAGATTTCCTATGTTTTCTCAGATTGTATCACATCGTGGTCACAAGCAAGAATATCCATTCTTAGAACTCCCCGCAGCCTGTTTATATGTGCAGTTCCCTTCCAACACAAACGTTTGGCCGAAACCAAATGGATAGCTTCCCTGTTATATCAACAAAAGGCCTAGTCTTTTCACTTTTGACCTTTGCTGTTTAACGATTTGTGCCGTGGCATGCCTCGTTGGCGCAGTTTGGCAGCGCGTCAGTCTCATAATCTGAAGGTCGTGAGTTCGAGCCTCACACGGGGCAGCGTGGTGGGAAATTCTTTTGAACTGACAGACTGGCTCTATTAAGGAGACACATCTTGCCGGCTCCCGCGTAGGAACGTTCACGAGCGTGTGCTCCCTGGTGGTCTAGTGGCTAGGATTCGGCGCTCTCACCGCCGCGGCCCGGGTTCGATTCCCGGTCAGGGAATGCGGTTTTGGACGCCCTCTGGCTGTTTTTCGTGAGACTATGAAAACAATGGCCTTTGAAGGTCTCCAAGGCTTAAAATGACGCTTCCTTCGAGCCGGATTCGAACCAGCGACCTAAGGATGACCAGTGAGATGCCTACAGTCCTCCGCTCTACCAACTGAGCTATCGAAGGACCGGATACCGTCTATCGTCTGAGCTTTTTTTGCCTTGTCAGCGGAAGCCCTCGTGGCACGAAAAGGAGCTGAGGGGCAACGAGCCAGCCAGGAGTCGAACCTAGAATCTTCTGATCCGTAGTCAGACGCGTTATCCATTGCGCCACCGGCCCTCACTACAGGAAGAAAGCAGATCGACAGCACGCAAAGGGGCTGACAGAACTCACGCTGGCTGGAAGAAACCTGTGCCTGGTACAAACCTTTGCCTGCTAATCAAGCCCTTCAGAGGATTTCTAGCAACTTCAAGGCAGATGTGGATTGGATCCCTTACACTGTCTGACATAAATTAGCGCAAGGCCGTTTCCATGTGTAGCCGAGCCTGGAGTCTCCAGTGTGTGCAAAGCAATGTCAGAAGTGCGATTCGAACCCACGCCTCCAGAGGAGACTGCGATCTGAACGCAGCGCCTTAGACCGCTCGGCCATCCTGACTGTAGAGGTCTCTCAGCTACCGCACAGCTTCGACTATCGGAATGACCCGTAAATGCAGCCGTTCAATGGCACACAGGCCATCTAGAAATAACGTCCTGCCAGGAGCGCAATTCCCAGATAGACGGGACCTTTCCTCCTCACTTTTTGACACTTCACTCTTCGATTTGATGCTTATTTATAAACCATGAGGTCTTGTTTCAATTTTTTTGCAAGAATTATATATATTAAACCAATTGCATTAATGATCAGCCTGCTAAGAGCATTTCCTAATGAACCCTGTTTTAATTGGGAAGATAATTTAGAATCTGTTCTGGTATAAATGGTATGGCTGCATTTTTAGTAGCTTTGTCAGTAATTTGCTCGCGATGAATCCATTTAATTGTTACACTTTGTTTGTATGTTCAGTAGATTTTACTTCAAAATAAGAATATTGACCGCTTTAATTGAACAGCCCTGATTTACGGTAAGGGCTATGTGTATGGCTTCATTATCCCAAGGAGTGTCCGTCCCTTTACCTGTTTCATAAAAAAAAAGTTAACCCTAGAGTCATTTAAACTAAGTCCTGCTCCTTATGCGATGCACTAATTGCGCTTTCATAACTCATATGAAATTGTTGAATCAGATTTAATGAAAAGTTTTTTTATTTTTTGTGGTTGTTGTTACTTTTAAAAAACATTGCATACTGAAATGTCAGGCTATTCTGTCACTGAAATGAAAACGGTCAGACCAGAGTTGCACCACTGCGTCCGGCGGGCGCTGCCAAAGAGTTTAGCGCACAGAGATTTCCTATGTTTTCTCAGATTGTATCACATCGTGGTCACAAGCAAGAATATCCATTCTTAGAACTCCCCGCAGCCTGTTTATATGTGCAGTTCCCTTCCAACACAAACGTTTGGCCGAAACCAAATGGATAGCTTCCCTGTTATATCAACAAAAGGCCTAGTCTTTTCACTTTTGACCTTTGCTGTTTAACGATTTGTGCCGTGGCATGCCTCGTTGGCGCAGTTTGGCAGCGCGTCAGTCTCATAATCTGAAGGTCGTGAGTTCGAGCCTCACACGGGGCAGCGTGGTGGGAAATTCTTTTGAACTGACAGACTGGCTCTATTAAGGAGACACATCTTGCCGGCTCCCGCGTAGGAACGTTCACGAGCGTGTGCTCCCTGGTGGTCTAGTGGCTAGGATTCGGCGCTCTCACCGCCGCGGCCCGGGTTCGATTCCCGGTCAGGGAATGCGGTTTTGGACGCCCTCTGGCTGTTTTTCGTGAGACTATGAAAACAATGGCCTTTGAAGGTCTCCAAGGCTTAAAATGACGCTTCCTTCGAGCCGGATTCGAACCAGCGACCTAAGGATGACCAGTGAGATGCCTACAGTCCTCCGCTCTACCAACTGAGCTATCGAAGGACCGGATACCGTCTATCGTCTGAGCTTTTTTTTGCCTTGTCAGCGGAAGCCCTCGTGGCACGAAAAGGAGCTGAGGGGCAACGAGCCAGCCAGGAGTCGAACCTAGAATCTTCTGATCCGTAGTCAGACGCGTTATCCATTGCGCCACCGGCCCTCACTACAGGAAGAAAGCAGATCGACAGCACGCAAAGGGGCTGACAGAACTCACGCTGGCTGGAAGAAACCTGTGCCTGGTACAAACCTTTGCCTGCTAATCAAGCCCTTCAGAGGATTTCTAGCAACTTCAAGGCAGATGTGGATTGGATCCCTTACACTGTCTGACATAAATTAGCGCAAGGCCGTTTCCATGTGTAGCCGAGCCTGGAGTCTCCAGTGTGTGCAAAGCAATGTCAGAAGTGCGATTCGAACCCACGCCTCCAGAGGAGACTGCGATCTGAACGCAGCGCCTTAGACCGCTCGGCCATCCTGACTGTAGAGGTCTCTCAGCTACCGCACAGCTTCGACTATCGGAATGACCCGTAAATGCAGCCGTTCAATGGCACACAGGCCATCTAGAAATAACGTCCTGCCAGGAGCGCAATTCCCAGATAGACGGGACCTTTCCTCCTCACTTTTTGACACTTCACTCTTCGATTTGATGCTTATTTATAAACCATGAGGTCTTGTTTCAATTTTTTTGCAAGAATTATATATATTAAACCAATTGCATTAATGATCAGCCTGCTAAGAGCATTTCCTAATGAACCCTGTTTTAATTGGGAAGATAATTTAGAATCTGTTCTGGTATAAATGGTATGGCTGCATTTTTAGTAGCTTTGTCAGTAATTTGCTCGCGATGAATCCATTTAATTGTTACACTTTGTTTGTATGTTCAGTAGATTTTACTTCAAAATAAGAATATTGACCGCTTTAATTGAACAGCCCTGATTTACGGTAAGGGCTATGTGTATGGCTTCATTATCCCAAGGAGTGTCCGTCCCTTTACCTGTTTCATAAAAAAAAAGTTAACCCTAGAGTCATTTAAACTAAGTCCTGCTCCTTATGCGATGCACTAATTGCGCTTTCATAACTCATATGAAATTGTTGAATCAGATTTAATGAAAAGTTTTTTTATTTTTTGTGGTTGTTGTTACTTTTAAAAAACATTGCATACTGAAATGTCAGGCTATTCTGTCACTGAAATGAAAACGGTCAGACCAGAGTTGCACCACTGCGTCCGGCGGGCGCTGCCAAAGAGTTTAGCGCACAGAGATTTCCTATGTTTTCTCAGATTGTATCACATCGTGGTCACAAGCAAGAATATCCATTCTTAGAACTCCCCGCAGCCTGTTTATATGTGCAGTTCCCTTCCAACACAAACGTTTGGCCGAAACCAAATGGATAGCTTCCCTGTTATATCAACAAAAGGCCTAGTCTTTTCACTTTTGACCTTTGCTGTTTAACGATTTGTGCCGTGGCATGCCTCGTTGGCGCAGTTTGGCAGCGCGTCAGTCTCATAATCTGAAGGTCGTGAGTTCGAGCCTCACACGGGGCAGCGTGGTGGGAAATTCTTTTGAACTGACAGACTGGCTCTATTAAGGAGACACATCTTGCCGGCTCCCGCGTAGGAACGTTCACGAGCGTGTGCTCCCTGGTGGTCTAGTGGCTAGGATTCGGCGCTCTCACCGCCGCGGCCCGGGTTCGATTCCCGGTCAGGGAATGCGGTTTTGGACGCCCTCTGGCTGTTTTTCGTGAGACTATGAAAACAATGGCCTTTGAAGGTCTCCAAGGCTTAAAATGACGCTTCCTTCGAGCCGGATTCGAACCAGCGACCTAAGGATGACCAGTGAGATGCCTACAGTCCTCCGCTCTACCAACTGAGCTATCGAAGGACCGGATACCGTCTATCGTCTGAGCTTTTTTTTGCCTTGTCAGCGGAAGCCCTCGTGGCACGAAAAGGAGCTGAGGGGCAACGAGCCAGCCAGGAGTCGAACCTAGAATCTTCTGATCCGTAGTCAGACGCGTTATCCATTGCGCCACCGGCCCTCACTACAGGAAGAAAGCAGATCGACAGCACGCAAAGGGGCTGACAGAACTCACGCTGGCTGGAAGAAACCTGTGCCTGGTACAAACCTTTGCCTGCTAATCAAGCCCTTCAGAGGATTTCTAGCAACTTCAAGGCAGATGTGGATTGGATCCCTTACACTGTCTGACATAAATTAGCGCAAGGCCGTTTCCATGTGTAGCCGAGCCTGGAGTCTCCAGTGTGTGCAAAGCAATGTCAGAAGTGCGATTCGAACCCACGCCTCCAGAGGAGACTGCGATCTGAACGCAGCGCCTTAGACCGCTCGGCCATCCTGACTGTAGAGGTCTCTCAGCTACCGCACAGCTTCGACTATCGGAATGACCCGTAAATGCAGCCGTTCAATGGCACACAGGCCATCTAGAAATAACGTCCTGCCAGGAGCGCAATTCCCAGATAGACGGGACCTTTCCTCCTCACTTTTTGACACTTCACTCTTCGATTTGATGCTTATTTATAAACCATGAGGTCTTGTTTCAATTTTTTTGCAAGAATTATATATATTAAACCAATTGCATTAATGATCAGCCTGCTAAGAGCATTTCCTAATGAACCCTGTTTTAATTGGGAAGATAATTTAGAATCTGTTCTGGTATAAATGGTATGGCTGCATTTTTAGTAGCTTTGTCAGTAATTTGCTCGCGATGAATCCATTTAATTGTTACACTTTGTTTGTATGTTCAGTAGATTTTACTTCAAAATAAGAATATTGACCGCTTTAATTGAACAGCCCTGATTTACGGTAAGGGCTATGTGTATGGCTTCATTATCCCAAGGAGTGTCCGTCCCTTTACCTGTTTCATAAAAAAAAAGTTAACCCTAGAGTCATTTAAACTAAGTCCTGCTCCTTATGCGATGCACTAATTGCGCTTTCATAACTCATATGAAATTGTTGAATCAGATTTAATGAAAAGTTTTTTTATTTTTTGTGGTTGTTGTTACTTTTAAAAAACATTGCATACTGAAATGTCAGGCTATTCTGTCACTGAAATGAAAACGGTCAGACCAGAGTTGCACCACTGCGTCCGGCGGGCGCTGCCAAAGAGTTTAGCGCACAGAGATTTCCTATGTTTTCTCAGATTGTATCACATCGTGGTCACAAGCAAGAATATCCATTCTTAGAACTCCCCGCAGCCTGTTTATATGTGCAGTTCCCTTCCAACACAAACGTTTGGCCGAAACCAAATGGATAGCTTCCCTGTTATATCAGCAAAAGGCCTAGTCTTTTCACTTTTGACCTTTGCTGTTTAACGATTTGTGCCGTGGCATGCCTCGTTGGCGCAGTTTGGCAGCGCGTCAGTCTCATAATCTGAAGGTGGTGAGTTCGAGCCTCACACGGGGCAGCGTGGTGGGAAATTCTTTTGAACTGACAGACTGGCTCTATTAAGGAGACACATCTTGCCGGCTCCCGCGTAGGAACGTTCACGAGCGTGTGCTCCCTGGTGGTCTAGTGGCTAGGATTCGGCGCTCTCACCGCCGCGGCACGGGTTCGATTCCCGGTCAGGGAATGCGGTTTTGGACGACCTCTGGCTGTTTTTCGTGAGACTATGAAAACAATGGCCTTTGAAGGTCTCCAAGGCTTAAAAAGACGCTTCCTTCGAGCCGGATTCGAACCAGCGACCTAAGGATGACCAGTGAGATGCCTACAGTCCTCCGCTCTACCAACTGAGCTATCGAAGGACCGGATACCGTCTATCGTCTGAGCTTTTTTTTGCCTTGTCAGCGGAAGCCCTTGTGGCACGAAAAGGAGCTGAGGGGCAACGATCCAGCCAGGAGTCGAACCTAGAATCTTCTGATCCGTAGTCAGACGCGTTATCCATTGCGCCACCGGCCCTCACTACAGGAAGAAAGCAGATCGACAGCAGGCAAAGGGGCTGACAGAACTCACGCTGGCTGGAAGAAACCTGTGCCTGGTACAAACCTTTGCCTGGTAATCAAGCCCTTCAGAGGATTTCTAGCAACTTCAAGGCAGATGTGGATTGGATCCCTTACACTGTCTGACATAAATTAGCGCAAGGCCGTTTCCATGTGTAGCCGAGCCTGGAGTCTCCAGTGTGTGCAAAGCAATGTCAGAAGTGGGATTCGAACACACGCCTCCAGAGGAGACTGCGACCTGAACGCAGCGCCTTAGACCGCTCGGCCATCCTGACTGTAGAGGTCTCTCAGCTACCGCACAGCTACGACTATCGGAATGACCCGTAAATGCAGCCGTTCAATGGCACACAGGCCATCTAGAAATAACGTCCTGCCAGGAGCGCAATTCCCAGATAGACGGGACCTTTCCTCCTCACTTTTTGACACTTCACTCTTCGATTTGATGCTTATTTATAAACCATGAGGTCTTGTTTCAATTTTTTTGCAAGAATTATATATATTAAACCAATTGCATTAATGATCAGCCTGCTAAGAGCATTTCCTAATGAACCCTGTTTTAATTGGGAAGATAATTTAGAATCTGTTCTGGTATAAATGGTATGGCTGCATTTTTAGTAGCTTTGTCAGTAATTTGCTCGCGATGAATCCATTTAATTGTTACACTTTGTTTGTATGTTCAGTAGATTTTACTTCAAAATAAGAATATTGACCGCTTTAATTGAACAGCCCTGATTTACGGTAAGGGCTATGTGTATGGCTTCATTATCCCAAGGAGTGTCCGTCCCTTTACCTGTTTCATAAAAAAAAAGTTAACCCTAGAGTCATTTAAACTAAGTCCTGCTCCTTATGCGATGCACTAATTGCGCTTTCATAACTCATATGAAATTGTTGAATCAGATTTAATGAAAAGTTTTTTTATTTTTTGTGGTTGTTGTTACTTTTAAAAAACATTGCATACTGAAATGTCAGGCTATTCTGTCACTGAAATGAAAACGGTCAGACCAGAGTTGCACCACTGCGTCCGGCGGGCGCTGCCAAAGAGTTTAGCGCACAGAGATTTCCTATGTTTTCTCAGATTGTATCACATCGTGGTCACAAGCCAGAATATCCATTCTTAGAACTCCCCGCAGCCTGTTTATATGTGCAGTTCCCTTCCAACACAAACGTTTGGCCGAAACCAAATGGATAGCTTCCCTGTTATATCAACAAAAGGCCTAGTCTTTTCACTTTTGACCTTTGCTGTTTAACGATTTGTGCCGTGGCATGCCTCGTTGGCGCAGTTTGGCAGCGCGTCAGTCTCATAATCTGAAGGTCGTGAGTTCGAGCCTCACACGGGGCAGCGTGGTGGGAAATTCTTTTGAACTGACAGACTGGCTCTATTAAGGAGACACATCTTGCCGGCTCCCGCGTAGGAACGTTCACGAGCGTGTGCTCCCTGGTGGTCTAGTGGCTAGGATTCGGCGCTCTCACCGCCGCGGCCCGGGCTCGATTCCCGGTCAGGGAATGCGGTTTTGGACGCCCTCTGGCTGTTTTTCGTGAGACTATGAAAACAATGGCCTTTGAAGGTCTCCAAGGCTTAAAAAGACGCTTCCTTCGAGCCGGATTCGAACCAGCGACCTAAGGATGACCAGTGAGATGCCTACAGTCCTCCGCTCTACCAACTGAGCTATCGAAGGACCGGATACCGTCTATCGTCTGAGCTTTTTTTTGCCTTGTCAGCGGAAGCCCTTGTGGCACGAAAAGGAGCTGAGGGGCAACGAGCCAGCCAGGAGTCGAACCTAGAATCTTCTGATCCGTAGTCAGACGCGTTATCCATTGCGCCACCGGCCCTCACTACAGGAAGAAAGCAGATCGACAGCAGGCAAAGGGGCTGACAGAACTCACGCTGGCTGGAAGGAACCTGTGCCTGGTACAAACCTTTGCCTGGTAATCAAGCCCTTCAGAGGATTTCTAGCAACTTCAAGGCAGATGTGGATTGGATCCCTTACACTGTCTGACATAAATTAGCGCAAGGCCGTTTCCATGTGTAGCCGAGCCTGGAGTCTCCAGTGTGTGCAAAGCAATGTCAGAAGTGGGATTCGAACCCACGCCTCCAGAGGAGACTGCGACCTGACACAGCGCCTTAGACCGCTCGGCCATCCTGACTGTAGAGGTCTCTCAGCTACCGCACAGCTACGACTATCGGAATGACCCGTAAATGCAGCCGTTCAATGGCACACAGGCCATCTAGAAATAACGTCCTGCCAGGAGCGCAATTCCCAGATAGACGGGACCTTTCCTCCTCACTTTTTGACACTTCACTCTTCGATTTGATGCTTATTTATAAACCACGAGGTCTTGTTTCAATTGTTTTGCAAGAATTATATATATTAAACCAATTGCATTAATGATCAGCCTGCTAAGAGCATTTCCTAATGAACCCTGTTTTAATTGGGAAGATAATTTAGAATCTGTTCTGGTATAAATGGTATGGTGGCATTTTTAGTAGCTTTGTCAGTAATTTGCTCGCGATGAATCCATTTAATTGTTACACTTTGTTTGTATGTTCAGTAGATTTTACTTCAAAATAAGAATATTGACCGCTTTAATTGAACAGCCCTGATTTACGGTAAGGGCTATGTGTATGGCTTCATTATCCCAAGGAGTGTCCGTCCCTTTACCTGTTTCATAAAAAAAAAAGTTAACCCTACAGTCATTTAAACTAAGTCCTGCTCCTTATGCGATGCACTAATTGCGCTTTCATAACTCATATGAAATTGTTGAATCAGATTTAATGAAAAGTTTTTTTATTTTTTGTGGTTGTTGTTACTTTTAAAAAACATTGCATACTGAAATGTCAGGCTATTCTGTCACTGAAATGAAAACGGTCAGACCAGAGTTGCACCACTGCGTCCGGCGGGCGCTGCCAAAGAGTTTAGCGCACAGAGATTTCCTATGTTTTCTCAGATTGTATCACATCGTGGTCACAAGCAAGAATATCCATTCTTAGAACTCCCCGCAGCCTGTTTATATGTGCAGTTCCCTTCCAACACAAACGTTTGGCCGAAACCAAATGGATAGCTTCCCTGTTATATCAACAAAAGGCCTAGTCTTTTCACTTTTGACCTTTGCTGTTTAATGATTTGTGCCGTGGCATGCCTCGTTGGCGCAGTTTGGCAGCGCGTCAGTCTCATAATCTGAAGGTCGTGAGTTCGAGCCTCACACGGGGCAGCGTGGTGGGAAATTCTTTTGAACTGACAGACTGGCTCTATTAAGGAGACACATCTTGCCGGCTCCCGCGTAGGAACGTTCACGAGCGTGTGCTCCCTGGTGGTCTAGTGGCTAGGATTCGGCGCTCTCACCGCCGCGGCCCGGGCTCGATTCCCGGTCAAGGAATGCGGTTTTGGACGCCCTCTGGCTGTTTTTCGTGAGACTATGAAAACAATGGCCTTTGAAGGTCTCCAAGGCTTAAAAAGACGCTTCCTTCGAGCCGGATTCGAACCATCGACCTAAGGATGACCAGTGAGATGCCTACAGTCCTCCGCTCTACCAACTGAGCTATCGAAGGACCGGATACCGTCTATCGTCTGAGCTTTTTTTTGCCTTGTCAGCGGAAGCCCTCGTGGCACGAAAAGGAGCTGAGGGGCAACGAGCCAGCCAGGAGTCGAACCTAGAATCTTCTGATCCGTAGTCAGACGCGTTATCCATTGCGCCACCGGCCCTCACTACAGGAAGAAAGCAGATCGACAGCACGCAAAGGGGCTGACAGAACTCACGCTGGCTGGAAGAAACCTGTGCCTGGTACAAACCTTTGCCTGGTAATCAAGCCCTTCAGAGGATTTCTAGCAACTTCAAGGCAGATGTGGATTGGATCCCTTACACTGTCTGACATAAATTAGCGCAAGGCCGTTTCCATGTCTAGCCGAGCCTGGAGTCTCCAGTGTGTGCAAAGCAATGTCAGAAGTGGGATTCGAACCCACGCCTCCAGAGGAGACTGCGACCTGAACGCAGCGCCTTAGACCGCTCGGCCATCCTGACTGTAGAGGTCTCTCAGCTACCGCACAGCTACGACTATCGGAATGACCCGTAAATGCAGCCGTTCAATGGCACACAGGCCATCTAGAAATAACGTCCTGCCAGGAGCGCAATTCCCAGATAGACGGGACCTTTCCTCCTCACTTTTTGACACTTCACTCTTCGATTTGATGCTTATTTATAAACCATGAGGTCTTGTTTCAATTTTTTTGCAAGAATTATATATATTAAACCAATTGCATTAATGATCAGCCTGCTAAGAGCATTTCCTAATGAACCCTGTTTTAATTGGGAAGATAATTTAGAATCTGTTCTGGTGTAAATGGTATGGCGGCATTTTTAGTAGCTTTGTCAGTAATTTGCTCGCGATGAATCCATTTAATTGTTACACTTTGTTTGTATGTTCAGTAGATTTTACTTCAAAATAAGAATATTGACCGCTTTAATTGAACAGCCCTGATTTACGGTAAGGGCTATGTGTATGGCTTCATTATCCCAAGGAGTGTCCGTCCCTTTACCTGTTTCATAAAAAAAAAGTTAACCCTAGAGTCATTTAAACTAAGTCCTGCTCCTTATGCGATGCACTAATTGCGCTTTCATAACTCATATGAAATTGTTGAATCAGATTTAATGAAAAGTTTTTTTATTTTTTGTGGTTGTTGTTACTTTTAAAAAACATTGCATACTGAAATGTCAGGCTATTGTGTCACTGAAATGAAAACGGTCAGACCAGAGTTGCACCACTGCGTCCGGCGGGCGCTGCCAAAGAGTTTAGCGCACAGAGATTTCCTATGTTTTCTCAGATTGTATCACATCGTGGTCACAAGCAAGAATATCCATTCTTAGAACTCCCCGCAGCCTGTTTATATGTGCAGTTCCCTTCCAACACAAACGTTTGGCCGAAACCAAATGGATAGCTTCCCTGTTATATCAACAAAAGGCCTAGTCTTTTCACTTTTGACCTTTGCTGTTTAACGATTTGTGCCGTGGCATGCCTCGTTGGCGCAGTTTGGCAGCGCGTCAGTCTCATAATCTGAAGGTCGTGAGTTCGAGCCTCACACGGGGCAGCGTGGTGGGAAATTCTTTTGAACTGACAGACTGGCTCCATTAAGGAGACACATCTTGCCGGCTCCCGTGTAGGAACGTTCACGAGCGTGTGCTCCCTGGTGGTCTAGTGGCTAGGATTCGGCGCTCTCACCGCCGCGGCCCGGGTTCGATTCCCGGTCAGGGAATGCGGTTTTGGACGCCCTCTGGCTGTTTTTCGTGAGACTATGAAAACAATGGCCTTTGAAGGTCTCCTAGGCTTAAAAAGACGCTTCCTTCGAGCCGGATTCGAACCAGCGACCTAAGGATGACCAGTGAGATGCCTACAGTCCTCCGCTCTACCAACTGAGCTATCGAAGGACCGGATACCGTCTATCGTCTGAGCTTTTTTTTGCCTTGTCAGCGGAAGCCCTCGTGGCACGAAAAGGAGCTGAGGGGCAACGAGCCAGCCAGGAGTCGAACCTAGAATCTTCTGATCCGTAGTCAGACGCGTTATCCATTGCGCCACCGGCCCTCACTACAGGAAGGAAGCAGATCGACAGCAGGCAA
The DNA here is from genome assembly GCA_029783895.1 of Triplophysa bombifrons. Taxonomy (NCBI): domain Eukaryota; kingdom Metazoa; phylum Chordata; class Actinopteri; order Cypriniformes; family Nemacheilidae; genus Triplophysa; species Triplophysa bombifrons. The sequence continues at coordinate 15,898,474 of CM056449.1, forward strand.
AGGGGCTGACAGAACTCACGCTGGCTGGAAGAAACCTGTGCCTGGTAATCAAGCCCTTCAGAGGATTTCTAGCAACTTCAAGGCAGATGTGGATTGGATCCCTTACACTGTCTGACATAAATTAGCGCAAGGCCGTTTCCATGTGTAGCCGAGCCTGGAGTCTCCAGTGTGTGCAAAGCAATGTCAGAAGTGGGATTCGAACCCACGCCTCCAGAGGAGACTGCGACCTGAACGCAGCGCCTTAGACCGCTCGGCCATCCTGACTGTAGAGGTCTCTCAGCTACCGCACATCTACGACTATCGGAATGACCCGTAAATGCAGCCGTTCAATGGCACACAGGCCATCTAGAAATAACGTCCTGCCAGGAGCGCAATTCCCAGATGGACGGGACCTTTCCTCCTCACTTTTTGACACTTCACTCTTCGATTTGATGCTTATTTATAAACCATGAGGTCTTGTTTCATTTTTTTTGCAAGAATTATATATATTAAACCAATTGCATTAATGATCAGCCTGTTAAGAGCATTTCCTAATGAACCCTGTTTTAATTGGGAAGATAATTTAGAATCTGTTCTGGTATAAATGGTATGGCGGCATTTTTAGTAGCTTTGTCTGTAATTTGCTTGCGATTTATCCATTTAATTGTTACACTTTGTTTGTATGTTCAGTAGATTTTACTTCTAAATAAGAATATTGACCGCTTTAATTGAACAGCCCTGATTTATGGTAAGGGCTATGTGTATGGCTTCATTATCCCAAGGAGTGTCCGTCCCTTTACCTGTTTCATAAAAAAAGTTAACCCTAGAGTCATTTAAACTAAGTCCTGCTCCTTATGCGATGCACTAATTGCGCTTTCATAACTCATATGAAATTGTTGAATCAGATTTAATGAAAAGTTTTTTTATTTTTGTGGTTGTTGTTACTTTTAAAAAACATTGCATACTGATACCGTCTATCGACTTTTTTTTTTGCCTTGTCAGCGGAAGCCCTCGTGGCACGAAAAGGAGCTGAGGGGCAACGAGCCAGCCAGGAGTCGAACCTAGAATCTTCTGATCCGTAGTCAGACGCGTTATCCATTGCGCCACTTGCCCTCACTACAGGAAGAAGGCAGATCGACAGCATCCAAAGGGGCTGACAGAACTCACGCTGGCTGGAACAAACGTGTGCCTGGTACAAACCTGTGCCTGGTAATCAAGCCCTTCAGAGGATTACTAGCAACTTCAAGGCAGATTTGGATTGGATCCCTTACACTGTCTGACATAAATTAGCGCAAGGCCGTTTCCATGTGTAGCCGAGCCTGGAGTCTCCAGTGTGTGCAAAGCAATGTCAGAAGTGGGATTCGAACCCACGCCTCCAGAGGACACTGCGACCTGAACACAGCGCCTTAGACTGCTCGGCCATCCGCTACCGCAAACCTACGACTATCGGAATGACCCATAAATGAAGCCGCTCACGCTGGCTGGAACAAACGTGTGCCTGGTAATCAAGCCCTTAAGAGGATTACTAGCAACTTCAAGGCAGATGTGGATTGGATCCCTTACACTGTCTGACATAAATTCCTTCGAGCCGGATTCGAACCAGTCTGACTATATGACATTATCCCAATCCTCTGCTGGAGCATCCAAAATGTATCTAGCAAACTTCAGAAGGGCCTCGACATGTACTGGCTTAAGCAGGGGGACACGTCTATCACTGCAGGATTTGTGTCTCTGGCGGCGCAGTGTGTTACTGATGGTAGCCTTTTTTACTTTGGTCCCCGCTCTCTGCGTGTGGTTCAGGGATTTTTGCTCACAGTTCTTGCGATCATTTTGACCCCACGGGGTGAGATCTTGCGTGGAGCTCCAGCTTGAGGGAGATTATCAGTGGTATTGTATGTCTTCCATTTTCTTATAATTGCTCCCACAGTTGATTTCTTCACACCAAGCTGCTTACCTATTGCAGATTCAGTCTTCCCAGCCTGTTGCAGGTCTGGTTTCCTTTGACAGCTCTTTGGTCTTGGCCATAGTGGAGTTTAGAGTGTGACTGTTTGAGGTTGTGGACAGGTGACTTTTATACTGACAACGAGTTCAAACAAATGCCATTAATACAGGTAATGAGTTGAGGACAGAGGAGCCTCTTAATGAAGAAGTTACAGGTCTTTGAGGGCCAGCAATCTTGCTTGTTTGTAGGTGACCAAATACTTTTTTTACCAAGGAATTTACCAAGTAATTCATAAAAAATCCTACAATATGATTGTCTGGTTTTTTTTGATGATTTGTCTCTCATAGTTGAGGTATACCTATGATGAAAATGACAGTTCTCTCTCCTCTTTTTAAGTGGGAGAACTTGCACAATTACTGTACTTGACACAAATTATCCAGTGCATATTCAAAATTTCTTGACAAGAAGTATTCTCCAGTCCAATTGAGATTTATACCGTCCACCTGATAAAAACGCACTCTCTCCCAAAAGAGCTAAACTAAAGTTTTGTTTCTTGCTAAACGAATCCAGCCAGTTATTTAGGGCAAAAGTCTACTGAAATATACATTACCTCTTCTATGAGTCTGCAGAGGTTTAGAGATGGTAATCCTTGTAGCAGGTGAAGCATTGCACACAACTTTCACCAATTCATTAAAGTCATTAGAATTTCTGATTGTCGAAGTTTAGTGTAATTCACACTGGCATGCAAGACAACTGTATCAATGTTTTTATCCTGGATCTAATACCACTGGAACTTGAGCAGCAATATCAAGCACCCAAGTCCCCAGAAAGCAATGTTTGCACAACAGTGTGTTTTGTCTTAACTTCCAAATGTCGGATGATAGAATTGTCAATGATGAGCGTTTAACGGGTGAGGTTAGGTGGCGATGGTGTTGCAGTGCTTGGTGCACAAAGCGTCTCAAATCGATTGCTGATAGTAAAGTTTAATTTCTGGTTCCTTGGGGGAGATGTTCTGGCTCTAATTCTGGACTTCCTCCATTCCTATAACCATTAAACTAGTGTTTAAAGCATTAAATGGTCTAGCTCCCTCTTATTTATCACACCTTTTAACTTAATATAAGCCCATTGTTTCTCTTCGGTCATCAATCCAGAGATTACTGTGTATCCCAAAGTTTAGGTTACCATATCGGGGTGATCGTGCATTTTCTGTTGCTGCCCCCAGACTTCAGAAAGCACTGCCCCTTTCCATTAGAACAGCCTCCTCACCTTCCTTCTTTAAGTCTCTGCTGAAAATATACTTCTTTGACCTGGCTTTCTGTAATTGATCTTGTGAATGTCTTTTATGTATGCTTTTATGTTTATAAATAAACGTGACATTGCCACTTACACTCTGAAAATACTGCTCGCCATTGAAAATGATCCACTGATCTCATGTAGAATTTTTAGTCTGTTGATAATTTTTACATATTTTTTTCCCAAGTTTTTTTATTACCATTTTCCAACAGTTTTATACAAATCAGTTATATGTATGTACAATTTGTTTATGTATTCATGTAAAAAAAAAAAACTGCTCATACTTGAAGTATTAAGTACAAATATATCAAATCAGGCATTAAGAGGACCAACCAAATTTACTTACTATAATAATTAATAAAAGGTTGCCAAATTGAGTCAAATGTTTGTTCTTTTTTCCTTAAAGAGTATTTAATTTTTTCCAATTGTAAATGTTTCATTACGTCTCTAAGAAGTATTTGATAAGTAGGAGGAATTTTATTTTTCCAGTTTAGTAAAATTAGACGTCTGGCTAGCAACATCACAAAACACAATACATTAATTTGTGAGCTGGTCAAATGTATATCAGCAGGTACAACACCAAATAATGACATTACTGGATCTGCTGGGAGTCTAACATAAAAAATTGCTGACAAAGTCTCAATTATTTTTGACCAATAGTGAGTGATGTGGGGACAGTTCCAAAATGTATGTGACAATGAAGCAGGGGCATATCCACAACGATCACAGGAGGTGTCCACTCCCGGAAACATCTTGGACAGTCTTTGTTTGGAAAGGTGCAATCGCTGCAGGATTTTAAATTGCAACAGACCGTGTCTGATACAAACAGAAGATGAGTGGACCCGTTCTTGAGCTTCGATCCATTGGTCGTCTTTGATGTTTAGTCCTAAATCTTTACTCCAAGCATCCTTTATATGGTCAAGTGTAGTTGTACAATCTATCTGCGAAAGGTAATTATATATTCTAGAAATAGATCCTTTTTTGAGTGGGTTGTTCAATAATACCTTGTTCATAGGACATTTTTCAGGCTGATTGGGAAAAGAGGGAAATGTCGCTTTAGTAAAGTTTTGTTATCAATATTAAATTTATGTTTTAACTGTTCAAATGTTGGAAATATTTTGTCAATGAAGAGGTCTATAATTGTATGCACTCCTTTAAGGTCCCATTGTTGAAATGTTTGACCTGAAAACCGCTTATGTGCTTGATTACCAGTTATTGGTGTAAGGACTGTACATTGAAAAATCAGAGGAGTAATGATCAATGATCTTCGTGTATTAGGAGAAAAAGCATGTTTTTCCATCTGTTCCCAATCAGGTTCGAGAGATCCGTTCCAGAATGACATACATCGAATATTACAGGCCCAATAATAGAGCCGGAAGCTGGGCAATCCCATTCCTCCCATGGGTTTGGGACTTTGTAAAAAATATTTTTTAATTCTTGGTATCTTTTTATTCCATATAAAGGACGCAACTAAAGAATCTATTTTGGTAAAAAAATCGTATTAATCAGAATTGGAACACACTGAAATAAAAATAAATATTTCGGTAAAACATTTATTCTGATAATATTAATTCAGCCGGCGAGAGAGATCAGGAGATTAGACCACCTCTCGATCTGTTGCTCCGTTTGTTTATATAGCTTCACTAAATTTTTGCTGAAAAGGCCAGACATTTCCTGCGTGATATTTATTCCGAGATATCTAAAACAGTCTGAAACAGCGAAGGAAAAGGAGTGAGCATATGTACTTGATCTTTTGCCCTAGAGCTGATCGGAAACAATATGCTTTTTGACAGATGAATATTATATCCTGATACTTTACCGAAGTCCAATAGCATGGTCATAATTTTTGGCAGAGAAAGAGATGGATCTGTAATATATAGAAGCAGATCGTCCGCATACAAGAACACTTTATGCTCCTTATCTACCCCTTATAATCCTCTGTAGAGCGTAGCAAGATGGCAAGAAGCTCTGACCGCAAACAACAATAGAGATAAAGGGCAGCCTTGTCGTGTTGAACGGTGAAGAGGAAAAAAAACAGAGTTCATATTATTTGTGTGAACACATGCTTTAGGCTGAGCATAAAGCAACTGAATTAAAGAAATGTAGTAGGGGCCAAATCCGAACCTCGAAATAGAAATTCTTGAATGTGTCATTTATTATTTTGGGAATAGTTGTTGTCTGACCAGAATCTGTTCGTATCTCTGTAATTAACCTTGACGCTGCTTCTTCTTTAATTTACCGGGCTAATAATTGACCTGTTTTTTCCCCATATTCATAGTTTTTGTGTCTTAATTGTGTCAAGAATATAGTCGTTTCTGCTGTGTATAGTAAATTGAGTTCAGTCTACAATGACTACTTTCTTTTATAAAGGTCTGGTGTTGGGGAATTAGCATAAACTCTCTCAATTTCCTTAAATTCTTGGGTCATTTTTACTCCTTTTCCCTTCGCTGCTTATTTTTCAAGGTACTCAAGCAAATAATCTGGCCCCTCATGTATGCTTTAAATGTTTCCCACAAGGTGGATCTTTTGATCTCTGGATCATCATTTGTAGGCAAAAATATCTCAATTTGTTTTTGCAGGCCTTCTATCACTTTATCATCAGATAAAAGAGCATAATTAAACCGTGTTTAATTATTTGGGTGTCGGGGCATGTCCCATCTCTATGTGGAATGATACTGGACTATGATCAGATAACATAATTGCTTCGTAATCACAATGTTTGATGTTTGTTTAATATGCACATTCAATTAAGAAGAAATGTATTCTAGAAAACGAATGATAAAAAGGAGAGAAGTACAAATATTTCCTTGTGTTTGGAGACAAAACTCTAAATGGATCAAATCATTTATAGGTGTTCATGAGTGTATGAATGGCTTTAGCAGACTTTGATATGTTGGATAGTTTTTGTGATGATCTATCAATTATTGGGTCTAACACCAGATTAAAATCCCCTCCAATAATCAATTTATGAGAGTCCATATTAGGTAATGCTGTAAAGAAAGAGGTAATAAAAGCCTCATCATCAACATTTGGGGCATATACACTGGCTAGAGTAACTGGTTTATTGTACAGTTTTCCTGTAACAATAACATATCGTCCTCGAGGATCAGATATTGTTTTTGATATTAAGAAGGGAATTGTCTTTCTAATAATTATAGCTGCGCCTCTGTTTTTTACTGGGAATTTAGAATGAAATATCTTTCCAATCCAATTAGTTTGTAACCGTTCCTGATCTCTCAAGTGTGTTTCTTGTAAAAACCCGATATCCATCTCTAATTTTTGAAGGTGGGACAATACATTTCCTCGTTTAATAGGTCCATTGAGTCCTTTACAGTTCCAGGAAATAATTTTGACCAAGTTTAAAATATTGTTTTTAGCCATAACTGTTTAGTTGGGAAAATAAAAAAATACTCAGTTTTGCTTTTTTGGACGATCTCAAATAAAAATCAAAGTTATATTCATTTGTATTGCAGGTAAAAACACATAACGAACCAAAATCCCTAAATACAACAAACCCCGCTCCAACCCTGATCTCCCCTGAACTAGCTGCTCTGTCCGAACAACAGAGGAAGCGCGTATTCCCAAAAGAGTTATTTATACACTCAGAGAGGTGTGTGAACATTTGACTTACCACCAAGCTCTTACAGAAAAAGAGAATGTTAAACTAATTTCGCTTTACAGACCTTCTTAACCATATTTTGGCCAGAACCTATGTCTAATGTAACCCAGATTTTCCCAAGATTTGAAGCAAATAAACTGTAAACAATATAAGAATAATTAAATAAGTAAAAACAACAATAATAGTAAAATGTATATACGCATTTATATGGTGTTTTACTAAACTAAGTTCGGGAGGAGCAGGAGCAGATAATTAACTCGGCTGGTCGGCTGTCAGCAATCACAACAATTAACCTATCACTTCAAAGAGAGAGAGAGAGTGTCTCTATAAATAGTCAAGACGTCTTACCTTCACTCTCTCTTCAGTCTCAAGCATTGGTATTTCCAATTACAGAATGTCAGAGAACGAAACAACCCAAATGGATAACTCCATCGAAGTTCCGGGTCCTTCGGCGTCCACAAACGACGGCCAGCCCAGCAGCGCACGCCGGGAAACGTCAAAACCCGCGGCTACTCCAAGAGGCCGTCGGCTTTCCCGCGCTTCCTCCTCTACCCCGAGACGCAGTGGCACACAGTCACCACCGCCTTCCAGGCAGGCATCGACGTCTCCAGCTTCCTCTTACGCGTCCATCCTCCCCGACCTCCCGCCTATCGAGATGTGGACGGTTGTATGATTACGGCAAGCGCTAATCAAAGCAGACGTCCATTTTTCGCGCCGATTGAACAAAGCCGAACTATACGGCATGTACTCCTCCCTCCAGCCGGATTCCCGGAATGCGCGAACTGTCACCCAGACGAGGGCAACAGGAAAGCCGAGGCAAGTCCGCGATTCCCCGTATCTACGGCCGGGTCAGACTCCAACGAAGAGGGGCCTCAGGTCCGAAAACCGCCGGAGCGTTCCCTCTGCAAGCTTGGGCCGCGCCCCGGACGCCAGAACCGACCACCCGCAGTCTCTTCTCCGCTCAGCAGAGCTCCAGCACGCAGCACCATCAGGCAACATTCAAGCCCACCACACAACGAGCCGCCCCGGCAGCGCGAGCATGGCTCCGCAAGCGGCCCCAGCTCACCCACACATCCTCGCTCTCTCCTCCAATCCTTTTCCCAGCCAATGGCCTGCGGCCCCGCCTTCATTTTCCAGTGCGAGGCTGCCTCCACTGACGTCTCAGGCTCAGGTTTACGACTTCTCCGCCTTCCCTCAGGTCTCCGGCACAGTCAATGAGAACAGCGCAAGACCGGCCTCGCAAATAGTCCCAGCGGACGCCATCCCTTCGCTAATGGCTCTCCCTCAGACTCGCCCCTCCTTCACACTGGCATCAGCAGCACCGATGCCGGTCCCGCCCAACGCCCCGGCCCTGGAGCCGCCCCCAGTGACGGCAAACATTAAAGCTCAGATTCTGGCAGGTGCGGACGTAGACCTCTACACTCTCCTATCTCCACTCTCACCTCCGTCAACAGATCGCCAAATCACCTACGGCGATCTCTCTCTCACTCTTAAAAACACAACACACAGCAGTTCACGCACTTTAACATTTCCAGAATTCACTGTAGCCTTTTCTCGTTATTTAGAGATAATCAGCACGGCATTCCCTCATAGGAGGCGCGAGCTCACCGACTACCTCGCTATAGTCGCGGAGCTCGCGCTTTCTTACGGAGGAACCCATTTTTATACTTACCATCGTTTATTTTCTGCCAAATGTGCCATCCGCGTAGCTCAATGGAACCAGTGTCCTTACTGGGGGGCACTGGACACTGAGCTGCACAACCGAGTTTTTCTCGGGTGCAAGAATTTTTCATGCGCGGTCTGCAGATCCGTCGCCCACAACACCACTTCTTGCCCGTTGGTTCACTCATCTTCCCCATGCCCGGACTCACCTCGCACCAAATCCACAGGCTACGTCCCACGCTTCCCATCACACCCTGTCAATCCACCTCTGCCCGATTCCGATCGGCGACAGGCTTCAGGAGGTGAACCATGCAGAAAATTTAACACTGGCGCCTGCTCACGCCAGCGGTGCCGCTACCTGCACGTTTGCAGCTTCTGCGGTGGTGCGCACGCCTACATCGTGTGCCAAGTATACAAAGCTTCAAATAAAAACCGTAAACAGTATTTATCGACTCCAGTGAATGTTTCCAATTTGTCCATTGAACTATCTCTTCACCCCGACTCAAGCTTTACTGATTACGTTCTGTCCGGTCTCTCAAACGGCTTCAACCCTGGTATCGAGAGTCTACCGTCCGTAAGCCTAGTCTGCCCCAACCTGCAGTCCGCGCTTGCCGAACCCGAAACGGTCGATCTTCTAATCAAAAATGAAATCGACTCAAACTTCATGATCGGCCCCTTCGCCGCTCCCCCGTTTAAAACCTTCCGCATCAGCCCCATCGGCGTAGCTACAAGAAAATTCTCAGGTAAAAAACGACTCATTTTCGACCTGTCGTCCCCCCACAATTCCCCGTACCCAAGCATTAACAGCCTCATACCGCTAGAAGAGTTTTCCCTTCTATACCACGACATCGACCAAGCGATTAAACTCATCAAAACCGCCGGACGCGGCGCCTGGCTCGCTAAAGTCGACATCACCTCCGCTTTCAAAGTAATGCCCATCAACCCAGACTTTTGGCATCTGTTCGGCATTCACTGGCGAAATCAATACTATTTTTCCGTTCGCCTCACTTTCGGTTGCAGAAGCAGTCCAAAAATTTTCGACATGCTGTCAGAGGCAATCTGTTGGATTCTCTCTAACAACTACGCCATTCCATACCTCATTCACCTTCTCGACGATTTTCTAGTTATCTCACGTCCAGACTCAATCCCAGCCGCGCATCTCTCGATAGTCCAAATAGTCTTCGCCAAGCTCGGCATCCCACTAGCCCAAGAAAAAACTTCGGGTCCGAGCACATCAATCGAATTCCTGGGCATTAATCTGGACTCGCTGAATTTTCAGGCTTCCTTGCCCAAAGAAAAAATCGACAGATCAATTCTGATCGCTTCCACTCTCCTAAACAAACCCCATTGTTCCAAACGCGAATTATTATCCGTTCTCGGTCACCTCAATTTCGCGATGCGTATCATTCCCCAAGGAAGATCGTTCGTTTCGCACCTCCTCTCTCTCGCTTCCTCAGCTCACGCCCTAGAGGACCCAATAACCTTAACCAGCGCATGCCTCGACGAGCTCGGTTTATGGTTTAAATTCCTAAATCAATGGAACGGCTTGTCCTTCTTTTACACGGACATGCGCGATCTCCCCGTCGACATCCAATTGTTCACCGACGCCGCCCCCTCCGTTGGTTTCGGAGGATATTACCAAGGACGCTGGTTCGCCTCCACCTGGCCCCCGCAGCTCCTAGAACTACCTCAGTCACTATTGTCCTCAGCTTTATTCGAGCTGTACCCTCTCGTAGCTGCCGCATATTTATGGGGGAAGGAATGGTCCGCCTTAAGCATTACCGTTCATTGCGACAACGAAGCGACAGTGCACTGCATCAATAAAGGCCGTTCACATTCTTCCGCACTGATGCCTTTCCTTAGACGTCTCACATGGATATCGGCTAGCGATCAGTTTATCGTTTCGGCTAAGCATGTTCCCGGTTCTGCAAACCAAATAGCCGACGCTCTTTCCCGTTTTGCCTTCCAGAAATTCAGGCGGCTAGCACCAGAGGCGGACCCCCTCCCAACACCAGTACCTCCCTATTCGGAACTGATATTCCCGTAAATCACCCGCTAAGATCTCTTCTAGATTCTTCATTCAATTCCATCATCCAAGCCGTCTCATTCAGGACCCTTCAATCTTACCTTACCGCGTGGAGGAGTTTCAAGTCATTCCACCAAACATACAACATGCCTTTTCCCGAGTCTCTCTACTAACCATCACCTCTTTCATATCCTTCCTAAATATCAACAAAAACCTGCAAGCCACCTCAATTAAAGGGTACCTTAGCGGAATCCAATTCTTCCACAAACTTATTTTTAACTCAACCTGCACAGCTATATCCAGTCCTCAAACCTCCATGCTCATCAAAGGAATTCAAAGATCTCAACCCGCCTCCCCGGACAAAAGACAACCCATAACCTTGGATATACTAACCAAATGCATTTCTACCCTCCGCAGAGGTTACCACTCCACGCCAACCACAGCATATCGGCAGCAACCGCCCCACACCGGCCTTCATCTCCATCCATGTTCTACAGCAGCAGACTTCACTCCCTTAGAGGCCAGCATCGCAGCTAGTGACCGCCCCATAAGGGCCCGTGCCTTCATCAATGTCTTGCAGCAGCGGACATCCTACAAACTTCACATAGAGGCCAGCATCGCAGCAAGCGACCGCCCCATAAGGGCCCGTGCCTTCATCAATGTCTTGCAGCAGCGGACATCCTACAAACTTCACATAGAGGCCAGCATCGCAGCAAGCGACCGCCCCATAAGGGCCCGAGCCTTCATCAATGTCTTGCAGCAGCGGACATCTTACACACAGAGGCCAGCATCGCAGCAGCGACCGCCCCTCAAGGGCCCGCGCCTCCATCCATCTTTTCTGCAGCAGCATACATCATACACATAGAGGCCAGCATCGCAGCAGCGACCGCCCCTCAAGGGCCCGCGCCTCCATCCATGTTTCTGCAGCAGCATACATCATTCACATAGAGGCCAGCATCGCAGCAAGCGACCGCCCCATAAGGGCCCGTGCCTTCATCAATGTCTTGCAGCAGCGGACATCCTACAAACTTCACATAGAGGCCAGCATCGCAGCAAGCGACCGCCCCATAAGGGCCCGAGCCTTCATCAATGTCTTGCAGCAGCGGACATCTTACACACAGAGGCCAGCATCGCAGCAGCGACCGCCCCTCAAGGGCCCGCGCCTCCATCCATCTTTTCTGCAGCACCATACATCATACACATAGAGGCCAGCATCGCAGCAAGCGACCGCCCCTCAAGGGCCCGTGCCTCGATCCATGTTTCCGCAGCAGCAGACATCCTACACACAGAGGCCAGCATCGCAGCAAGCGACCGCCCCATAAGGGCCCGAGCCTTCATCAATGTCTTGCAGCAGCGGACATCTTACATACAGAGGCCAGCATCGCAGCAGCGACCGCCCCTCAAGGGCCCGTGCCTCCATCCATGGTCTACAGCATTAGACATCATCCACTCAGAGGCCCGCATCGCGGCAGCAATCGCCCCACCAGGGCCCATGCCTCCATCTATTTTCTGCAGCAGCAGACATCCTACATTCAGAGGCCAGCGTCGCAGCAGCGACCGCCCCTCAAGGGCCCGTGCCTCCATCTACGTTCCTCAGCAGCAGACATCCTACATTCAGAGGCCAGCATCGCAGCAACGACCGCCCCTCAAGGGCCCGTGCCTCCATCCATGTTCTGCAGCAGCAAACATCACTCCCCTAGAGGCCAGCATCGCAGCAGCGACCGCCCCACAAGGGTCCGTGCCTCATCTACGCCATTCAGCAGCAATCACCATTAACTTAGAGGACAGCATCGCAGCAGCGACCGCCCACAAGGGCCCGTGCTTTCAGCTACGTCCTACAGCAGGAGACATCACTCCCTGAGAGGCCAGCATCGCAGCAGCGACCTCACAAGGCCCCGTGCATACATCTATTTTCTGCAGCAGCAGACATATTTCACTTAGAGCCCAGCATCGCAGCAGCAACCGCCCCTCAAGGGCCCGCGCCTATTTCCAGGTTCTTGCAGGAGCAGACATTACGACCTCAGAGGCCAGTACGGCAGCAGCGCCCACAAGGGCCAGTGCCTCCTTAGACGTTCCGTAGCATCGGACACCACTCCCTTAAAGGCCAAAACCACAGCAGTGACCTCCCCACAAGGCCCGCGCCTCCATTAATGTCCCGTAGCAGCAGACATCACTCTCTTACATCGCAGCAGAGACCGCCCCCCAAGGGCCCATGCCTCAATCTACATCCCTTGCTTCATTCATCCCTCCGATCAGCCGGCATCTTTCTCCAGGAAACCTCAAATTCCCTGCTTCAGTTACACCCGAAGTCTCTTCAAGACTCCACAAAATCAGCGTTCATACCAAGGCCGGGTCACCAGCAGCCAATACCAGCCTCGTTTTTGGGGGGGGGTGTGCGTATGCGGCTGCTGTCTTGCACCAGTTGCATCTCTTGGGGGGGAGTGTTCCGGGTTCAGGCTAATGCCGGATTCGGAGCCCTCACCCCGGACAGGGGGGAGTGCTCTGAGCTCGGAAGAATGAACGAGCTCGGAGCCCTCTCCCCGACAGCATGCCAAATACGCATACCTTCAAACTACTCTATTATCTGTGTAGGTGAACTCGTGAAATGGTGTTTTACTAAACTAAGTTCGGGAGGAGCAGGAGCAGATAATTAACTCGGCTGGTCGGCTGTCAGCAATCACAACAATTAACCTATCACTTCAAAGAGAGAGAGAGAGTGTCTCTATAAATAGTCAAGACGTCTTACCTTCACTCTCTCTTCAGTCTCAAGCATCCCACCACCACCCCGGCTCCTCACCTGGAGCCCCTCGTCTCCAGCAGGACACAAAAAGGGGGGGGGGAGTGTTCCGGGTTCAGGCTAATGCCGGATTCGGAGCCCTCACCCCGGACAGGGGGGAGTGCTCTGAGCTCGGAAGAATGAACGAGCTCGGAGCCCTCTCCCCGACAGCATGCCAAATACGCATACCTTCAAACTACTCTATTATCTGTGTAGGTGAACTCGTGAAAGTAAAGAAATGTAAGAACAATTAAGGAAAAATAAAATGAATACATAAATAAATGGTAAAAGGATTCACATCTTTTGGGTACCTGGTTGAGAGTCTAATACTCAGTTAGTGTAATTTTAGGCCATAGTATTACCACACAAATGTGTCCAAATCAGTATTCTTACGTTCAATGCTCATTCAGTGAAGATGATTTGTTACCGTCAATAAACTTCTCCACTGCCCGTGGATCGGTGAAAGACATTTTAGAACCATCGACGGGTGTAATCTCCAGATTGTCAGGGAAAAACATTCTGTACCGGATTCCAGCGTCACGTAGTTTGGCTTTCACTTGATTAAAGGCTGCTCGTTGTCGTCCTACCTCTGGGCTCATATCGGGGAAGATATGAAGCTGTGCTCCCCTGAAGGAAAGCCTGCTTTGGACCGGGACAACAACATGATCTTTTCTTTATCCAAGTAGTAGTGAAGGCGAACGATTATGGGTCGGGGCCGTTCACCATTCCGTGGTTTTGGGGCAAGACCTCTGTGGGCTCTTTCAGTAGTGAATCAGACTGTAGGTCAATGAGTTCAAGCTGAACATCAGTGGGTGCACTATCAACACTGCAGGTAAAGGGAGAGGAAGACAGCTGCATTTCATCCTCAACCCTTTTTGAAATCTTGAAAACGCCTTGAAAATTCATCATGCAGTGCTCCTAACATGGATGAGTACCTGTGCCTGTGATCAGCTGATGGTTTGACTTCTTTCAGGGTATATGTGTTCGAGATTGTTGCTGCCTAGTTGCCTTGAAATTAATTGCAACTTTGTCATGAAGGCTTTCACATGGCTATGCATTTCATGAGCAAAAAGGCCCTTGCCCTGCAGTTGTGTGTTCAGTTCATTCATCATTGCAGTCACATCAACAGCAAATGTCAAATCTGCCATCCAGTCCTTATCAGACAGCTCTGGGATGGTTTTGCCTTTCATCTCACAAAACTCTTTTATCTGCGATTTCAGAACCCAAAACCTTTTTAGCACCTTGCCCAGGCTGAGCCATCAGACAGCTGTGTGGTACCTGACATCACCATGTTCGCTCTCTTGCTCCTCCAATAGTGAAACAATCTGCCTGTGATTTAATGCTCGCGCTCTGATGAAATTAAATGTTGTAGTAACAACATCAACCACATGGCTAAGTTTTAGCACTGACTTGCACAATGCTTGCTGATGAATAATGCAATGTATAAACACCAATTTCTGCTCTGCGTTGAGTTCACTCACTTTATCTTGCATTCTTTTCAAAAGCCCAACATTTTTCCCTGTCAAATTCGGACATCCATCCTTAGCGACCTGCCAGTCTGTCCCATTCGAGTCCCAGTTTGTCCATGCATGCGTTTACCTCGGTGAACAGATCACTCCCCGTTGTGGTTTCTTTCATTGGCTGCATTGCTGCCAGCTCCTTTTAAGCTTGAAGTCGTGCGTTATCCCCGGAGAAATATGAGCAGCTGGGCTGTGTCACAGACGTCACAGCTCTCATCCAAAGCCAAAGAAAAAAAGTTGAAGCTTCCCACTTCACTTTGCAGCTGAAACTTCAGATTCTCTGCGATCTCCTCCACCCCTATCATCACGGTGTGGCGGGACAGCGGGATGTTTTTAAACGCTTTTTTCTCTGGGCATAGCAGTGCTGCAGACTCGATCATGTACTCTTTAACCAACTCCCCCTCCGAGAATGGCTTACTGTTCAGGGCGATTTTGTGGACAAAGCTGGTTCTGGTCGCTGCATCTCTGGCAGCATGCAGCTTTGTAAAACAGCTTTGTTGTTTTTCTAGCTTTGCTAGTAAATCCGTTGATGTCTGCGCTCGTTCGGCATCAGTCAAGTTTTTGTATTTCTCGGCATGTTTCGTCTCGTAATGCCATTTCAAATTGTATTCTTTAAACACGGCGACATGCTCCCCACAAACCAAACACACAGGTTTACCCTTGACTTCAGTAAAGAAAAAATTAGTAGTCCATATTTGTTTGAAAGTTCTGCTTTCGGCATCCACCTTCCTTTTTTTGGCATGAGCCGACATTTTCACATTTTTCAGGGGTGACAAGGAAAGAAGACAGGTTGTCAATCACACGCATTTTACATGCACAATTAACGTGCAAGATTGCGTGCACTGTGAGAATAAATGGGCTTCAAAATAAAAGCAATGCGGTTTTAGTCCACCCATAAGGTAATTAGAAAATATGTTTTATTTTCTAATTATCACATAATCTTTCGCGGGCCGGTCAGAATCATACGGCTCGCAGGCCGTACAATGCCCAGGACTGCTTTAGACAGAAACCTGGCCACAAACGCTGTTGGCATGTTGTTTTCGGACCCTTCTGGAATGTTTAGTATCTTGATGTTTTGGCGACGGCTCCTGTTCTCCAAATCGATGCACTTTTCTTGAAGTTTCTTATGTTCAGCAGCAAAAGATTAGTAAGAATTCTCTAGAGCCGCCACGGCTAAGATTGCAGAGTCCCCAAGAGGCCGCCAGCCCTCCCGCACCGTCCGTCGCATCCCGAAACGGCAGGTGCAAATTAGCACCATCTCCTCCACCATCCAGGGCTTTGACAGCTTCTTCTGCTTCCTCCTACACATCAGCTCACCGCTTGATTCTATAGATAAAAGGTGTACCATCCTAGGCTTAAGGCTGGCATTAGAAAATGCCGATGTCCCCTTTTCCCGGAAGGCAACCAAAGCTGAGTTGTACAACCTCTATACTTCCAGCCAGCTCAGAGTACCCCAAACCGCTCCCATTACAAAGCCAAAAGCTGCCGACAAGACCCACAACACCATACCTCCACAGCCCGAGGAAACGACCATCCCAACCACTGCGAGGAAGAGGCGCAGTTCCCGAAGCCAAAGGTCGTGCCCCGGAACACGCCGACGTCAGCAACCAACCTTCTCCAGGATCATCAGAATCCAACACCTCCACCGGCTCTACGTCGGTCCACAACCGACATGGCAGCGCGAGCACGCGCCTGCCAGCGGTAACATTTCCTACCCAACCTTCCGACTATCAACTGTCAAATTTCCCCTCTGGTCACTGGCCTGCAGCCCCACTGCTAAATGCGTGAGGCCCAAACTCTTGCTAACTCTCCTTTCCTATTGCTACAGGCACCGGAGCCGCCCAAAGCATGAGGCTGTCTCCGTACGCGACTCCAGCAGCTGCCCCTTTTCCACCAAACACCCTATCCAGCTCTCGCGCCGCCTTCACTCCGCGACACCATTGGCCATCTCACCGAAGGCTCCCACCTTGGAACCTCCTCCCATACCCAGCAACATCAGGGACCAGATCCTAGCAGAAGTTCAGGCAGCTGGCACCAGAAGCGGACCAACGCCCCACCCAATTATCTCCCTATTCGGAACTAATATTCCCCTAAACCACCCGCTGAAGCCCCTCCACGACTTTAACGCAAAATACATCCTAACATTCCTAGATTTCTCAATGCTAGCCATCACCTCGTTCATCTCCCAGCTAAACTTTCCAACCTAAGCTTTCCTGTAGCTCAGTGGTAAGAGCATTACGTTAACAACACAAGGATGTGGGTTCGATCCCAGGGGATTGCAAATACCTATGTAAAATGTATAGGATAAAGCATTGTAAGTCAATTTTGATAAAAGCGTCTGCCAAATCCCTAAATGTAAATGTAAATGTAAACACTTCGAAAAACCACCAAGCCAGTTCCATTAAAGGATACTTAAACAAATTACAAATTTTCCACAAACTCAATTCGGATCACTTTCACCCCAGATCACAGACCTCCATGCTAATCAAAGGCATCCAAAGAGCCCTCCCCTCCCCCCGGAACCCAGAACACCCATAACACTCAAATACTAACTAAGTGCATCAACACTCTCCGCCAAGGCTACCACTCCACCCACACTGCCCGCACACTAGACGCTATGTTTACATTAGCTTTCTTCGGTCCCTCAGATGTTCAGAACTCACCATCACATCCAAATTCAATCCATATATCCACCACACCATCTCAGATCTCTCCATAATGGACCTTGACACAATATCTTACTTCATTGAACAGATTAAGACAGACCAAACAAAGATAAGCCATCTAATCTACATTTTTAATCTATCATCAGATCTCCAACCATAACAAACCCTCCAAGCATACCTCCAGCTCAGAATCACAAAAATCGTAATCCCCTCCGACCCTCTTTTCGTAGACGACTCCAACCGCCCCACCACTCGTTTCTGGTTCCAGAAACACCTCAAATTAGTCTTGATCCTGTCAGGTATCCCAGCAGATAACTTTTCCAGCCACTCCTTTAGAATCGGAGCAGCCACAGCAGTGGCTCAAAAAGGACTCTCCCAGCACCAAATCCAAACACTCGGTCGCTGGTCTTTAGAAACCTGCATTCCCCACCACCGCAGCAGTGCCACCTCAGCAGGGACCTTTATCCGTACTTCACAGTGCCGCAGCAGCGAGGTGTTGCCCCAGCAGGGGCCTTTACCCGTATTTCACACTGCCGCAGCAGTGCCTATCTGTATTTCACACTGCCGCAGCATTGCCGCCCCAGCAGGGGCCTTTATCTGTATTTCCCACTGCCGCAGCATTGCCGCCCCAGCAGGAGCCCTTTCTGCACTTCCCACTGCCGCAGCAGTGCCACCCCAGCAGGAGCCTTTTCTGCATTTCCAACTGCCGCAGCAGTGCCGCCCCAGCAGGGGCCTTTATCTGTATTTCCCATTACCGCAGCAGTGGCGCCCCAGCAGGAGCCTTTATCTGTACATCCCACTGCCGCAGCATTGCTGCCCCAGCAGGGGCCTTTATCTGTATTTCCCACTGCCGCAGCATTGCCGCCCCAGCAGGGGCCTTTATCCGAATTTCCCACCGCCGCAGCAGTGCCGCCCCAGCAGGGGCCTTTATCTGTATTTCCCATTACCGCAGCAGTGGCGCCCCAGCAGGAGCCTTTATCTGTACATCCCACTGCCGCAGCATTGCCACCCCAGCAGGCGCCTTTATCCGAATTTCCCACCGCCGTAGAAGTGCCGACCCAGCAGGGGCCTTTACCTGAATTTGCCCCCGCCGAAGTGGTGTTGCCCCAGCAGGGGCCTTTACCCGTATTTCACACTGCCGCAGCAGTACCACCCCAGCAGGGGCCTTCATCTGTATTTCCCACTGCCGCAGCAGTGCCGCTCCAGTAGGGGCCTTTATCCGAATTTCCCACCGCCGCAACAGTGCCAGCCCAGCAGGGGCCTTTACCCGTATTTCACACTGCCGCAGCAGTACCACCCCAGTAGGGGCCTTTATCCGAATTTCTCACCGCCGCAGTGGTGTTGCCCCAGCAGGGGCCTTTAACTGTATTTCACACTGCCGCAGCAGTACCATCCCAGCAGGGTATTCCAACTGTGTTTTCCACCGCTGCAGCAGTGTCTCCCCAGCAGGGGCCTTTATCCGTATTTCCCACCGCCGCAGAAGTGCCGGCCCAGTAGGGGCCTTTATCTGTATTTCCCACTGCTGAGGTGAACTCGTGAATGGATGGAGTAAAAATACTCCCCCATTATACTCCCCCATTATCTTCTCTTAAAATTATTGGCTGTGTTACAGACTTGAACTACATTTGGTTCTGTCGTTTAAAATTTCACTTTTTCATTCGTGTAGTTGTATGCAAGTTTCCAACATTTGTAATTAAGACAGAAAAGTGTGTGATCCATGTTAATGTTGTCCTCTGATGAGTATATTTTAATAGTTGAGCATTAGTTTTATTGCATGAATTGTATAAACCTGTCCATGATTTTGATCTCTTGTACTGCTTCGTTGTTTTACTTATGTTATCAGTGAGATTTTGGTGAGTTGTAGCTTTTACAGACAAGTTTGAGATTATTGTTATTATTCTCCTGCAAGAAATTAAACCGAGTCTGTTTAACAAGATTCATCATTGTTCGTCTCTGTTGTCTTGTCTCGTCGCTGCAGACCCCCCACACCCCCCCCGAGGGAGGGAGCATGCACAGTCTCGAGGGTACCCCCCGGCCTGTGAGGGGTGATGGGGGTATGTAGTGGAGTAGGCGGGGCGAGTAATTGTGAATAAGCGCCAGCTGTGCGCACACCGGGCTCGTATCACGTAGGAGATTGGGAGCATATAAAAGAACGAGCGACCGGACCGTCGAGGAGAGAGGAGCGGGCCCGAACATGTTTTACATTTTTACATTTAAAAATTTAATATAAATCATAACAGCCGGCGGCCCCTCACGGCCGATCGCCGGCGAACAAAACATAAATACAAATACAAATGTAAAACATGTTCGGGCCGGTCCTCTCTTCTCGACGGTCCTGTCGCTCGTTCTCATATATGCTCCCAATCTCCTACCTGATTCGAACCACAGTCTCGCCCCCCTACTCCACTACAATCATGTTTCGTCATGAAATATTCCACACATCTCAGGTAAAATTTTATTGCGGCTAAAACAGTAACAGGTAATGATTACAGCTCACATAAGTCCTGTACACACATCATGTGTATTCATAATAATATGTGTATTTACAATTCAAACGCAAAAGTATTTTTTTCATTTCTAAACACGTCTTCGCGTTCATGTCTTTGTGGTTATGTGCGCATGCAGGCCGCAGCCTGCTGCAACTTGTGCCTTTGGAAAGGGATTCCCTGCTTCATACAGGACCTTTTATACTGGTATACTCAACTCACGAACACAACTACAATTTTCATTGTTACAAAGCAGCTGTACATGAGACACATTGAATACAAGAAAAACAACTAAAGGCATATACCGGTAAAAACAAGAAAAAGGTGAAAACAACAAAAGACAGACATACAAATGCTCCACACACACAATATGCATACATACTTACACACATTGACATAGACGCACACATGCAAACATACTCGCATACACCCACAGTGAAAGCACACATTTGAGATAAAGGAGAGAGAACCAAAGGTCAAATATTAAACGGACTATAAATTCTTATATGCAATATTAATTATGTCTAACTTCTAAATTCTAAAGCAGCCCCCCCCCCGGCCAGGCAAGTAGTGCAAAACAATATGCAAACGGTGGCGAGGAACCCAAAACTCCAATCGAGAAAAAAAACCTCAGGAGAGCCCAGGCCCAATCAGGGGATTCCAGTTCCCCTCTGGCAAAAGCTGCTGCCTCTGCATAAGCTCAACAGTGCTTGCACAACAAGGCTAAATAAAAAATAAATAAACTTACGAATAAGGTAAATTATAGATTTTAGATTATCATTAACAATCGAATAGCATTTGAAGTGTTGTAGAAAATCGTGTCAAGTTGCCGCGTCCTTTATCCAGCTCTATCATCTCAGCTCTCAGGTCATCGCTTCCCATTCTCTGTTCTGCCATCAGGTCTGGGCATGAACTGCATCCTGCGGTAACCCTGGAACAAAAAGACAAGACTGGCTGAGAGTAGAGTGTCACAGGTCGGAGCGGACCACAGTTGTCGTGAGTCACGCCCCTTCCTTGTTTCCATCTCGAGGAGGTCCCCAGAACACCCCAACGACCAGACACACAAGAAAACCAGTAATTAAATATTAAAACCACTTTATTAAATTACAACAAAAAAAAGGTTATTGTGGAAGGGAAGCTAAAATCCAATTCTCCGATTGGGGAGTAACAGTCTCGGGTCTCTCAAGCTCCGTCACGGGAGATCTCAGGTGAGCCCTTCACTCCTTTTTTCCTTTGGGCTATATCATCAATCAGCTTGTTCACCAGTATCCCTTGTTCTGATTTACAGGGCGAATGTCCAGGGCCCCCTCCTTTCCTGGACGTGACAAACACAAGTGGTAAGTATTTGAAATTTGAATGCACCGTGGATACCTGCTGTTACTCGCGGCAACTCCGAGTCGGCCCAGCGGATTTGTACTCCCGGTCGTCCCGATGAAAGTGGAGCGTACAATGGCTAACGGCATCCGACTGACACCATAATGGGAAATGTACGGGGAAGCTCCGCGGTTTCTGTATCCGGAGTGGCGGGTCAATCGTGTGGGTAGGTGCTTCAAAGGGCCTCACTAGTTCTGCACAAGGACATACAGGTAGATATAACAGGACTTGGGCACAGACTATAGACAGAGGGGCCGCTGGTGCTTTACTCAGGACACCGGTAAGTCTATAGACAAGACAACTGGGGCTTCTCTTGGCATATAGGCGAGTGTACAACACAATATGCTGGCTTTAGCTTTGGGCATAAGGTAAGTACATAGAAGGTGACTGGGACTTCACTTGGGCATACAGGCGGGTGTACAACACAATATGCTGGCTTTAGCATTGGGCATAAGGTTACGGTGAATCTGCAGGGAAACGGGAAGAGAATGTAACTCACAGACACTTGAGGAAAAGACGTCGGGCGTTCCTTTTCTGAGGATTCAACCAACTGCTGATAGGACTGTGAATAGGCAGCTGCTGCTACGCCGGGCCCAACACGGCCTCCGCTGGTGTCACACACACACCGCTGATTTCCTCCTACAGCAACCAACTCCTCAACGATAGTACTACCACTACTTCCACACTGTTTATACTTAAAATTGTTCCTCACCGCTGCCACATAGAGAAGAAAGATAAGGTGTCGTCGACGGCATATAATTTGAGATGTTTTCTTCGCCCGCCTCAGCACTCTCTTCTTTTACAGGGTTTCGTCAGGCCTAAAAGGTGGTTGTTGATGACACAAATACAGCACCACACTGCAATTTTCCAGTGCATACACTCACAGCAACGGAAAGAGACTCACCCACTGCACTCCACACACTCTTGGTCAATTTAGGGTCACAACCCCATCCGACTCAAGACTCGTCCTGGAAATCGTACAGGACTGATGCAACGAATATTCCTTTAAAGCGTCACCGCCACGACTACCCAAATTCTTGCTCTCGCTCACTGGTCCTGGCTCACCCACAATCCTCCTCCACAGTGGGGCCGCACAATTACTATGCCGCAAACTCAAAAGAAGGCTCACAGTTTGTCCATAAGGTTTTTCACAGTCAAGTAGACATCCCAATAAACTCAGCCCGGTTTCTGTTTCTGCCGAATCCTTGTCTCCGTCTTCGCCCAGCCAACAATATCCTACGCCTTCTTCCTGCTGCCCTCGCCCAAACACTCCAACTCGCTCGCCGAAACGGCTGGAATCAAAGACCTACGCAACTCTCTGCAGTTTCTGAGGCCCTCTTTATCCTCCTCCTGCTCTTCATACTGCCCAATCCGCGATCGCGCCGCTCATCAACCACCTGCGAGCGATAAACCCCTGATTTCTTTTCCCGGAAGTATCCGGTGTTTGAGGATTACGGTCCGGGCGGAACCAATCTCCGTCGTTTTTTCGTTCCGCCCTTACAAAGTCACCCCGTGACAAGAGTACTATTCTGCACTCTTTGATGCAACAAGTACATCATTTTGTTGTTGGATGTGTTCCTGGTTCCGGTTGATCTAAATAATGCAGCCTAAATCCTCTGAGGATTAATATTATGGAAGTGTAGTGTATGCAAGATTAAAAAGATGCGTCTTTAGTCTAGATTTAAACTGACAGAGTGTGTCTGCCTCCCGGACAGTGCAGGGAAGAATATTCCAAAGTTTAGGCGCTAGATAAGAAAAGGATCTACCACCTGCACTTGATTTTGAAATTCTAGGTATTACTAACTGACAGGACGCCTGAGAGCATAATGCACGTGGAGGATTGTAATACAAAAGAAGTTCATTTAAATACTGTTGCGCTAGACAATGTAGGGCTTTATAGGTAATAAGCAAGATCTTAAAGTTAATGCGATGCTTTATAGGTAACCAGTGCAAGGTTGACAGAACCGGGGTTATATGCTCATACTTTCTTGTACGTGTAAGAACTCGAGCTGCCGCGTTTTGAACCAGTTGCATTTTTTGTTATAGGCCTGCAGGGCAACCACCTAAAAGTGCATTACAGTAATCTAGTCTTGATGTCATGAATGCATTAATTAATTTCTCTGCATCTGACAGTGACAGCATATGACGTAGTTTAGATATATTCTTAAAATGAAAAAATGCAATTTTACAGGTGTTGGCGACATGGCTCTCAAATGACAGATTACTATCGAAAACAACGCCAAGATTCTTAGCTGACGACGAGGATTTTATGGAGCATCCCTCAATAGTTAAGCAGTATTCTTGGTTGTTACGTATGGCGGTTTTTGGTCCGGTAAGTAACACTTCTGTTTTGTCCAAGTTCATTAGTAAAAATGGTTACTCATCCAGTTTTTTAAATCAACTATGCATTCCTTCATTCGATGGAACTGCTGGGTTTCATGAGGCTTCAAGGAAATATAAAGTTGAGTATCATCAGCATAACAGTTAAAGCTAATGACGTGTCGCTTTATTATATCTCCTAGATATAGTATAATGCGAATAGCAGAGGCCCTAAGACTGAGCCCTGTGTTACACCATACTGGACTTGTGATTTGCGGGACACCTCATTGTTTATTGCTACAAATTGAAAACGGTCAGATAAATAAGACTTAATCCATTTCAATGCTATTCCATTACTGCCGATGTACTTTTCGAGTCTGTGTAGGAGTGTGCTGTGGTCAATGGTGTCAAATGCAGCACTAAGGTCTAGCAGCACCAATAACGAAATACAGCCACGGTCAGACGCTAAAAGCAGATGCATTTACTCATGCATTCGATCAAAATTTCTATTGGTCCATTATTGTTTAAAAACAAGTTGTTTTTTATTAAGACCTGAAAAACACTCAACTTGAGGCTTATTATTTGAATCTGTGATTTTATTTGTACTTTTATGGTTTCTACATCTTTAATCTTTAGTTCCTAAATTGAACATTTAGAAGGTCAAGAAGTAGAATTTTTTTTTGTAAAAATTGGTTTCAAACTGTAAAATCTTGTGTAAAATTACAGATAAAAACTGAAATATACTATGTAAAATTACAGATAAAAACTGTATTTACAACTACAGAAAATAACTGTAATTTTATTCAACAGATATTTTCTGTAACTTTTACGAATTCTTTCCGGCGCCCCAGTTGCCATAAAATGTCTGTGTTTTTACAGGGTTTTTTTACAGTCTAGTTCCTCTACGAGAGGAACTGGACCTTAATCCTCTCCCTAATGATGCCAGATAATTTACTAAAATGCCAAAGGCAACTTGCCAAATACGCAAAAAAGCATGCCCCTGCAAGTGCTGGCTTTCCACATTCAGGTTTGGAAGTCAAATGATTCAACATCTTCAAATGAAGAGGTAATGGATTAACATAATCTTCATTTATTCGTTTTTTATCACTCCTTAGATGTGGGTAGGTTTCTTCAAAAATGCATCACTTTGAGTAAACAGCTGAGATAATTAACGTTTTTTTTCAAAGATTCCGCCCAGATTACACTCAGAACAATCATTAAGAACCGCTAAAACATATACGTTCTAGGTTCTGGGATTCTGTACTTTTTCTCAAAGGTGTATAATAGCGCCACCTGCTGTACAACAGTACAAAACCCTGATTGCCATAAAAACTCATCTTTGGCAGGGAACTGTATTTTTTTAAATGACGAGATAACTCGTCAATGGCGGTGAAAGACTTAATGCTGTAAATGTGTGGAATTTAACATTCCATTTGGATTTTACAATATTTTTATTACTTTTTTCAGACCCTCCAAAGGATAACAAATGCTTTAGTGTATGTTTATTTTAGCAGGTAGATAATCACATACTTCTGATGAAGTACTTTGTATGATACAGTTTTGGGTACATTTCTTTGT
Organism: Triplophysa bombifrons; assembly: GCA_029783895.1. Lineage (NCBI taxonomy): Eukaryota > Metazoa > Chordata > Actinopteri > Cypriniformes > Nemacheilidae > Triplophysa > Triplophysa bombifrons. The sequence continues at coordinate 15,923,714 of CM056449.1, forward strand.
TTTAGGAGCTGACAGAAGTTTAGTTTGTCTCAGAAAGCAATTTTGCATGAGATGAAACAAGAAACATTTCCACCTGAGGTAATGCGGCATAAAAATTCTCCAGCCTTAATAAAAAAAATTTGCTAATCCATGGTGCTTTTAAATAATATTTTTTTTTTTTTATTGTACATTTTTTGACATTTACAATGCCATATGTCAGCTGAAACTTCCTGAGGACAGTCTAGAACTACATGCCAGTCGGTGTGGAGAAGAAAAATCTATGTGAGTAACACAAAATTTGGGAAACATTGTTGTTGGAAACCAATATGTTATAAACCAACCCCTAGTGCTTTAATGCCACATGTGCCACTGTAAAAACATACAAATAACGATTCTTTCCACATTACAGTGGAGCTTACAGATCACAGCTCTTTTATGCACAAAGATGTTTCTTGTATTGCTAACGATACAACAGGCATATCAATCTGTCAATAAACCTTTCAACCCAAATTTTTTTATTAAGTGTTATAGTTTAGATGGTGTTCACAATCTCATTTTCAGATGATGTTGAATACTCCCTATTGATTGTAAAGGTTACTTCACTCTGCCTAATAGAAACCAGCCGTTTATCGCATTGTTGGTTTGCATATTACCACAAAGAAAAAACATAGTTATTTTGGCATCCTGTTGTCACTGTCTGTTTTTCTTGAAGTTGAAGAGGCAACTGATCTGACTGAATTGACAGATGAAATTATGACAAGAGCAATTGTTCTTCATGCAGCATTTCAAGTTACACCAATGCTTGGAGACTTGCGCAAAACGCTCAGGCTGTGTGGATTGCTGGACATAGTTAAGGACCATCCAAATCTTTGCAAGAGTCTGTTTGTTCCTGGGGAGGATTGTACAGTAAGATTAATGTTTTTAACAACATTTTTTTTTTACTAAAAACCAATTTGTTGGTCTACTGAGAACTTGTTCTTTTTTCACCCAGATGCAGACTATATTCTCATCAATGTTGCTCCTGAAATGACTGAGAGAGGAAATTTAAGGGCTTCCGTAGAGAGCAAATTCATAAACTATTGAATGTGGGGGTGGGCTTTGCGTTGCATTGTACTTTATTATTAATCCTAATGAGATGGTTTTCTAAAAATAAAAATTTAATAACACTACTCACTGTCAGGCTGTCCAAGATACACTGTAAAAAATGCCTGTGAAATTATCAGTGAAATTCTGTTGTTTTCACACAAAAAACCTGTTATCAGAATGTGTCCATAAAAAATATGGAAAAACACTGTAAAATTGTCTGTAAAATGAACAGCAAAATCCATCGCTTTTAAGGAAAAAAATGTCCTTGAAATTACAGAAAACATTGTCAAATTCTCTGGGAAACGAACAGTGAAATTCCATAGTTTTCACAAGGAGTTTTTTTTCAACTCCACAAACACTATTATCACCTTCACTTATAGACACCACTGTCACTTTATTTCTGTTGCACGTCAACAAAAGTTCTAATTGAGGATTAACACAAGTTTAGATGTTGATGGTTTTGTGATGTGAATTTTATATGTAAATTCATTCAGACTGTTGTAACATGAACCCAATGAGAAATTAAACAACATCAAAGAAAAAGCTTGTCAAAGAATCTTATCACATTTCCTTTTTATGTTATTTGCTAAAAAATACAGTTGAAAGAAGAAGTATGTGAACCCTTTAGGCTTACTTGGATTTCTTCATAAATTGGTCATAAAATGTGTTCTGATCTTCATCTTAGTCACAACAATAGAGAAACACAGTCTGCTTAAACTAATACCGCACAAACATTATATGTTTTTATTGAACACAACATGTAAACATTCATAGTGCAGGGTGGAAAAAGTATGTGAACCTTTGGGATTAATAACTGGTTGACCCTCCTTTGGCAGCAATAACCTCAACCAAACGTTTCCTATAGTTGCAGATCAGACCTGCACAACGGTCAGGAGACATTTTGGACCATTCCTCTTTACAAAAGTGTTTCAGTTCAGCAATATTCTTGGGATGTCTGGTGTGAATCGCTCTCTTGAGGTCATGCCACAGCATCTCAATCGGGTTGAGGTCAGGACTCTGACTCGGCCACTCCAGAAGGCGTATTTCCTTCTGTTGAAGCCATTCTGTTGTTGATTTACTTCTATGCTTTGGGTCGTTGTCCTGTTGCATCGTCCATCCTCTTTTAAGCTTCAGTTGGCAGACAGATGGTCTTAAGTTTTCCTGCAAAATGTCTTGATAAACTTTGGAATTCATTTTTCCATCGATGACAGTAATCCGTCCAGGGCCTGAGGCAGCAAAGCAGCCCCAAACCATGATGCCCCCTCCACCATATTTCACAGTTGGGATGAGGTTTTGATGTTGGTGTGCTGTGCCTTTTGTTCTCCACACATAGCGTTGTGTGTTCTTTCCAAACAACTAAATTTTGGTTTCATCTGTCCACAGAATGTTTTGCCAGTAGTGCTGTGGAACATCCAGGTGCTCTTTTGCAAACTTCAAACGTGCTGCAATGTTTTTTTGGACAGCATTGGCTTCCTCCGTGGTGTCCTCCCATGAAGTCCATTCTTGTTTAATGTTTTCCTTATTGTAGATTTGTCAACAAAAATGTTAGCATGTGCCAGAGATTTCTGTAAGTGTTTAGCTGACACTCTAGGATTCTTCTTCACCTCATTGAGCATTCTGCACTGTTCTCTTGCAGTCATCTTTACAGGACGACCACGCCTAGGCAGTGTAGCAACAGTGCTGAACTTTCTCCATTTGTAGACAATCTGTCTTACCGTGGACACATGGACATCAAGGCTTTTAGATATACTTTTGTAGCCCTTTCCAGCTTTAAGTAAGTCAACAATTCTTGATCGTAGGTCTTCTGAGAGCTCATTTGTGCGAGGCATGGTTCACATCAGACAACACTTCTTCAGAACAGCAAACTCAAAACTGGTGTGTGTTTTTTATTGGACAGGCCAGCTTTAATCAACACATCCAATCTCATCACATTGATCGGACCCCAGGTTGGCTGACTCCTGGGTCCAATTAGCTCTTGGAGAAGTCATTAGCTTAGGGTTTTTACATACTTTTTCCACCCTGCACTATGAATGTTTCCATGTTGTGTTCAATAAAAACATGAAAACATATAATGTTTGTGCGGTATTAGTTTAAGTAGACTGTGTTTCTCTAATGTTGTGACTTAGTGAAGATCAGAACACATTTTATGACCAATTTATGAAGAAATCCAAGCAAGCCCAAAGGATTCACATACTTTTTCTTTCAACTGTATGTTTTATAAAACACTGTCATAGCAGCCAAAAGAAAACTGGAATTTTACACGTCAAGGATGAAAGAGCCCAACTAAAGTAAACACTGACCACAATAACTGTGACTTTAAACAACAATAAGACGTTGAGTCATGGATGTTATGCTGCAGTCCCTGTAAAGCAGAAGTGGTCATCGTATTTACAAGATGAATAGTGGGTGTGGCTCATGTTTTCCACTGTGAATTGATTGGATGCATAAAAACAGGAAGGTTCCGTAATGTTACTGTAGTTTGCTGGCAACCACAGCTGCCGGTACTTTACTGAGTTTTCCGGAGTTTGTGTTTAAGTCAAGGTCCAGCTGTGACGTGCTGATGTTATGCTGCATGTTGCTTTGTTTAAAAGTGACTTTGATGTTTTTAATAATGAATTACAAAGAAATAATCTAAGTAAATCTAATGTTTTCACTTTTATGCATTTGGACCAAGTTTTCATTTTCTATAAAGAAATGCTGTTAATATAAAAGACTCAAATGTATTAAACGCATACACAGCTTGAAGTTTTTGCCCTGAAGTTTTAAACTGCAAAGCTGTTTACGTTCTTTTCCTGTATTTTTTGTGGAATTTTACTGGCAACCACAGCTGCTGGTATTTTTCCGTAAAAATTACGGATTTTTTTACAGTGTGTAACAATTATGAAAAATTATCAGAATCCCGGTCCCTCTCTCAGTTCAGTTCAAAATGCTCTATTGGCTTGAAACAGTACAGAACTGCCAAAGCATTGAATATAGACACAGAAATATGGTTAATCATGGCTCCAGTGAAATTAATATTATGCTATTTTTACATTTCTGAGCGCGCTGCAATTGGAACAAAGGAAACGCATGCTAGATCTGACCTAAAATTAAAACATTTTGTTCCTCATACACTTATAAAAACTATTAATTATTATTTTTTCAAACATCTTGTTTAACTATTTGATTTAAAATCCATTCAAACAAAACATTAAAATGAAAGTCATTTGAATTATAACATTTTGTGTATTTTTTGTAAAGTCGAATGTTGTTTTCTGTGTCGATTTATAGGAGCTGTACCATTGAAACATCTAGACGACTAGTCTCGCCTTCAAATAAACAGAAACAAAATCTCTTTACAACTATTTAGTTGACTTTATAACGTGCTCTTTGGAATTAAAACTCAATTAAATTTGTAGTATAATTCAAATTTTTATCACCACCCCTCGGAATATTTAATCTGCATATATTACAAACAGCGGTGACTTGTTGGCACAGCTATTGTAAATGACCTCTAAATCACGGATGTTGTTGCTCGCTCAATGCTGTTCCCTGCTCTCTGCTCCAAATGTTAGCTTGTTATAATGTGTATAATGTCACACACTGCCACAGCACAGCTGCGGCGCGAAGGAGTTTAAGAGCCAGCATCTCCATAAACTTTTACATCGCCTAGCGGAATTTGATTCAGATAAAGCCAATTGTCACCAATACCCAATCTCACCATTTTCAATTTTCAGAAAAAAACTTTTTGTCACCGTTTTGGCACAGCACAACCTAGTGGTCCAGAGATACTATGAAATACTATTTTTATTTATAACTTTGAACAACTTAGGTTAAAAAATCATGAGAATGGTCATGATTATTTGACTCCTTGCGTCATGCTTGATGGATACCCAATGTTTTTCAGTCTACCATTTTGGTATTGCACATTTGAAATTGTGTGGTAAAATGCATTATTTAATAAATGCTGTCTTGTTCAAGTGCAATGGCGAAGCACTACGAAACATTATATGGTTCATCAAGGTCATTTTCTGAGATGACCTTTAAAGTTATAGGCCAGATTTGCACAAAATTTGGTGTGTAGCATCTGGAGACCGTACTGACAAAAGTGATTGAAGAATGGTAGCAGGGATTTTAGTTGTTAGTTTCTAAGCTTTGTCTCTTTGGACAGACTTCACAGTTGAGACCGAATAGCTGTGGTAAGTTCTCAGATCTCTTACAAAGCCTTTCTTTTTATCAGTATTGACACTTACAGCTTTGGCCAGCATATATTGACCCATTAAAGCATTCTGATCAGCTAACTTCTTTTGATGAGTGTTTTGTGTGCTACTTACTCCTCGCGTATAAATTAGGTCCAGCCACTAGAATCCACTTTCTCGAGACACGATTCACTTCAGTTTGGATAATTTCTAATCAGAGTTTTTGGATTACTTTAACTCTAGGACTGCACATTTGAAATGGAATACGATACAGCTAGAATAAGCTTTTTAGATGTAAAAGCACACATTTATGAGGGTTAACTACAAATTGAGTTGTACCGGAAACCAACGGATCCCAGTAAGATCTCAAGAGGCGATAATTTCCATCCTTGATCTCTCATTAAGAGTTTTCCCATCAGCCAGTTTAAAAGTGTAGAGTTTGTATCAAAGAAAAATCCTATTATCTGTGGTCTACTGATTTATCAAGATTTATGAATCGTGTTTGTAGGAAGGAATGGATAGAAGATGCCAGAAAGAGGTTTAAGGATATATCTTGAATACGGTGTCTACGTGCTGAGGGCAATAAACAAAAAGCAATCATATAATGGACCCACGATAATTTTTTTACCTTTATTTTTCCAGGAAGTCCCATTGTGATCAATGATCTCTTTTACAAGAGAGACCTGGCCTAGGTAGCAGCCATACTCAGGTTAAGATTACAAACAATTGAAATACATGAAAATATATACAGCAGCCCTTAATCACACACAAATCGGTATTCAGCATCAAGTTCTTCTAAGCGGTGTAACTACAAGCAATCTATCAGCAGGGCAGGCTAACATTGAAACAACCTTGTAACCCTTTCAGACTGTGCTTGGAACGGTTCGGCGTGATGGTGGAAAAGCACTTGATGATACAGTGTGATGGTTTACTGGTTTACACAGAAATTACCCATATTTCTATTGTCTTTATTTCCCAGGTTCCTAGTGCCGACTTCATATCTGTTATATTCAACGGGCTTCAACTAAGCGCTAAATGCTCATTTTAGATTCAAGTAACATTAACAGAAATCCGCTGAGAGACTTTACAACTTCATGGAAATAACAGACAACATACACTTTTATTTGAAAACTATCCCTGAGTATGTGTAGACGTTGAACTGTTACAGTACCCCCCCCTCAAAAAGGCGCGACCTTGCACAGTAAAAGATCCATGATAATGTTGTTCACAAGACACTTGTCATTTATTTCTTTGAAGATAAATGACCTTGGCTCCATCAGAAAACTGCTTAGACCGGGCAAAGAACCCCCAAGGATTATCCTGGCCAATGGCGTTTCCAGTGATGTAGAGAGTAAAGCATATGTTCATACCACGTCTGTTTTTTCACTTTCTCAGCGTCGCGTGTGTAGCCAGCCAAAACTCATATGGAATCGCAATTCCCTTAGTATTTCCATTTCCGATGCCTTACATGGAAACCTGTCAATCAGTGTCAAGGGTGGGATTATGCTATGGGGCGTGTTTGTGTTGGTGACGTCTCTCACAGTCGACGGTCAAGAGGCGATGCCCTGAAAATCCGTGTATCATTCGTTCTTTTCATATTCAATTGAGATTTCAAAATCGGAAAATTTAAAAATGGTTTGTTGTTTCGTTATTTGTTTATAAATGTAATACCAAAAAACAATTAACGGGTCATTTTTCGTACTTTTGATTTAATGCTCAGATTAAAGATAGGTAATGAAATAAAGGGGGCACGACCGATTTTGATGTTTAATTTGTTCGATTTGCGTGAACCGGAAGTTATCTTCGTGTGTGTGTGTGTGGGATTGTTGCACTTGGAAGTTTGCCGCAATTGCAAAAAGTTAAAAGAAGCCTGAAAAACCTCAATCTTGCAGTGATGGACTCAGTATTTTTTTTTGTAATTTCGTATCGACACCATGGCCGCACTGGAATCATATGCTGATTTAATTAAAGACTTATTTGAAACTGTCAAGACACATAAAGAGATTTTCACTACGCTGCCTTTTCTTTAATAAACCGTCAGCTGGCTCTAACCATTTTTTTTTACTTTACGCACTGAGTGTCTGACACTTTCTTGCTGTATTGCTTAAAAAAAATAAGGAAGTAGTGGTATAAAACTATTTTACAAATTAATTAGCTACACACACACTCTCTCTGCCAGTCATCAGAGTTTTTTTTTGATAAACCGACTGCTGGGTCGAAGTAGTGGTATAAAAAAAACAATATTACAAATTAATTAGCTACACACACATACCTGGTGTGGAAATAAAAAAATAAAAAAGAACCAAAAATAAAAAATAAATCACACTGACTGATCATAAAAAATAAAAGTTAAAAAAAGAAAGTTATGTTGAGATGAAAACTCTTGTTCATTACATTTTACTTCATAATTGCAACCGCATGTGTTGTATTCATTGTTGCAAAACCTGTTCTGTATATAGTTTGTTTGTTATCGTGATCAAAACCATTGATCTGAAGCTCAATGCTGATGCTGTCATGTAATTATTTTTTAATCAGCAATAAGTATAACATTTTCTGATCAACCCATATCAATTGCATGCTTAAAATAACATACCGGTATAAGCCCCGCCCATCTCAAGACAACCCGACCCACTTCCAGGTTAAATCCCGCCCACTTCCTGGTTAGGCCCCGCCCAGTCCGAGTACAGATACAGATAATTCATATGGTTAACAGATACAGATACAGATAATGCTGTACTCGCTCATCCCTACTATTTTCTAAGTGTTCTTTGTTTTATTATTTTGAAACCATAACATAACAAATGTTTACGATAACATTTTCTCTTCTCTTACCTAAAAATATGTCTGCTGTAAGCCTGTGCCTATGAAGTCACATAAAGAAGGTTACGGATGTTCTTCGTGAGCATAGTGCCAAGGTCAGATCTGTTGAGAGAAAGTGCCGCAAATCTAAAGAACCCAATGACCTCTGTCTCTATCACTCTCTTATCTCTGCTTTCTCTGCTGATGTATCCTCTGTTAAAACTCAGTACTACAATACTAAAAGCAACAACTCACCTGACTGTCGTACTCTCTTTAAAACCTTCTCTGTTCTTCCTTGACCGCCTGTCCCTTCACCTGCATTGGACATAAAGGCTGATGATTTTGCAACTTTCTTTGAAAAGAAAACTTCTACCATCAGCAGTCAGTTCTCTGCGCCACCACCTCTCGAACATGCCCAAACCCCAGACACATGATCGATACCCTCTTTCTCTCTCCTATCTGAAGAAGATGTTACCAAGGTAATGTCTTCTAACACCCAATCGACCTGTCCGCTAGATCCCATCCCCGCTCATCTCCTCCAGACCATCTCTCCATCGGTTGTTCCCGCTCTGACCCACATTATCAACTCATCTCTCACCACTGGTACATTTCGCGCAGTCTTCGAAGAGGCCCGTATTACCCAATTACTGAAAAAACCCACTCTTAATCCTGCACTGTTAGTTAATTACAGACCGATATCTCTCCTCTCTTGCATTTCTAAGACTCTTGAGCATGTTGTATTTAACCAGCTCACCTCCTTTCTCACGCAGAACGACCTCCTGGACAGCAACCAGTCAGGTTTCAAGAGCGGTCACTCCACTGAGACTGTGCTTCTGTCATTGAAACCCTGAGACAAGCATGAGCCGCCTCTAACTCATCTGTACTCATCCTACTGGATCTATCTGCAGCCTTTGACACCATCAATCACCGCATCCTCCTGTCGAACCTCATGGCTATGGGTGTCTCTGGAATGTTGCTACAATGCTTCAGGTCTTTCCTCTCAGGTAGGTCATTCAGAGTGTCCTGGTGAGGTGAGGTCTCGGAGTCCAAACATCTTGATACAGGGGTGCCTCAGAGCTCAATTCTTGGACCATTGCTCTTTTTGTATATATGATATCCATAGGCTCTGTCATTTGGAAACATAGCTTTTCCTTTACTGTTATGCAGATGATACACAACTCCACCTGTCTTTTCAACCCGAAGATCTGACTGTTTCTGCACAAATTTTAGCATGTCTGAGAGACATTTCTCTCTGGATGAAGGACCATCACCTGCAGCTTAACCTGGCAAAAACAGAACTGCTGGTAATCCCATCCGACCCCAAGATCCATCACAATTTATCCATTCAACTGGGCTCTTCAACCATCACATCTTCCAGAACAGCCAAAAACCTGGGAGTGGTAATCAATGATCAGCTTACCTTCACAGATCCGGGTGCCAGCACCACTTGGTCCAGTAGATTTATCCTCTACAATATCAGGAAAATAAGACCTTTTCTATTTGAGCCTGCAACTGAAGTTCTAGTCCAGGCTCTTGTTCTGTCCAGACTTGACTATTGCAATGCACTACTAGTTGGACTTCTTGCTTGCGCAACAAAACCTCTACAGATGATTCAGAATGCAAGAGTGGTCTTCAATGAACCGAAGAGAGCACACGTCACCCCACTCTTTGTTAAGTTACATTGGCTTCATATTGTCGCTCAATCAAATTCAAGTCTCTGCTCCTGGCCTACAAGACCCCCACTGGTTCGGCACCCCCTTATCTGCATTCGCTAATGCTGACTTATGTACCCGCCAGATCCCTATGCTCTGCAAACAAATGACTTCTTGTGCTGCCATCCCAAAAAGGAAAAAATCCCTCTCACGAAACTTCTCTGGATCTGTACCACATTTAGGGAATGATCTACACAGCAAAATGGCCAGTGTTAAATTAACTATACTGGGTGTCTACACGTGTCCACAACATAGAGTGTTAAAAGTAACAATAAATTAGTGATGAAGATAATGAGTTAATGATGTGATTAAGCAAGAACTGATTGATCATTAATAATGAACACCTGCTGTTAACAAACATCAACAGGAAAAATAAAGACAACAAATCATTTAGGAACAGATTAAAATATTTTATTTTTAATCATATTTCTCTATAGTTAAGTTGCTGAAAACTGACAGGTGGTATAATATGATGTATATAACAGATACAACACAGTGTAGAATGTTTAAATTTTCAGTGTGATTATATCACTGGCAACTACAGGCAACTAACATCATTAAACCCCATTAAATTATCGTCTGCTTGTGTACATGAAAGCAACAAATAAATAATGAAGCAGACAGAATGCAAACCCCTCAGCTGTCATCTTTAGACTGTAATATATTCTTCTAACTGTAGGTTAATGATAACTGACAGCTCTAAATGTAATGCCTAATTTATTACAAACGACAATGTTAGTTGGCGTTGTTAAAAATAGATCTCTGAACAGCCTTCCTGGTTGAGATCCATTTCTACAGCAGCAGCGGTACGATCGTGTTTTGGTATGAAAACATTTCCATCAGGCTGCTGTCTCCATGTCAATGTTGTGTCCTTCTCTATTCCACCATCCTTCAGTTTCTGCTTTATCTGAAGAATTTGTGACATAAGAGTGTTTATCAAATTCATGACATTTGTGTTAACTACAGTTTGTTCAGTAATGCCCAGAGGCCTGAGCACAAATACTTTATATTACGGTTGGAAGTTTGATAAACGGATTATTTGAGTAGCTGATCAATATGTTGTTTTCTGGTTGTGTTACTCACCAACTGTAAGATGTTCTCCATCATTGCAGCATCATTTACATTCGGAACAGATTTCATCTCCACTCTCACAATCTGCTTCTTTTGATCTGTGAAAAAATACAAGTTGTGAGGTAATAGGGCTGCACGAGTTTGGCAAAAGTCATCATGGTTGACTATTCTCCTTAATATTTCAATTATCAATGATTATTGCATTGACATGATTCAGAAGGTGCATTGAGTTTATTTATGTATATTCAGTTTTCACATTTTGGTATAGTAGAGATCTTAAAAACTCAAATAACACAAACGTAATTATGGGAGTTATGTTGTCCTAAACAGTACATTTTGTTACAATTAATCATCTTCAATGTAGTTTCATTTTATCAAAGTAGGTTCTTGAAATTTCACCCTGAGATGACCATCCCCAACACACGGCGACATGAAGTGTCATTGCAGAATCTATCACCCAATGTTGAAAGACGACAGAAGAACAAGGAACCCGGATTCAAGAGTTTACAACTTTATTTGCTTTAGCAAGCAAAGTGAGACAATCAAAGATCATCCGAAGATGTTCAGAGTTACCTAATGAATACATTTCTGACTCCATCTTTTATACAGTATTCTAAAGTTGTTATCACAGGGTTAACCAATCATGCTTAACTTTACATCCTTTTCTACCAATCAGATTTCACATGACGTCACCTGTTTGTGTGTCCAACCTTGCCACCAATATGTTTAAGTTGGGCTGACACCTCTGTTTGTGTGTCCAACCTGGCCACCAATATATTTAAGTTGGGCTGACACCTGATGAATATCATATTGTTATTTATCAATAACCATAGGTTCAAATCAACTGCAAACAGCACCTGATGTAACAATCATAGGTTTAAAACAACTGCACACAGTCCTCAAACACGTAGGATGTATATCACTGTGACGAGTCACCCCTGGCGTAATCAGAGTCGCCATGGAAATTAAGCAGATCAGAGCGGCACACCTGCCGGTCGTTACGAATCAAGACCAACTCGGCGGCTATAACAGAGTCTGCCTCAGAGCACAAAGTGAGCAAGATCTCCTACGGACATGCTTATACTGAAGGCCGTTCTTTTACCTCTCACCAGGCTCCGACGAGTAACGACCGGCAGGACCGTGCACCCTCATCCCGGAATACCAGGAGAAAATGCTTTAGCAAAGATGGCTAACCCATTACAAGAAGCAGGAAGGACTCCTTTCTCCCCCACGCTGTTGAAGAATACACGCATGGTGTATATTCTTGAGTTGCTTTGTGGCTGTTTGAATTAAAGTACCCCTTCGGGGAGTTATTCTCACTTCTCCGTGTAGGTGTCGTTGCTTCGCCCGTCACAATCACACTGTCATTTACCAAAACTTTTGTCAACAAAACATAGTTTTAAATCAAGTGTACTTTAGACAAAATAAGGTAAAACACAGCCCATGGTTCGTGACCCTAACCCATGCTTGTGACTTGACCCCATATTCGTGACTGGAAAAGTGTGTTTGCCACATGTGGTTGTACTCACCCCATGAGGCCCACAGCCTTGTTTATATCAGAGGTGAGATGCACATAAAATCTATTACTAACTTGAATGTATCATTGTATTATTATAACAATCTTAACATTGTTATAAAATCAATGGTATAATGTTTAAATCAACTACAAAAACCACCACATATCCAAAAACCATCACAGAAGTAAGTCACACATCTTTTATGCTCTTTTTATTTAAATTTTTATATAATAATATAAGTATGCATGTGCTCATTAATATAAAGATGGCTTTGTCTTTAACTCAAAAAAAGTTGCCAGCCTATGCCAGCGTTTTTTAACAAACTTGAATGGCTCACAGTAAATTTTCTGTAAAGAATATATGGAAAAACAATATGTCACATGAAAGAACAGAGTCTCAGCTTTTAAACAAAAGAAACCATATTCTTCTATCTTCATTTGTTAGTTTTTTATCACTCCTTAAATGTGGGTAGGTTTCTTAAAAAATGCATCACTTTGATTAAACAGCTGAGATAATTAAAGTTTTTTGTCAAAGATTTCGCCCAGATAACAATCAGAACCATCATTATAAACCGCTAAAACATATACGTTCTAGGTTCTGGGATCTGTACTTTTTCCCAACGGTGTGTAATAGCGCCACCTGCTGTAAAACATTACTAACACTGATTGCCGTAAAAACTCGCCTTTGGCGCTTTTTTTTTAATGACGAGATAACTCGTCAATGGCGGTGAAAGAGTAAAGTGCCTTTAAAGAAGTGTATGTTTGCCATGTATTACAAGTAGATGAGAATCACACATAAAACTTACACCGTGTGCAGATGAAAGGAAGGGATTCTGTGCAGTCTCGGTCATCTATCAGACCATCAGGACTTGCGGCACCACAAGGTCTCGTCTGCCCTGTTATGTCACGTGTAGAAGACATCCAGTTAATGGAGGACATGGAGACATTTGTTCCATCTGACCACTTCCATGAATCTCTGAACAGACCAATCCATGCCTTCTTTTCTCCTGACATCATCTGCATCAGCTGGTAATACTCAGTTTGAGTGTAAACGGTGGCCAGATCTGTGTAATGCTGTCTGCAGTAGCTCTGAGCATCAGGCCATGTCCTGTTTTCAGAGATAAAAACAAACCTGTTTCCTCCTGTCTGCTGCTCTGTAACAAGAGATAAAGGAGTAAGTAAAAAAAAAGGTGTATCTTCAGCACAGATGAATCCTCAGTGCTGAGGTCTATTTTATATTGTAAGTATTGACTCTTGCCCCACCAGCATTTTTTATGATTTTCACAAAATTGTAATGGCAGATTTTTGTCTTCCTTAAATATATAAACATTCAATCTATCAAATGAAAGAAACAGCTTCTTCTTTTCACCCCCCATGTCACCACACACGTACAACAAAACCTTTAACAACAGTTAAACCTAAGTACAATTGCAACATAATGGTGATAACTATTTGACAATATTAGAATAAGAGACACTCTGACATCTTAATTAATTTCATAGATTTTTTCTGTAGATTTTTTGTGAATATTCAACCAGAAAATAACCATGAAGTTACGTTCCCTGATGGTTATTTATTTGTCATTTTTTGAAACCAGAAAATAACCAGAAAATGACATTCCCTGGTGGTTATTTTTTGTGGTAAATCGTTCAAAACTGGTTTTAACATCAGTGAGATGTCCAATAAAGAAATTAAGATCATATAAACACATGTTATGATGACCAAATAAAATTAATAATTGTGACCATAAATGGCTGAAAATTATAAACTAGTTATGGAATATAATTAATGCAGTTAATGTTGAAAAAACTTTAAACTTTCAACAAATCACCATTGCTCTGATCAGTGTTTGCTTTAGTTGGGCTAAAGTTGGAGTGCTGAGGGAGTGTATCAAGCAAGGAAACACTGTGCCACATGTCCAACTCATTTTTAACAAGTTGACCATGTTTAAGATTTAGTAGCCAACACATTTAATAGTGTAAAGAAGTCAGAATGCATGAAATATCATGGTACCCCATCTTTAAAATACAACACGCAAGTGCCCAACTAAAGAGCAATAGACTTATTGATTCAATGGAATTAACAAAAATATAAACAAAATAAAAATATATATATATGAAATCTATGGTTTATATATGCTACCTTGCTATCTGGAATGACATTTCATGAGACATTTGGATCACATTGGCTTTATAAATAGGATTTTATAGTCTGCTGTTTACGGATGTAGTATAAAGAAATGCCCTAACCAAGAGGTCTATTGACAAAATGGTTAAAAAAATGATCACAAGATGAATAAAACTTGTTCTTAACAGCAATGGAGGAAGGAAGCAAAGAGCAAGCAATTTCCTTATGTCCTTATACTAAAATAAAGGTGCGTCACAATGCCAAAGAATAACTTTTTTTAGTCTAATGGTTCCGGAAAGAATTCTTCTTATCATATAAAGGTAAGAAAGAAATGGTTCATTAAAGAAATAATAACTGTTATTATACACCCTGACTTTTCACAGTTTGGTTAATATATTTTATGAATGTGTGTGACATTTTGAGTTTTGCTGATGGGACAAAAGGCGAGACACACAGTACCGTGCCGCACTGAAAGGGGGAGCATGTGAGCCCAACAGCAGATGCTATAATTGCCAATCAGTAAAACAAAAGTCTTTCAAAACTAAAGAAAAATAAGAACTTTTACAAGAAAATGATGGATATTTTCGTGGAGAAGGATAAAAGTAAGAGAATAAACAGTTTCTAATGTCATAAATTAACAATCCGATATTCAATAACAAAATTTGTACGTTAAAATTGTTTAAATTTGTTGTTTAAAGCATTTAAAAAAACTAAATAATTCAATTAAGGTCACAATTTAAACTCTATACTTTTATTTGTATTGAATGAGAATGAATGTGGAATTTTAACTGCATATTTAGAACACACGGAGGCTGCAGACCATATGAGCACTCGGCTCTCTCACCGCTATGAATGTAATGTTCTTTCTTATTTTAATAGTGAATTGAATAGTGTATAAGCTACTCTTTTGGGCATTTATATTTGTAAATCTGATTCGGGGTCAGTGCCTTACCAGCCATGAACTTAACAGCACGACACTATTTTAAAAACATTTTTGTGTTGCAGTCAATGTACAGTAGAATGCACTTTCACTCGCTTGTAATTAGTGAAAGTCATGGAATTTGAACAGAAAGGGCTCAAATTTTGAAGTTTCTTTGTTTTCTCCATTCTCTTAGGCATTTAAAGATGAATGTTTCTTTTTGTTGATTAAGTGAATAAAGCTGAATTTCTTTTAAGTTCATTAATTTTACTAATTTGTTGTATATTTTGTAACATCTGTATGCTTGTTGTGTTTAGTTAATATGTGATTAATCTTTAAGGACTATTTATATTTAGCCATTTTTTTAGCCTAAAGTTGACATATACAGTAATACAATAATACAATAACATTGTTTATAATTGTTCATTTATTTTCAGCTCTTATGTCTGATGTGTAACTTCATTATTTGCATCTTCATGTTTGTTATCTATGACCTGCTGAACAAACCATCAGTCAGTAAATGAAGAACTCTTACTCGTGTTTTACGGGAGAAAGTAACATGTCGGTTTCATTTCTTACCATTGTAGCAAAACATGGGTTTATGATCTAGGCAACTGAAATCAACACATCCTCCATATTCAATGTAAACGCATTCCTGTTTTCCATATAAGTTGTTTGGTTGGTCAGATCCCCAAAGCAAAACTGTCACTTTCTCGTCTTGATGAGACCATCGCCAGCTATGGATGTCATTGAAGAGTCCAGTCCAGACATCTGAAGTCAATGCAGGACCAACTGCTCTCTGTACATTTGTCCAGTCTTCCATGCTGTGAACAGTGGCCAGGTCAAAGTGATTCCGTCTACAGTAATGTTGTGCCTCATCCCAGGTCTTCTGCTGCGGGATCAGAACAAACTCACATGAGATGCTCCCGATGAGCAGACAGAGTCCTGTCAAGAGAAAAGTTTAACAGAAACACTTGGGTTAACCCTTAATCCTTATTAGCTCAAAAAGACTCTCTGTTAATATGTAAATGTTGTCTGAAATGTTAAAAAAATCATCTGGTTGCTATCGCTTCTGCTCTGTTAACATTACGAGTGAACATCTTTTGGAGTCATAGCAACTTAAAATCTATTTAAAGTGGTAGTTCCCCCCCAAAAACAAAAATGTCATCATTGATTCACCCTCTTGTCATTTCACACCTGTGTGACTTTCTTTCTGCAGAACAGAAAAGAGATATTTTGATGTTGTTAACTGGACCCAATTAACTTGCATGGGTTTTGTGTTCATACAATAAAAGTGAATGGTGGGCTGTATTGTTCGGTTATCACCGCAAGTGTTACCCTTTATTTGCATTGGCAACGAAGGCCATGATAGAGCTTGGTGGAATGGAGTTATCAACATGCTGTTTGCCGATTTAAGGGTTTAAGAGAAAGGGTTTGTTCAAAATCTGGTAATTTTTTGCACTAAATTTGACTAAGTGGCTAAAATGTTTATGTTTTATAAAATCTCCTGCGCATAACTGAAAATAAATAAAAACATAAAATAAATAAAAATGATTCTTGTGTTTATGATTTATGATTATTGAACAGCTGTAAGGTGTTTTGTTTGTAATGGTCTTATTGATCTTTGAGTGGGGAATATGTCGACTTGCTTGCTGATTGTAAACCAGTGTTATGGTGTATAAATGTCACGAGTTGCAGGAGGAACACACGGACGAAGGCAACGGGATACAAAACAAAAGGAACTTTAATAACAAAACTACAAAAGAAAACCAGGAACCAGGAGAATTGACACATTGACATTTAACAATAGCAGACAAGGAATACACTTTAGGGGAGAACTTAAATACAACATATAACGAGGGATCAACAGGTGCTGGGGATAAACTAATAATGAGACAAGTGAAAACAGCCAAGGGAACAATTAACTAATAACAAAACACAAGTGAAAACTAATGAACTAATAATGAAATTAACAATGGGAGAAAAAAAACAGACAAAACATAAAACAACTGTGACAATAAAAGCCTGTGTAATAGGTGTGCTATCTCAAATTCAACGCCATGGATGCTTATCATGGGGGCTGTGATTTTGTTATTAGAAGTTGTTGTTTTAGGTTTTGCCCAACCTTACAAAGTTATTGTAAACTTTATTTAAAATAATATATCGTTTGTAAGTATAGCCTTGCCTCCCTTGTTTTTTTGTTTCTTAAGGTAGCATAGTTAAGTTTGGCGTCGTATGCACTGAAGACTTTGGTTTGGTGTCTGCCCCTTTCTTTTGTTATTGAGTTTAGAGGGATGGGGGTTAAGTTAATATTTGTTTTCTTTTTATTTATGCAAGTACTGTACGTACTCAGCCAGATTTTGTTCTAGAGTATATTTCTGTTTAATAGGAAATAGGCATCTTTTTAATACAAGTTTAATTATAATAAAGGACCGTCTTCCTCAGGGGAAGGGCACAGTGTGGCACCCAAGACCAGACCTGTGGGTCCTTCATGTCTGGCTCCTGAACGGGATGAGGAGGCCTAAAGTAGTGTATCGCCTGTGGTCGGAATGGATAGAAACTGTCGTCTTTATCAGGGAATCGAAGTTACAGTTGTACCAAGACATTTTCAGTTGTTTATCCTGGATATAGTCTCTAAACTTTTGATCAACCCTTATATGTTTCGTGATCGTGTTGGGAATGCAGCTCGGATGAGCAGTAGACCGGGTAAGCTCCTGGTGCTCCAGACACAAGCTCCACTATCTCACAATAACGTTGTTTAAAAACTTTGCTTGCCGTAGTTTACAAAGGACGGGCAGGTAATGTGCATTGATACACCACATTTTACATGTTATGTGGTTTACTTTGATATTTGAACGGTCTTTGTAGTGAAAAGAGAGGGAAAGCTATGAGCGCCTTTTTGTACCTCCACTGGGCATGTCCTTAAACATCAGCTAGCCACTATGGTAATTTTATTTAAATTTGCCAAGATATGAGTCTATGATAGACATGTTGTAAATGAAATCACAAATGGCTGATAAAACAATATATCCATTTAACAAGGCAGGGGAATACCGCCTGGGCTTGTGACAAATAAAACATTAAAGGGACAGTTCAGGCAAAAACTCCAATTTGTTGTTTATTTACTCACCCCCAGGCCATCAGAGATGTAGGTGACATTTTAACTTGAGTAGAACCATAAAGAAGTTTGTTTGGTAAATCCGCCGCCCTCTTTGTTTCATATAATAGGAGTATATGAGCCATTCTAAGAGTTCATAAAGCACATCATTCCAAAAAAAAGTGGCTCCAGACGACATGTTGACGTCTGGTGAAGTGAATCGCTCGATATTTTCATAAAACTGAACGTCATGTTTAATAATATAAGCCATAGTGTCCAGCCAAAACACTCACTTTCGGCAGGTGGCGCTTTATGCACCAGACGCTAGAATGCGATCCGCCACCAAATATTACAAAGAAGAAGATTGCGATCTAGTGGCGAGGATGCACACTTTGGCTAATATTATTAAAAATGACGTTCAGTTATTTGAAAATATCAAGCGATTCACTTCACAAGACATCAACATGTCGCCAGGAGCCGCATTTTTTTTAAATGATGTGATTTAGGAAATCTTATATAGCAGGGCTGCAGATTTACCAAACAATCTTCTTTATGGTTCTACTCAATAAAAGTTGGTACCTACATATCGGATGGCCTGGGGGTGAGTAAATAAACATCAAATTGGAGTTTTTGCCTGAACTGTCCCTTTAAGGATATTTGGCCAAATAAGACACAGTGCAGAAACAATACATACTCAGTCAAGATTCAGGGAAATTCTCTCTTGGATCATTTGATCACTTCATATTCTGCTACTACTGTATTTAAATTTGTGAAAACAATCCAGCATTTCCTTAATGTAACTGATGTGATTATCTCTTATGTGGTATTTGAAAAAAATATTTATATTCTGTTTTATCAAATAAACAGCACTTTTAACTTTTCATGCATTTTGCCTGTTCCTTTGCATTTGGTGCTTCGGGGGACTGAAAATGAAAACTTGAAACTTGTTTTGTTATGCAACATACTTATGAACTGCACCACTATGACCACACAGATATAGAGATGCAACGATTATACATTCTTTTGGTACAATTATAGTCCAAGAGTATTCACGGTTTCACAATTATGACGATTATTAGTCATTACTTAATATATACTTTTATACAAAAAGTAATAAAAAATTATTATTATCTAGTTATTCGTATACAATACTTTCCCAATGTCATCTTACTGTAATATATAAGGTTAATACCATAAAATATTTGAGTAACACACAGATATGTCATATATATTCCAAGACAGTGAATTACTAAGTAGTAGAATTGCCAAAAAAATCTAATTAGAAAATAGCACAAATGTAATAAAGCAAACATACAAATTAAATTAAAGGGATAGTTCACCCCCAAAAAAATTATGTTATGAATGTTTCACTCTCAGCTTCCAAACCTGTATAATTGAATTTGTTCTTTTGAACACAAAGGAAGATATTTGTAAGAATGTTAGTAAACAACCATATCTCATCGCCCATTGACTCTTTATTTTCCCTCCTAAGGCAGTTAATGGTGGTGAGATTTGTTGGTTTACTGACATTCTTCCAGATATCTTCCCTTGCGTTTAACAGAATAAAGAAATGAATACAGGTTTGGAACAATATGAGGTTGAGTAAATGTTTCAATTTTCATTTTTGGGTAAACTATCCCTTTAACAATGCTTTTCATTTGTTTCGTGTTGGTCTAACTGTGATTATCAGATACAGAAAGTGAATAAAATAATCAAATGTAAAATAAAACTTCATAGTCTTCACTGTATAAATACAGTTCAAACCATATTAAAGTTATAAAAGTTAATCAGTCAGGAGCAGTGAGTATGTTTTACTTCTCGCCTGGCGTGCCACTCCAATATCTTTAATGCCGCTTTGTCTGTTTACGTTGCACTGAAAGCCCATCTCTCACCACTACGGCCTCTGTCATAGTTAATCTAGTGTGTGTCGTGACTCGTGGACTACGTGCCTCTGAAAAGCACTTCTCTAAGCTGATTCACTGCTGTTGTCGCTTTGTTTTCGTTTTGTGCAAGTTCCAACGTTTCCGTTCCATGCAACAGAAACACGAGGGGTAAAAGACCCTTTGCAATAAATTTAACCGTGACATTAAACCGTGTCTACTAGTGAAATTTGGCAATAGCTGAATCCCTAAACACATACAACTTTACGGAAAGAAAATATATTTCCTAATATATGAATTAAAAATATATTAAAGGACATAATGGTTTATTAGAAAATATACAGAATAATATATACTGTAAATATATTACAATGTAGTGAATAATACATAAGGACATTCCTTTCATATATTAAATGAATGTGTGATTTTTTAAGGTTGGAACTTAACTCTGCAGGAAAGTGGATCAAGAGGTTTACAGTTGAGGATCTCTGCTGTAGTGTATTTTAGTTTAAATTGATGTTTATCTTAGTTTAAATATATATAAAACACATAGTAAATGATTTTGACCAAACCATTGCTAAACCTTCTAAAAGTTCAACTTATTAGAACACTTTAGTTGAATGAACTGTAAAACTATTTGATCA
Source organism: Triplophysa bombifrons (assembly GCA_029783895.1). Lineage (NCBI taxonomy): Eukaryota > Metazoa > Chordata > Actinopteri > Cypriniformes > Nemacheilidae > Triplophysa > Triplophysa bombifrons. Next base: position 15,944,722 of record CM056449.1, read on the forward strand.
AACATACTTTTTAAAGTGGGAGTCAGGGTTGGGTCTGCTAGAAAATAACAATTCAAGTAATTCTTTGGAGAAAGAAATTGAGTCAACATAAAATTCTATGGAACAGAATAATATTATTTTTTACAGTGTTGCAGTCAACCGTGTGTTAGTCCCTCTGTAGTGACCTGTAGAGGAGTTCAGCTCTGAAAACTCTGACTATAAAAACATCAACTTCAAATCTGCCAACAGTGACTACTAAACATCAGAATCTACACCCACACACAAAAACAAACATGTGTAAAGTTACACACTGACCTGAGATGACCAGCACATGAATCAGTCTTTCCATTGTTGGTGGATTTGCAGTATGAAATGAATCTGAAACACTGACAAGAACACAAGAATTAAATCAACAGAAAAATGAGCTGCAAGTATAACAACAGGTACAGTACTTCAAACTTTCAACTGACGAAAACATCCCAGTTTACCTGCATCAACGGACAAGGCTGGAGATCAGACTATACTGACTTCTGCCAAGTAGGGTGTTCGCTTTTACATCCAGTTGTATTTCCTTGAATTTTTTTAGGCAAATTGATTTATGCAACATCATTTGAATAAAAAACAAAGGAAAATGTTCAAGATCACACAAGTTGTAAGCAGTGCATCATTTGGAATTAAAAGGTTTTAAGTATGTTAAATATTACATTCAGATTTCAAATCGTTGAGCCTGGTTGTCACAGTTTCATTGATGTGGTGAAATGTATTAGGTATGTGCACTTTATTTCATGCTCTGTTTTCTAACATAACTCTGAAATCTGATTCTGTATGCTCATTCTCTGTCTCACTTTGTTGTTGGTGGACAATTCATTTATATTGAAAACATGTTGCAAATGTTGAATTTGGGGCAGTGCCCGACCACACTGCCTGAACTTACTAGGCACAAATGATAGCCAGACAGGCCAAATCCAGTGTTTGTCTGTTTGTTAGGTTTATTTGATTGAACGTTTGGTTAACAGATTCATATTTAAAAAAAAGAAGAAAGGCTCATTTTATTATTTGTATCAACATAACGCGTGTACCGTTTAATGGCCTTTGGCTATAAATGTCTGCGTAACAGAGGCCAGCTGGAGTGTGAAAGCTGTGCGTCCCTCAATCTTTAGAGGTGTCCTATAGTGATAAAGCTGGAAACTGTGGACTTCGGTCTCCTTTTTGGAAACCCCGACTCCCCCAAAATTGATTGATGCCATTAAACTGGAATTAGGTGTTTTCTAATAGAGCATAAAATGTCTATGACATGGATAGATTGCTTTAGTGGCACACAAACAATAGACTTTGAATGCTGTATTTGCATTAAACAAACAACATTTGCTAGTTCTATTTGACTGGATTCAAAACAGAGCATTCTAATACATGTTGGAAACGCTCCAAAGCGGATATTTCCACTCACTATGTGATCTACTGAATGCTGACTTTGAATGCATGACTTTCTTTCTTATGCAGAACACACAAAATAGAATTTTTCAGTTGCTGATCAACTGTATAACCCACACTGAGGTAAACTGTATGGACATTTCTCAAAAAAGTCTAGATATTTCTTGTAAAGTCTAGATAAAAAGAATCACATAATCCATGTTTAAATCCATTCTTTAATGTTGACAAAAATATTTCTTAGAACATAATCACTTTTTTGTGATTTTTTATCACAATTTATAGACACAGCATTTATCACATTTATAATATAATAAAAGTCACTATTTAATATCATTAAATTATTAATAAAACAAACAATTGAGTAAACATGTGCAAAAGTACTGTATGCTAATAAATACATTTTATTTAAATGCGCCTTGCTTCATTTCTTTGACATGTTTTATTCCTAACAGGAATACCACAACTTTTCATCTGTCTTTTTATCTTTTTAAGGGTAATTTTTATAATCACCTGATTAAAAGTTCATGTGTTGTTTTATGTCAAACACTTATTACTTAATCGGGTAATTCAACCAATAAGAATAATGGACTTTTAACGCTTGTCTGGTGGAGTGCGCGTTTTCTCTACTAGAGGGCGCTCTCCACTACATCTGGACCTTACACGCTGTACAACATTTTCCATACACCATTGCAGGACTCCTCAGGCTCAACGGCGACAGGGCCGGTCATTCTGTACAGTCAGATTCACCAAAATAGGGTTTGGGGCAACAGATAAGCAACAACTGTACCGTGGATGGAACTATCATGAGTGAAAGTACGGATGCAGACAATGAAGGGGTATGCCTTGGCAGGATGTGACAAGGAAAAGGAAAGATAGGAGTAATAGCTCTAATAGTTTGAGTCAAAATGAATGATTTTCATCCATTAAAGTTGATAAAAGCTATTGACAAAGAAATGGGAAAAATACTTAAGCAGCAGGATGTTAATGATCTTTGCTGAAGATAAGAAACAAAGAGAGAAGTTTTTCAGGGCAGAAACGCTGAATGGAGAGAGAATCAGTGTTCATATACCAAGAAAAGTGTAAAGGCGTTATTTATGATGTACATTAAAAAAATGACTCTTAGGTTTAACATGATTCAATCATGAACAGTGGTTCCACATGTTTGAGTCATGTTTTCTCAACATGAAAAGAACATGATGAGTCAAGAAACCTCAAAATGAAATTAACATATACATAGAACATGGGTGAAACATGTTAACTCAGCATGAAATTAACAAGTTAAGTGAACATGACTGAATCAAGTAAACCCAACAAGATACTCTTCTGCACAACTACTAAAACAGACGTCACAAAAACTCAATAAAATGCCAGCACAACAAACTAAACTTGAATACCCTGATAACAAGCAACCATTAAATCAATGTTAAAAATATTTATGGCTTGAAGAAAAATAACTTTTGCACCCGTGTTGAATTTTTTTTTTAAATCAAACCATTATTGTGATCAGATTTTGCTTTAGTTGGGACCTTGATGATTGACATTGTTAAATCAGCTTCCCCATTTCTCTTTCAATGGTTGTGAAAGTGTTTATAGAAGCATGTGTAATGCATAAAGTAAGTAAGCCACAACAGGTCAATTATAGTTTTTAAGTTGTGTTATAAAAAAGAAGCTGCCTTAAGTTTATAGTGATTTGTGATTAATACGTTTTGGTCACAAAAATACTAAATTTGAATTTAAAAAAATGCCGCTTCAACTTGGTACTCCTCGTTGAAAGTGTAGAAAATAGCAAAAACAGCAGCAAGCCCGGAAAGAAAACTTGGCTGGATGCCCGCACAACTTATTAGCCCCGCAAAACTGATCATCCATTGTTCAATGCAGATTTCTGGTTTTCCACCTAACACATAAAAAAACATTTCAGCATTAACATTATTTTATTTTCTATTCCCAGACTCTGAAGTCCACATTTGAAGCTATATACTGTGTATTGTGAAATTGTTACTGTAATCTGTATATTTTATTTAACTCAATGTCAATTTTTTCTCAATATTGTTGAAGGGCAAGTGCACTCAAATGAAAATTCTACTCATCAATTAGTCACCTTCAAAGCCATAAAAACTATTCATTTTCAAATCCATAGTAAATAGGCCTTCAAACATGCAAGCCGGACAGACAAGTATATATCTCATTGGTTTTCACATGTTAAGCATGTTTAAGCGTATTTGCTATATGTACAGTATGTGCCTTGGTGATTCTTTATACGTGAATAAATGGCAACATTAAACTCAAATGATAAAATTATTTTCAATAGATGGATAAGAATGAGAGGTTTTTTTTAATATATTCATTTGAGTTCCAAAGATATAAAGTTATACAGGAACAATATCAGAGTAGGTAAATTATAACAGGATAATTATTTTCTTTTGAGCTTAGTGTTGAAAAAAAGTACACTTTTAATGTAATCATAAAAAAAATGACTATACATACCAAGGAGTATTAGTCGTGGAGTTGCAGGTAGTGCAAGTGTCCTTTTGACATCAGCTGCAGTGGAAGATGCCTATGACACAGTCACAATAGTGAAAAGATAAGAAAGATGACAGTAACAATAATAATTTCCTTTTACACTACAAAAATAATTTTCTGCTTATCAGAACAATCACAACATGATAGAACATAAACAAATATATGAAACCAGCTTTTTTATTGTCCTTATGTTGTTCCAATGGCTTCCAATTGTTTCGCTCATCTGTAGGTCGCTTTGGATAAAGCGTCTGCTAAATGACTAAATGTAAATTATAATGTTCAATGTGACAAAAATGTTGTAAGGTAGTGCATTTAACACTACCTTAATTTCCTTAATAGATGTTAACTATTTATAAATAGGTGACAAAATGTGAAATGATGTGGTCTAACTTTTTAACTTTAGGAATAAATAAATACAAATTGATTAATAAAATAACATACTTTTGATTTATTTACTTAAATGTGATGCATATTAATTAAATTGGGTTTAATACGTACAAATATGTGTTCATGTTTCTTAACAATTTAAAACACATTTTATTTATTAATATTATTACATAAAATGTACTCGTCTCATTTTCATATATCTCGCAAATTTGAATCACATTACGTTTATTACTTTAATTAGGTTAAGAATATGTAATCCAAATGGATGGAAATTCTATATGCAATCAAAATACATAAATCTTATGTATTAGGCCGAATTTTTTTTTGAGTGTGTGTGTTTGCTTTCGAATCTCAAGGTACACAGACGGATAAGCGGTCCAAACTGAATCGTGAGCTCCAGATAATGGCTCATGAAATGATGCTTAGGTTTAAGAAGATGATGGAGAAAGGCTTGTTTTCTGGAATGCAAATATTCATCAAAAAGGACTCTGAAGTACCCTATCTGGTTAGTTGAAATGGCTGGTGCACAAACCAATGTCACAATTTCTCTTAACTGTTACACCAGTAGCCAGATCTCATTGTCAGCAGAACATTTAATCTTCTCTCCAATCAACAAAGGTAACAGTCTCAGCAGGCACCAGTTTTGTACAGCATGGCCACTCAGTCTGTCACTTCCTGGCTTCACCTGACACGGTTTGTCATTTGCATCATTGCCTAAATATCTGAACTGATCGATCCTTCTATTCAATTCAGTGTATGTAACAGTGACAAGATGGTTAATGCACAATGCAAGATCTAAGGCAACAACTCCTTCGAACAAATCATGCCCAAGACAAGGGGGCAACCCAGACTGACATACATGAAACAAAGACAGGCTGTTGAAGAAGGAGTCAAATTTGATACCTCCACTACGAACCGAATGTTTCTTGATGTTCTGAATATGCTTGTTGTATGACTCTGGGGTCCGAGTGTTGACTGTGGTCAGAGGATCTGCATGAAACGCATCTTTGTCAATTTCACAGTTTCGACAAAAGTACTTATTGCAACTGAAATTTTCAAGAAAACCTATGATGTTGTGTGAGCCCAGGTTGTCTCCTGCAATGGCTCGCAAAATTCCTTTACATACCTGTCCATCAGGTAGAACTATGCCATTGGTCTCAAGGGCTTGATGGTCTTTTATTAAGCATCCTAGGACCAATTCCTGACCAAAATACTTGAAATCTTGTTCTCTACACAACAACACAAGTTGCATTTGGAAAAAACTTGAATGGTTATGTGGCAACAGGTCTGCAAGTGTGAGCTACATTGTTAGTATTTTGTTTTTTCTTTCCTGACCCCAGAGGATTAACAACTTCAAATGAGTCTTGATAAAGTATCAAGCCTAAAGAGGACCTCTCTCTCTGGGCCAAGTTTTTTGTGATGTTTTCACCATCCCAGACATCTTCAAGACTATTATCCAACTGGTTACGGCTGTGTATTTCCTTGTACTTTTTCCGCACAGACCCGGAATGAAAAAGTGCCTCAATTGTCTGTTTCACAGGCACATCCTGTAGAAAACACTCCTTGCCAGCTTCATTATGTCCCAAAAAATCGTCACAGTTTCAACATAATTAAAACTGTTTTTGAAAACTGTTTTCCTGCGCTGGTCTGATTTTACATGCTTGTAAGAGATCATCTGCTCTTAGACTGTCAATGACATCATTAATGGAAGCCTCTGAAAAACCAAGTTTAAATAATATCTCATTTAATTTGCAAAGTAGATATGGCATGCAAGTTCTGAGGGGCACACATGTGATCTAGGCACCAGCACACAGGCTTTGTGATGTCGATAAAAATGTAATTTCAAAGCGGTCTGTTTAAATGTCCTGTTGCAGTCCTGGATACAGAAATGTAGAAGTTTGGGCTATTGATGTGAATCCTCATGTGATTCACATAGGCTACTGGAGTACTACCAGATGTCCTCAGAACTGACATGGAAACATGCTGACAAGTCAAACTGTATAGTACTAAAAGGCATAAAAACAAGTCAACTTTACAAGAAAATCTGCACGAAAATGAAATGTCCCTTAGCCTTATGGATTGATCAAAATAAAAATACAATGCAAACCAACAACACTTAAAGTTAAAATGCTAATTATTCATAAGTATCGCAAGTTATTCTTAAGAACATTTTATTCTTTTTTAGCATTTCTATCACCAAACGTATCAACAACTTCGATCAATGCAATCCACAACTTAAAACATCAACAACAATAGTAAAAGAAAACATTTTTTTGGAATAGAGTTGTGTACCAATTAGAAAGACGTAGCCACATTTGCAAGGAAAACGACATCAAAATAAATGCTTTGACGTATGTGGTGCACGTTGCAGAATTAATTAGAAGATAAGAGTGCTAATATTAGCAGTTAAGCTGGCTATAATTAGCGTGATACAAATATATCGAGGTGTTTTTGTTGCAGCAGTTCTCGAAGGCTTATCCTTGCAAAAGAGCATATAGTATATATCATGACACTTTTTTGATAAAAAGTTTGACCAAACACACCCTGTAATTGGAAAATATATTTTTCGAAGTTCAACTCCGCTTCACAATGTCGTCGGCGCAGGTTATCACTGAAACAAGCGTAAAAAAGAGTTACAATTCACAGCATCAACAATTAGTATTTTTTTACAACACTATCTGCATTTGCAATTGCAAACTTATATTAAGTCTTTAATGAGCAAAGCAAACTGGCACTCACCTTAACTCGGAGAATATAGACGATAACCTTCCACGTGCTCGCTGCTGTTCTCTATTTCTAAAAATACTGTACACACCTGTTTTCTGTCCTTTGTGCAATAAACACGGCATAAAATGTTGTTTACGTCATTGTAACCTCCATGAAAAAACATTAATGCCCTGTTTTTAGACATAGCAGGATTATACTGTTAAAATTTTTAAGTAAAATAACAGCAATTTTTAACAGTGCAGCTAAAGCAAACACTGATCACAATAATGGTGATTGGTTCTTCTACATGTTAATTTAATGTTGAGGTTACTTGATTCATTCATGTTCTTGCTACATGTTAATCTCATATTGAGAAAACATGACTCAAACATGTGGAACCACCGTACGTGATTGAATCATGTTCAACCAAAGTTTTGAAAAAAATCGCCACAGTTAAATTTATGTTGAAGCAGGCAAACCTAGATTATATTGCTCCAGAACATTTTAGACCTATTTCAAATCTATCTTTTACTTCTAAGATTTTTTGTCTTTCAGAAGCTTCAAACTTTTTTGAATAATAATAAGATTCTGGAGGTTTTTCAATCAGGTTTTAGAAAATATCATTTGACAACAACAGCTCTATTAAAGGTTTTAACTGACCTTACATTTACATTTAGTCATTTAGCATATGCTTTTATCCAAAGCGACTTAAAAGTTGGGTAAACAATGGAAGCAATTGGGTCAAACATTATGACGACAAAAAGCATAAACACAGCAATAAAAACATGTCTCACAAAGGCTCCAACAGTGTACAGAGCCAAGTTTTGTTTATCTTAGTATAAATAAGCATGCATTTTTTTTCTTTTGATATTGTTCAATTCAATTCAAGTTTATTTATATAGCGCTTTTCACAATGTGTATTGTTTCAAAGCAGCTTTACAGGGGCAAACAGGAAAAACAGAAAAGTTAAAACAGAGCACAGTGCATGGTATTTATACAACGAGTAAGATCATTCTAATAAATAATATCTAATTTCTAAATAAATAAATAAATGAATGAATGCAGTCTCCCGGTGAGCTGGCCAACACTGCCCTGCTGTAGAAAAGATATAGAAATCAGAAATGATCAGTCAGGTGCAGACGGAAGAGATGTGTTTTCAGCCGATTCTTAAAGATGGTGACAGAATCTGCTGATCTTGTAGCAGGGGCAGATCATTCCACAAATGTGGAACCGATCCAGAGAAGGTTCATGAGAGTGATTTTTTACCTTTTTGGGATGGCACCACAAGACGTTGTTCGTTTGCAGAGCGTATGGATCTGGCGGGTACATAAGTCTGCATAAGTGAATGAAGATAAGGGGTTGCCAAACCAGTGATGGTCTTGTACGCCTTGAGCTGGGTCTTGAATTTGATGCGATTGACTATAGGGAGCCAATGTAATTTAATGAGGAGAGGAGTGATGTGTGATCTCTTTGGTTCATTGGAGACCACTCTTGGTGCAGCATTCTGGATCATCTGTAGAGGTTTGGTCGTGCAAGCAGGTAGTCCAGCTAGTAGCGCAACGCAATAGTCCAGTCTGGACAGAACAAGAGCCTGGACTAGGACCTGCTTAGCATGCTCGGATGTGAAAGGTCTAATTTTCCTGATATTGTAGAGTATAAATCTACAGGACCGAGTGGTGCTGGCAACCTGATCGGTGAAGTTTAGCTGATCGATCACCACTCCCAGGTTTCTGGCCTTTCTGGAAGATATGATGGTTGATGAGCCGAGTTGAATCGAGAAGTTGTGATGGAGTTTAGGGTCGGACGGGATTACAAGCAGTTCTGTTTTTGCAAGGTTCAGATGCAGGTGATGGTCCTTCATCCAGAGCGAACTGTCACTCAGGCATGCTGAAATGCCTGCAGAAACAGTCAGATCGCTAGGCTGAAATGACAGGTGGAGTTGTGTATCATGCGCATTGCAGTGGTAGGAAAAGCCATGTTTCCGAATGACAGAGCCAAGGGATGTCATGTATACAGAAAAGAGCAACGGCCCAAGCACTGACCCCTGCGGCACCCCTGTATCAAGATGTTTGGACTCCGAGACCTCACCTCTCCAGGACACTCTGAATGACTTACCTGAGAGGTTAGACCTGAACCATTGTAGCACCATTCCAGAGACACCCGTAGCCGTGAGGGTTGCCAGGAGGATGCGGTGATTGACGGTGTCAAAGGCTGGAGATAGATCGTTAGAGGCAGCTCTTGCCAATCTCAGGGCTTCAATGACAGCGAGCAGTGCAGTCTCAGTGGAGTGACCGCTCTTGAAACCTGACTGGTTACTGTCCATGAGGTTGTTCTGCTTGAGGAAGGAGGAGAGCGGGTTAATACAACACGCTCATGAGTCTTGGCAATGAAGGGGAGGAGAGATATCGGCCTGTAATTATCTAACAGTGAAGGATTAAGAGTGGGTTTTTTCAGTAGTGGGGTAAAACGGGCCTCTTTGAAGACTGCGAGAAATGTACCAGTGGTGAGAGATGAGTTGATAATGTGGGTCAGAGTGGGAACAACCGATGAAGAGATGGCCTGGAGGAGATGAGTGGGGATGGGATCTAGCAGACAGATCGTTGGCTGGTCTGAATACATTACCTTGGAAACATCTTCTTCATATAGGAGAGAGAAAGAGGGTAGCGAGCATGTGTCGAGGGTTTTGGCATGTTCAAGAGGTTTTGGCGCAGATGACTGACTGCTGATAGTAGTAGATTTCATTACAAAGAAAGACGCAAAGTCATCAGCTGTTAAGTCTGATGCAGGTGAAGGGGCAGGCGGGCAAAGAAGAGCAGAGAAGATTTTAAAGAGCGTACAAGAGTCAGGGGAGTTGTTGCTTTAAGTATAGTAGTACTGAGTTTTAGCAGAGGAGACCTCAACAGAGAAAGCAGAGATGAGAGCTATAGACAGTGGTAAGTGGGTTCTTTAGATTTGGGCCACTTTCTCTCAGCAGATCTGAGCGTGGTGCGATGCTCAGCCACATAACAACTAAAGAATTGGATTCTCGTTTGCATTGACATAACAATAGTTCTTCAATGGCACACTGTTGTGAAAAATGTACTGTAGTTTTAACCCGAAAATATCGGCAGCTGTGGTTGCAAGTTATATTCCCCACAAAATACGGGAAATCCATGTAAATGCTTTGCAGTTTAAAAGTGCAGGGCAAAAACTTTGAGCTGTGTGTGAACATAATAGTCTTCTATATTAAGAGCATCTATTTATAATTGTATACATAAATATTTGTTTTAAATAAAATTAAAACATTGACCTTACACATGGGTTCGGGAAAGGGACACGAGAGGGGAATTGAACTTAGGTAGCCCTTTGTACAACTGCACCACATGTTGGAACACTGCCCACGAGGGTATAGGCTCTGAAAGTTTAATTGTTTTTGATGTTAGTGTGAGTTAGGTAAGCTTCATATAAAGTCGACTGAAACCCAGCCAACTCGTCATTGAAAAAGTACAAAACAGTGTTTCCAAGCACGTGTCACAAGTACGATTTTAACCAAAAATTTCCTCTTGAAAAAATTGTGTCCGTAGAGGACATTTATGCACATCTGGGCCACAGCCCTTCATTCAATAATCTCTGGGCCAAATCTGAGCCACATTCTTTTTTCAAATCACAATCAAACAGCGGTGTAAGGACTTAATCTGAGTAGGAGACCCATGTGTGTATTGGGCCACTTTGCTTTTAAGTAAGCATCATTTTACAGTAAACCGATTGTGACCAGTGTTTGCTTTAATTGAGCTCTTGACTATTATATTTTAATATTATGTTTGTATTTCTTTGAGGCTTGTAACTGTGTTGCAATAAATGTTTCAGCTATCAGGGGACGACGATGATTTCTAAAAACAATACAGAATTGCCTGAACTATTGTTCATCACTATTATTAACTTAACCAAAGCAACTTAATTTAAAACAGCTTGACATCATTCATAAAAAATCAAGCAACTATGACTCGTTTTCAATGCCATAGTGTTGATATAAAACATTACGGCAAAAACTGAAAGAAACTTACTATTAGTCAAGAGCCCAACTAAAGCAAACACTGTTCAGAATAATGATGAAATTTCAACATTTTTCAACATTAATTGCAGGTACAGAAGTAATATTAATTCAATCCCATTAATTGATGGAGTCAGAAGCACTTTATTATACTTGATAAGTATAATTTACAAATCGTTTTGCCGACATAAAATATAACGTCCTGTGTAAAGTTACACACTGACCTGAGAACAGCAACACCTGAATCAGACTTTTCATTGATGATGGATTTATAGCTTGAAATGAATCTCAAAAAATAAAAGAACACATTGCATCAGGACAAACACAAACAAAAAGTTAAAGGTAAATAAAAAAAAGAATGAGCTTGACAGTACAATATCTAGTACAGTATAAAATAAACTTTTTTAATGAGAAACCATTGAATTTTACCTCCATCAACACGCATGACTGTACATTAAACTGCACTTTTGACTTGTGAAGAGCCTCTGTTTGTTCGAAGTATGTTCACTTTGCTTACTTAAGTTTTTTAACTTAGCCTTATTTCCCTACACAAATGTCGATGCATAGCCTTTAATGTTTTTTAGATGAAAATTGTTTGAGTTTCGGGTCACTGGGACTGCATAATGGTTATGCTTTGCATTGCTATTTAAATAAAGTGCCTAAACGTTGCAGGGAGATCATGTAAACAGTTGACAAGCATTGCTGTGTTAGAATGCTTCATGAACTGCAGTGATCCTGTACACATCCATCACACCCTGAAGATTCATCATCAGGTAGTTTCTTGTTTAATACTGTATTTGGTAGCAGCTTAGTGTTAAAAGCTTTCATTGCTATTCACAAAAAGTGTTAACAGAAGTAATAATAACCCTAACAGCAAGAGAGCAAATAAAAAAACATTTAATTTTGCACTCAGAATTATTGTTAAAAATGTTGACATTTTAACAAATCGGCATTATTGTGATCAGTATACTAACAAAACATATACTATGTTTGACTCCTACAAAAAAACCTTTATTTCCTTTGTTGGGACACATCCATTTTTTAGGTAGTGAATGTAATTATTTACTAATTTTAATATAGAATTATGTAGATATGCTTCAGGGACAGGTGCTCGGGAATAACAGAATTGCTGCAATATAGTGGCCAAGCACACTTTTGGATATTAGAGGAAGAGGAATAAGGTCTCTTATTTTATCTTATCAGGCTGCCTGCTCTGTCTCACCTTTTACAGGACAGATACAATGACGGATTTAAAAGAAATATACATTATTTATAATTCAATGTATTATAAATACAAATGATTATTTTCTGAACATTTAAAAGTAATGCAAATTATGTTTACCACTGAAGTGTTTGGGATTTTGGGGAACGAAATCTCGATCAACCCATACTCCTATGAGACTGATCAACTATTTGAAAAGACAAAGATGTAGTGATCCTACGACTAACAAAAAAACGTAGGATTTACGTAGTTACTGCGATCGGAAGTATCATTACTGGGCCGTTATGTGAGAGATAGTGTATATACAGTATGTATTTATTTTTTCAAGAACTATACATTTGTCTTTAAGACATAACTGATGATTCTAATTCGCTGTTTGTTGTAACAGTTCATTTAATGTTAAATCTAATAGTGGGTCAAAACATATAAGGTGTACTCACACCCTGTCTAATCCGGACTGTGTATGATGCACCATGCATAATCATGACTAAAAACAATAAAAAATATTATAAGTTTTAATTTTATCCACATCGTGTCTGGTGTAAACAGGGTGTTAAAGTACACAACCAAAGGTGCTCTATGCTGTTGCTAGAAGAGAGAACTGACTGATCATTAAATTAACTTTGACCTACCAGTCAAAAAAGGCTGATGGAATGTGTATTTTTAAGACTCTGGGTCACCCTTAAAATAAGTTTTTGGGTTTATTTAGCTACTGCAAGCAGATGAGCAAATGGGATTGAAAAACACTAAAGAAATTACTGAATATATGTGAAATAAATCATTAACTAATCAGTAAGTTATAAACATTAAACTAATTAATATACGGTGGATATTTTGTTTATTTGTATATTCAAGGCCTATCAATTTAATGGACTAAGGCTTTAGATATAACTCTAATACCATCAAGATGTATAATTAGTAAATGAAATACTTTGCCTAATAGTGAGTTAAAACATATACTTACAAAGCCAAATGCTTGTGGTGTGGCTCTTTTGAGAGGCCAACGTTTCCCTCAGTGTTACCAACTCTTTTTAATGGAAAGTAGCTAAAGCCTGCCCGAAAAATCGCCAGATGACGTCACATGCTAATCACGTAGTATCTGACAAGCTAAGCGCTTCAGGTCTGCTTCATATCACTACTCTCTGAGCTGTCGTATAAAGTATTATATTAAAACAATTCACAAAATGAACAATAAATAGGTTCAAGTTCTATCGTTTTTTATACTAAATTATTTTTGTGTTTCTGTTGGGAGACTATAAAAACTATGTAATAGTGAGTGAACTCGACCCCTTAAAACTATAGTTATTTTCATTGAACAGCTAAAATCTGTCTGTGTTTTTGTTAACACGTCCATAGTCATGGTGTTTTGTCACGTTTCGTAATCATAAATGCTCAAACAAGGTCAATAAGTAATTAGTTCTTGGAAACACTGTTTGTACATGCAAACTGGGAATCTCATTCATGAGTCGGTACAGTCTTCAGCTGCTTCTCTCTGCTGGGCGCTCACACTGTACAGAATAGACAGAGAGGCGGTGCTGCACTGGCAGGGCAAAAACTCACTCTGCCGTGGCAGTAGAAGTGAAGAAGAATGTTCGCTTAGTCGCTAAGGCTTATTCAGAAAGTAGCTAGATTTATCGCTAGTCGCTTTTTGAAAAATAAATCGCTAATGGGGTCTGAAAAGTCTCTAAATATAGCGACAAAGTCGCCATGTTGGCAACACTGGTTTCCCTAGCCACAGCTGCTTGTGTAAATGAGAGGAAGAGGCCGCGCTCAGAACCTGCGAGACACAACGTTATTTCCATTTAAGGAATCATTACTCCATTTACAGAAATGCCTGAACAGGGAATTGAGGAAAAAACTAGACTCGGTACATTAACTGGAAAACCAGTGAGTCAATTATAGGATTTTTTGAGTTATATCTGAAAGAGGCGTTTTTTGAGGAAAACGTATAATGTTCCCTCAGATTTCCCTCAAACTGTGGTACTGTTAAAAATTGCCTTTATCTTTACATATTTTTTTCACTGTCATTGAAATTTGTAGTTGGGTAACGTTTAAAAGGAAGCTTATATAAGAATTTTGTAAATAATTTGTTAACTTTAAAAAAAAACAATCCTAATGGTAACACCTAAAAAGTTCAATTATTTCAGCTTACATTTCCCAGCTAACAAAACTGTCAAAATAATCAGATGGATCAACTTAAAAATATATATTCCAAATGGTAAAACCTTAAAAGTTAAGTTGGTCCAATTTAAATTTCATAGCTAACAAAAGTGTAAAAAATTACTAGTTGGATCAATTTAAATAACTAGCAGAGAAAAGTCACCATTATGGGGATCAGTGTTTCCTTGAGCTGGGCTCTTGACCCTTTACTTTCATGGACACGTTTGTCTGCCACTGTGTGTTTTTAAAGCATATTTGTTGTGGCAATGCAAATGAGAAGTTTAATGATTGGTGTTGGTTTTTAAGAATCCATCATCCTGTATTTTAATTCACTTATCTCACCTAGATTGCATGCTGTGCTGCTGAAAGAATATTATAGTGGAAGGAAGTTTGCTTGAATTTTGACATCTCAAATCCGTCACATCTAAGAGACGTTTTGTTAATTCCTCTATTTAGTCGCAAATTAAAAAAAAGTGATGCTGAGGCAGTTTATAAATTTAAAGAAAGGGCAACTTCATTAAATAGATCGTTTTTTTTAAGATTTTTTAGTTGTTATATGAATGTTCATTATTACCGTAAATTTAATAGTGAACTACATTCTTTACTGCTAAAAGCAATATTAGTCTATATTTGAGATGTTTTTTCTTTTGTCTGAGACTTAATATGTAATGTGATAAAAATGAACATGCATGGACGAATAGATTGTACAAGTGTTGTTATGTCAAATGAGGATCTCGGATTTGGATCGAAATTTGGATTTATAGTGAACGCTCCATTAATGTCCTCGGAACTTTCGCCAGCAAACGTTGCAAAGTGGACCAAATGAGGACGTCCTCTAAAGGTCTGCAAGCTAACGTTACCAAGCGGACCAAATAAGGATCTCATGCATACTTAAAAGGACGTTCTTAACGTCCCCTGTTTGCTGGGAGGTTAATCAGACTTTTTGTATGTGTTTAACATTTGATTATCTTGGATTTGTTTTTTTTTGTAAAGCTGCTTTGATGCAAAACAAATTGTGAAAGTACTGTAAAATAAAATTACGTTGAATTGAATGACAGCGATTTAATTAGACAAAAAACATTAGATGTTCGTGACCGATCCTATTAGAGACACGCTAACATCTCCAAAAAGCTCAGAAATGCCAAAGTGCCAGAAATAGAAGAAATCAACACATTAACATATTTAGCAACTGAAGAAATGCAGCTATGCAGCAAAGATGATTTGGTGTTGTTACAACCTTCTATAGTAATCACACAAACATTTACAGCACTTACAGAAACTTATTGTGTCACTGTTCATTTTCTAGCAAATTCGTTGATATTAATAGCATGGTAAATAAAATTAAATAAAGAAAAATTATATATATATATATATAGTGTGTGTGTGTGTGCCTGACTACAGTAGACTGTAAAAAATGTTCCGCAATTTTTACAGAAAAAAAAATGGCAGCTGTGGTTGCCAGAAAAATTCCGTAAAAAATACAGGAAAAGAACGTAAACAGCTTTGCAGTTTAAAACTTCAGGCTGTATGAACTTAATACTTTTGAGTCTTTTATATTAACAGCATTTCTTTATATACAATGAAAACTTGGTCCAAATGCATAAAAAAAGAAACAATACATTATTTATTTATTTGTAATTCATTATTTAAAACATCAAAGTCACTTTTAAAAAAGCAACATGCAGCATGACATCAGCATCTCATAGGTGAAGGTGATAATAGTTTTTGTGGAGTTGAAAAAAAACTCCTTGTGAAGACTTAGGAATTAAACTGTTCATTTCCCAGAGAATTACACAGTGTTTTCCGTATTTTTACGGACGTTTTTTGACAACAGTTCTCTGTGAAAGCTACATAATTTCACTGTTAATTTCACGGACATCTTTCACAGGGTTTTTCCATAAAAACGATGGATTTTTTGCTGTTATTTTTACAGTGTAATTCTGTAGCTTTCACAGAGAAAAGTGTTATTTATCATTGTTAATTATATGAATCAATATCAGTTGGATAGCATTTCCAGGGTGATTCCAGGGTCTGGTTGGGTGGTCTGAATTCTCTGATGCCTTTGATGAGCATCGATATATGAGGGTTGGTGATGGCGGGGGAGAGTGAACTGAAAGTGAGCTTTTTGGATGAATTGGATTCCGCTCAGGTAGCCTTTGATGGAGCTGGATTGTAGGTGTTTAACTGGGTTTAGGTGTGAAATGAATGGGGTGATGGTAAGCAAGGAGAAATCGGCGAAGGGCAGGTTTTAGGTTCGATGGAACGCTTCGAAACTTTTCAAGCAGTTAGGTAGGATTGGAGAGTTCTGGGGGAAACGCCTTGGATGATGGAATCGACAGAAGTCTAGGAGGGCCTTTACCGGATGGTTTATGGGAATATCAGTGCTGAATATGGAGGAACAGGGCTGGGAGTGGGTCTGCGTCCGGTGTTAGCTGCCTGAGTTTCTGAAAGGCCAAATGTGCAAGATAGTCAGCGATTTGGTTTTGGCAGTTGATTTCCTTTTGGATGAGAGTATTGACTGTGTCTGGTTCTGCGAGTGCGGACCAGAGATTGAAGCAGATTAAACTAAGGGGGCGGGGATGGGGTTCGCGATGCTATGGATAAAGCTGTGTGAGAGACCTTAAAATGGAACTCAGGGTGAAGTGATAACTCTAGAGACAAACAAGAAATATTTACAAACAAGTAGTTATGTTTTTAATTTGATGATTTGTACACAGGGAAAATTAGGCAAGCATGGGCTCCGCCACAAAAGCTGCACCTATGAATGAAATACTTTTAAAGATAGCTGTACGTGCATGCAAACAGGTGAAATGCGACATAATTATGGAGGACAATGAGTGCCACTTTAAAAAAAAGAACCATTCAAAACTGATCAACATTTTAAAAAAAAATCAACAGTGGGGACTAAGTGAATGTTGTGAGTAAATTCTGCAAGGGGGCCTTAGGATAGCACAAAATGGATGTGTTAAGTGCCAGCGCAGGCTTGCTTGCAGAATTTTGACTTAGAGTAACTAGCATAAGATCATGAAAATTACATTTCATGCAGTGCATTATGTTGCCGTGTTTGAAAGTAAGCAGTCTGCCAAGTTGTAAGTCCAAAGGTGAAAAAAAAACAAAGTTATTGGCTTGTAAAAAAGGGAGTCGACTCTGAATCACGTAAACGCTGTAACGGTGCACAAAGGGACTCAAATGCAGGTAAGGTACAACACAGTTTATTAGACAGGCTCCACAGACAAAACAAAAGGAAGGCAGGGAACTCCTTTCCAACACACAGATATAAAGCTGGCAGCCAAAACCAAAATTCCACAATATCCGGGAAAGGTAAACGGGAACCAAAGAAGAACCGAATGGGGAAAAATAAATCCAAACCGGCTCACGGGTTGCCACGTTCCTACAGATAAATATGAACAGGTTAAGCACAAAGCACAACGAGAGAAACACAGTAACAAAAAATTTACATCGCCACAATGAGAGCGGGCACAGCCAAGCTCAAATAGAAAGAAAAGGCGATTAGGAACAGGTGAGGGTAATGAACAAGGGAAACAACCAACGAGGGATGATTACAAACGGGAGGTGAGCGACAGGTGACAGAGATACAACATTAGTGGAAGACTAACGGAGAAACAAGGGGGCGGAGCTACACGGAAGACAGAAGAACACGCGGCGAACAAACAAAACATACTGCCACGTGTCTCCACATAAAACAAAACATACCTACGAGACATGGTTCTGTCCTGACCTTGTCCAGAGAGTTATAGAATAGCAAAACCAGGAAGGACAAGGTCCTGACAAACGCGACGTGTCACTAACCGCCGCGTATCTACGTCACTAGACATAGTCACCGCCTACGTTTTGCTGGGACTGACGCGAAATTATCATCACTCGCTCTCGTCCTGCCTTGCTTGTTACAAACGCGTTTGACCAATCACAGCAGACTACACCATCTGACCAATCGTATGACACTAGGCTAGAGGATAGGAGGGGATTAGATGGATGACTCCCGGAACGAATCATTTAAGAGTCAGTCTAGAAGTATGGTATGAATAATTACAACATAATAGTGTTTTTACACCTTCTATGCACATAAACTTGTTGTTGGACAAAACATAGTCCAAAGTAGGACCTTAAAAATCTTATGCTAGTTACTCTTTAAAGGGGCAGTCTACTCCAAAATGAAAATTCTGTCATGAATTACTCATCCTCAAATTGTTCCAAACCTGTACAAATGTCTTTATTTGGTTGTACACAAAGAAAAATATTAGCAACACAGCTAACAAAAGTTTGTTACAAGAACGTACCTTAGAGGTCATTCATGTTTTAGAGAATGTTTTAAAATCATACAAAGTCTGTTTATGTTTTAAGAACGTTCCCATCTAACAAAAGTCAACATGATGGGATTCCTTGTGTTGGGCTCTTTACATTGACTTACCCAATAATTGTCTTCCCAGCTTAACTGCTATAGAAGTAAAAATAAATACTATGGGAATTGAGCATGAGATGAGGCATGAGATCTGTTACTGATGTTCTTACAAATATCTTCCCTGGGGCTTCATCAGAAGATACAAAAGTATACAGCTTTGGAACAACCTGAGCGTGAGTTACCCGGTGACTTCCCCTTTAAGTACTATGTGTGATAAGTTACAAAATAATGTTTGAGTAACTTATTTAATCAATTGACAGGACAACTTAAAAATGTTCAGAGAGTCTCCTTGCTGTCTTACAAATTCGTATTCATTATTTTGTGTCTCAGTGGATTGATTTATGCTGCACATTACATATAATTTAAAGGTTAATTGTGATGGTTTTGTATACTGATGCATTACTCCAACTACAAGTTCCTTGTCAGAGAGGCTTTACCGTGTAAGTGGGAACATAATCACCTGCATGTGCTCAAATCTTTATTAATGGTTTTAAATGTAATTCTTGGGCAATCTAAGATTTTACATAGCCCAATATATATAGCAGAAGATATTTCAAAGTCAGATTTTTCCAATATCATGCAGCCCTAGTCCCAACAACTGCAAATCCTTCAACAGTAATCACTAAACATCAGAATCTATACAAAAAATGTATGAAGCTACACACTGACCTGAGAGTAGCATCACATGATAAGGCTGTCCATTGATGATGAATTTACAATGTGAAATCAATCTGTGAAATTAATAAAAAAGTAAATACGTTTGCAAGTGTAAGATCAGTACAAGACAAACTCTTATAAATTATAATAAGCAGTCCAGTTTAGCTGTAACAACAGTCAGAACTGAAGATCAACATGAAGTGTCTAGGGTAAATAAAATATATCAAGTTTGTGCGCTTTAGATTATTTTTACAATGTCTTAATTTTCCCCACACAAATGTTAATAAATCATCTTTTATGCAAAATGTTGTTACATGCAAAATCAGTTTAATGACGCAGAGGCTGATTTCCATTAAAACTTTCCACTCATATCCAGAAAAGAACATAGAAAGAGTCACCACAGCACACATACATCTCAAAGATGTAAAGATGCATTAGTAGAAATGTGCCCACACATTTAATAAAGAATGGATTCACAAACATCTGCTGATTATTTTGCATGTTATATAATCCTTAATCTAAAAACATACAAATGAGGAACATCACGTTTGTAAACATTGTCCAAATTTGTCAATACAGCAATACCAAATTTTACAACAGGGGATACCATGTTGGCTCTGTGGGTCAGATTTATAATATTTACAAAAATAAAAATGATATGCTTTTGTTTGCAAACATTTTCTTTTCTTTGAAGAGCATATAAACATGTTTCTAAATGACTGCCCACTGTGCGGCCCCACAACACATTTCTATTATATAGGCGACAGTGCAGGGGCCTCATTTATAACCATTGTGTACACACAAAACATGCCCTGACAGAGGCGAATGCCAATTCCCACGCAAAAAATGGGATTAAAAAAAAAACTTGACGGAAAATTTTGAGCACCTTCACGCAAACTCTGACCCATGAATACAGACATTGTAGAGATGGAGCAGTTTGGCGATACCGATGGTGAGTTTGTCTACAAATTAGATTGCAGAAAATAAGTGTGATAAAAACGACAATAAGCATATAATGCCTCACACACATTTCATCTTTCTTTAAAGATCCACATTATCACAAAGATTAAATCTGCGCTTAAGAGTTATTTGCGCTTGTATTGAGTGATAATTGTTTCATGCACCTTCTTGTAAAATCCAACTCAAATCTTAAAATTAATCAATATAAATATTTTTATCACGCTGTCTCACCATCACACTATGAGCGCATGAAGAGGAGATGCATGGATTACAGGAAATACGCTAACTGCAGAACACAGTGTAAATAAATAGTAAATATATTTTCCTTAAATACTGTGCATGATCATCAAATGTCAATGTCTGGAAAAACAGCCATGCATCGTTTCTCTTTATGTCCTCGTTATCAGTCCTAACTATGTTCATAACAAAACCGGAATGAAGGAACATTCGTCTTTTACAATTATGTCTTCAAATTTTATCTCAGATGAAGGACACCGCAATTTAATGATGTGATTTTAATGAGGCGTTAATGATCAGTCTAAATGCTGTACATTTTTAAATGCTACAGAGAATTTCTTTGGCTTTAATATAATCATATTAATCCTTAATAATTATAACAATTATTCATTAGTGAATCTCATATGTGGCCATATGTGATTTTGTTAGGGAGATAAAAGACGGGATCATTTCTTTTGCAGTTTTACATAATTTTTTGGTTATTTTTCTAAGGCATCTAATAGTGGTTGGACCCTGAAACGGTCTACATCCATTATGTTGTGTGACGTCAGACTTAACAAGCAGATTGGATGCCAGGCTTTTTTATATACGAATCAGCATTCATAAGGTGCTTTGGATTGACTATTAATGGGTAAAAATGGGCGTGTGCAGGGCGGGATAAGAGGCTGATTCACGTACGAACACTTGCAGTTGATCTATTATTTATAATGCGAATATTCCTTACAGGCGCGCATACGCACGGTTTTATAAGTCTGAATATTTTTTGCAGTAGATATTTTGGGCTTGTGGTCTGGGTAGTTTTATAATGAGACCCCAGGTCCTTATATTCAACGTATGGAATTTGATCCCAAATTGTGTCACAATATAATGTGAACATGTGTATACATATTTTTATAACATGGAAATATAGATAAAGTTTCAGTTTTGGAGAAGTGTTCATTTAACACCAGCGTGAAAAGGTTCAGATTGTTTTGCTTATCTCATTGGCAGGTAATTTGCAGGCACAATACCCATAAATGGTAGTACAATAAAAACAAACCATGACACATTAAGGTAGTCAAAGGCTTGCAATATCTAAAACTTTTGTACAGATCTGAAACAGTGCTGCAAACCATGCATGTTCTGTTTAACTAACCACTAAAGGTAGACTGAGGTGCAAAAGCAAACATACTTACGCATTTTTATACCCTTGTGCCTAAAAGCCTCTGCAAAATGATGAGATGCAAATGTAAAGTAAAATGTCCTGGAAACTAAAATCAGAGATGACTAAGCATAAAATACACCTGTTCAATACAATGCCTTTCTCTCATTTAAAATGGCAATTTCAAACTGTCCTGCAAACTCCATCTTAAATATCTTTTAAACAACCATTTTGGAGAATCACCTTCAAAAGACGACCCATAGAGCATTTGTACAAGCAGCCTATAACGCCCTCTAGCTGCCAGCAGCTTATTACGACCTATGGTTACAGGTGGTCCATTCCATTGCTTGAGGTCACCAGGTGTCAAACTCAGTTTCTGAAGGGACACTGTCGTGCAGAGTTTAGATCCATCCAGCTCAAACACATCTGATCCAAATGCTCAGGACATTATTTACTTTATTATTTGAAGGATGAAAATGTGTCTTAAATAACATGAGAACTGTGATCCTGTCTATCTGATAATATTCGTAGTATTCGATAGTATTTGTGAAATTACTGATTTGCACATGAAATACAGATGTGGGAAAGTCATTTCTAAATCATCAAGGTCCCCACATAATATTCCTGTACGAATAGGGATCTAGTCATAGAACCAACATACACTGTAAAAAATGCCTATAAAATTTACAGCAAAAATTCCATTGTTTTTACG
Source organism: Triplophysa bombifrons (assembly GCA_029783895.1). Taxonomy (NCBI): domain Eukaryota; kingdom Metazoa; phylum Chordata; class Actinopteri; order Cypriniformes; family Nemacheilidae; genus Triplophysa; species Triplophysa bombifrons. Next base: position 15,967,284 of record CM056449.1, read on the forward strand.
GAAAAACCCTGTAAAAAATGCCGTAAATGCCGAAGTTCTGTAGTTTTCACATAGAAAATACGGAAAACATTGTCAAATTCTCTGGGAAATGAACTGTGAAATTCCAAAGTTTTCACAAGGAGTTTTTTTTCAACTCCACAAACACTTTTATCACCTTCACTTACAGACAACACTGTCACTTTATTTCTGTTGCACGTCTACAAAAGTTCTAATTGAAAATTAACACAAGTTTACATGTCGATGGTTTTGTTGAGTCACCATTATGGTGATGAGTGTTTGCTTTAGTTGTGGTCTTGACCCTTTGCTTTCCATGGGAAGAAGCCTTTGCTCAGTTCTGATATCTGTGTGGGGAAACAGACACCGAAACAACAGGGTAAAAAGTTCAGAAAAACCTAACGCACTAAGTTCTTTAGATTGGACAGGAAGTACATGTTTGAGAGTTTAAGTAGTGCTTTAATGATATTTGTTGTCCACATCTATGATATTTTATGAGATAAAATAATATACTGAATATCTTCAACGGCAAATCTGATACATGATAAATGTTCTAGCAGACATCAAGAATATAACAGTTTGTCTCAACAATGGTGACAACAGAAAAAAAAACACTTAAGATAAACGCAATGCATTCTGGGTATCATCAAAGCACAAAACTCATCAATGACTCCCAGCATGCATTACGGCTGTAAGATTTTCATTTGTTTGTCACCACTGTTGAGATTCATACACTGATTCTTGATTTATGAGTCAAAGACCAAATCCAAGCTTTTTAACGGTTCAAATACCTTATATATTGACAAATTGCAGGAAATGTGAATTTTAAATGTAAATCCATTGAGACATTTGTAACAAAGAAACATTAAGTAATTAAACAACATCCAAGAAAAAGCTTTTGAAAATATCTAAACACATTTTCATTTGATGTCATTTGCTACAAAACTATGTTTTATATAAAACAATGTCCTAGCAGCCCAAAGATAACTGGAAACATATTTATGATGGCTGAAAGAGGCCAACTAAAGCAAACCCTGATCACAAAAACGTTGACTTTGAATACACCAATAAAGCATCAAGTCATGTATGTTTTGCTGCAGTCCCTGTGAAGCAGAAGTGATGATCGTCTTAAGTATTCTGACGTATTTACAAGATGAATAGTGGGTGTGGCTCATGTTTTCTACTGTGAATTGATTGGATGAATAAAAACAAGATGTTCCAGTAATTTTACGGTAGTTTGCTGGCAACCACAGCTGCCGGTATTTTTCCGTAAAAACTACAGAATTTGTATTTTCTCTTTTCTTTTCTGATATTAAATGTTTTGTGGGTCACCACTATGCTGAAGAGTGGAGTCTGTGTTTAACTCAAGGTCAGCAATGAGATGCTGATGTCATGCTGAATGTTGCTTTGTTTAATAGTGACTTTGATGTTTTAATAAAGAATTACAAAGAAATAAATTAAGTAAATGTTATGTTTTCACTTTTAAGCATGTGGACCAAGTTTTCATTGTATATAAAGAAATGCTGTTGATATAAAATACTAAAATGTATTAAGTTCATTCACAGCTTGAAGTTTGTGCCCTGAAGTTTTAAACTGTGAGACTGTTTACGTTCTTTTCCTGTATTTTTTACAGAATTTTCCTGCCAACCACAGATGCTGAACATTTTCTACAGTGTACAATGATAACAATTATTAATTAAATTTTTTCGAGAATTTACAATTATATTATTTCAAGAAACCAGTCATTTTATGACTCCAACTAAATATAAAGAGCTTATTTTAACTTGAAAAACTATACTTTCTGGATTCACAGTCAAGTCCAGACAAAGTTGGTTCCTCTTTTAACCAACTGTACAGCATGAAACTGTACTGCCAATAGTAGCACATAGTTATCTCAGACATATTTACCGCCAACTTTTTATGTAATGTCCTAAACTAGAGCTAGTAAATATTCATTTCATTTCTGCAAGTACAGAACACGAAGGTTTTTCTACTCATCCATGAAATTTTACAGACTGACAAAGGTTTTCCTGAGACATTTTCCTCTCATGTCAATGTCTGAGACCTGAAGGGCTTGGGATGTACAGTTGTTTGTTTATCAAGTCTTACCTCCCTAAAACTCATATCCTTAATGCTTCCATATCCCTGCTTTGCACCAAAAAATGATGATGTCGATCTACAGGTCTATTGATGATCGAGTCAGAATAAGATGATCGATATTATTTAGAAACTTACTTTAGTTTCGTCATGTTTTCATAGCCTACGTCAGTCGCGTGTCGTCATCCTTGTGTGCTCGGCTACTGTTGGAAGGAAACACACAGACGCATGGATCAGTGGTGGTGCCAGAGATTTTTCATATGGGTGGCCGGGGTAGGGGCCAACAGTTACTTTGGGGTGGTAGAGAAAATATCATCATGCACGCATTATAAGGTTGGATCATAACCAAACGTGACACTCATCCAACCTTAAAACACTTGTTAAAAGTACTCTATAAGTGCCCAAATCATAATGACCAATCAATTCAAAACAGATAAAAAGATAACTCTCAAAACTCACATATATGTATATTGTACTGTACAAGTTCTTATACTTGCAAGCTTATCTAATATTTAAGTCAGCATTTTCTTTCCACTGTTTCAGATTTATTTCAGACTGCAAATCCATCAGCAATGGAAAAACTGATTCGTGTGCTGCTGTTCTCAGGTCAGTGTGTGACTTTAAACAGGTTTCTGTCCGGATTATGTTTTCAGTGCTCTTCTTATGCACAGATTACAAAATAGAATATCATAAAATATATCAAACACTAAATAACAAACAAAACATGAGAGGTATTTACCATGGTTTTATTTTCACATTTTGAATATTTGACGTTTTTGCATTGAGCGCAGGGTATTTTTTTATGACACTGATTCTTAACGTGTTGTATAAAAACGATTACAGATCTCATATACCAAGTAAATTACAATTGAGGGTGTGTTCATATATGCCATGTTTGGTTTGATTAAAACAAACTCAGGTGTGATTGCTCTATTACTGTGGCTTCCCAGCTAACAAAAGTTTGTTATAAGAACGTTCCTTTTTATCATGTTTTGTTTCGTTTTAATGTTCGAAGAACGTTCCCAATTCAATTAATTTCAAGTTTATTTATAAAGCGCTTTTCACAATGTGCATTGTTCCAAAGCAGCTTTACAGGGGTAAACAGGAAAAACAGAAAAGTTAAAACACAGCACAGTGCATGGTGTTTCTAGAACAAGCAAGATCATCGTAATAAATAATATCTAATTAATAAATACATAAATAAATGCAGTCTCCCGGTGAGCAAGCCAACACTACCCTGCTGTGGCGAGGAACCCAAACTCCAATGATTGATTAATGGAGAAAAACACTCGGGAGAAACCAGGCTCAGCCGTGAGGGCCAGATCCCCTCTGACGTGTCATAGCTGCCCTTAGTGACCCCGACCAAAAGCCACCGAGCAAATATCCACGAGGAAGAGGGAGAGCCCACAATCCATAACCCAGAAAGTCCAACTCACCAAAAACCGTGCAGGTTCAACCAGGTCCCACTCCACGATTGACACCAGAAAACAGAGGAACAACCAGGGAAAATAGTAATGGCATGTTGTAACTTTTTCCTCTAATGTTCGACATCGACCAAAAATAAGGCCAAACTGGACCCACGCAGCCCCAGCAGATGAATCCCCTCAACCAATGAACCCCCCCACTCCCCACAAACAAACAAACAAAAGCTGGAAGTGATAACAATATACGACCCGAAAATCAAGTGATTTGGTAATATAAAAGGAGTGATTATTAGATATACGCTTACCCATGTCACAGAGGAATTTTGCCGTTTTGACTGCTTTTAACACTTCATGAAGTCTTCACGAGTTACCGGCTTGCTAAAAATACCCTCATGTGCTCAGGCATACACACTTTAAAGAATAGTTGTGGGGGTGTTTTGAAGGAGGAAATCAGGGAAGATTTCACGCAAACTATGTCATATCAAAGTGGCATACTAACAATTTCACTGGAACCATGCTAACTGTTTTGGGTTCTTATTGCCGCAATGCGGAAAATGCGTGTGAAGTGTGGAATGCAGGCCTAAAACGAAAAAGTAGATAATGATCTAAAGCTACATACAGTTATGTTAACAATTATATATTATAATATCAATATTTTAATGTATAAAATGCGTGTAAGACGGATTGATCGCAGAATGAGTTTCACATGCATCCTGTGTTGACTCAATAAACCTAAGATGAGAATGTCTCAGCTTCTAGATTCACAGAACTTCGAAATTCCTTTGAATGTAATATTTATTACAAAAAAGCGCTTGTATAAATATGATCACTTAGCACTGTTATCTGTGTGCCCTTTCAGAGTTTGCCCAGATTCCTCATACGAAGTTATTATTCACAAACATTGAGCCGACTTTCATCCGAGGATATTGCTTGCACTTCCTCAACAAGAACATGTAAAATAATATAAACATCATAATCACATGCGGACTCAAGTGTTTAGCCTACTTGTTCTATAAATAAGCTCATATGGGCAGTATAGGTCTATGCTTTATTACTGAGATCTAATGCGTTCTGTAGCTTGTTCTGTACCTATTGTCAATTGCTTTCTATTGCCTTTTTGTTTACACACATTGCTTTGCTTTATGAATAATAAAAATATGATATAGTCCATCGTGTTTGTTGATAAGCTATATGGTACATTTAATTATAACTTGTAGGCTACATAAATTGAAAAAGGAATGTTTTTTTTCATTCAACATCATTTAAATAATCAAATAATGAAACATTTGTTTTTAAGCTTTTACTTTAATTGTTATTAAATATTTCAAATTTCATGATTTCAGTGTAATAGACACACTTTTAATAAAATGTAATTTAATTTGATTACAAAAATTCAATTGAACATATTGATAGATCCAACTATGAGATATGGCTTGTAGATCTTATAGATCTAAACTTTGAGTCCAGGATCACTAGATCTCTCACCGTCAGGAACAAATTACACCTGGAGATATCAACTCTGTTGTGAGTCAATCCTTTAACCCAACCATCAGGGAGATATAGAGCTGAAGGGAAGAACAGCAGGCAGGAGACGAAGTGATGTTAAATAGACAGACAAATGACAAGGTACACAACACGTAGCCACAGGATACACAAACTAGGTAAGGTAAACACAGAGCAAGGTATGATACGCAGAGCTACATACAACGAACCAGCACAGGACAATGAAACATGAGAGGTATAAATAGGGAGACAAACACAGGGTAATTAATAGGGGCCAGGTGAAACAGATAAAACACTAAGAGGAAGCTAATGAGATCGAAGGGCAGGAAAACAGACAAGACCCGGGGAGAGTATGGAGAGCCAAAGGGCCAAAAACGTCTCTTCCCACATAAAACACGGAATTCTGTTTTGGTTCTGCCTCAAGACCAAGAACTAGCCAAACATGATAGGCAGAACCGTGACAGATTAACTGGCCAATCAAAGCACAGCTCGCTTTTCCGAGTGATGAGCTTCATAAACAGCTATGCGTTTCAGAGATGATGGGCAAAGAGGCCATACAAACATGCATGTTTTGTGGAAAATACTGTGTTTTTTAACCTTAAATCGTGTAAACACGTTACATTACATCTAAAACAAAGGATAATATTTATTTTAGCCAAGTCAAATGAAAATTAATTTGTTTAAGTCGTGTAATAGTGTTATAAAAACACTTGTGCATTGAGAAAGACAGAGATGCTTTTACAAAAGTTGGTGTTATTCTCATGGAAATTGATGAAATTCCTTGCAAACATGAGCTCTGACTTTGACGAGACGGCTACCCTTCTGCTTTCGCTCTAAGGAATGACATTAATTGTTCTTATTTTCATTGATTCATATGGGTTATTTTCATAAACATTACTTGATCCACATTCTGGAGATGAGTCTAATTTAAAACGCTCATACAGTTTTGCATACAGTGATTGGGTGGTTTGGCAGCACTGTACAGACAAACATTTATTATGGTTGCAGACACAGCTCAGATAGCAAGCAATCATTGAATCAATGTTAATGGCTTTGAATCAATATCACTTTTGCACCCACAATTACTGTTGGAAATATGTTGAAATTTAAACAAATCACCATTATTATTGTGATCAGTATTTGCTTTAGTTGGGCCTACTCCCGCCTTCTTTCATTTGATTTGCCATCTCATTTATATGGATGAGCGCGTGTTGAACGCTGAGGTTGATCAGATCTGAGATCAGTCGTAGGCAATTTCTATATAATTCATTCAATTTGTCCTGTTATTTACAATTTTTATGACACACCATGGAAACATAACCTAGGGTTTGTGCCGTATACCCGTTCATACCCTGCACTTCACAAGTGGTAATATGCAATACCAACGGATAAAGAAGTGGAGATATGCCATATACCTGCTTATACCCTACTACACCACGGACTATTAACGACTTTGACTTGCCCTCTTCCTCAGTTCAAGGATTTTTTTTAACATTAAAAAAAAGGGAACAGCACTGCATTACAATGTTATAAAGAACAAAAGTCAAAGGATAAGAAATTAATCAAATAAAAAAAATAATTAAAGCAAGGAATTTCTCAATTAGTAAGAAAAATGTTTTCTTAAATTTTGAAAGCCTTGATATAGCCTTCAATAGATTTAGCAATAAGTGATATTTTAGCAAGAAAGACAAACCTTCACAAAACCTTAAAGAATATATTTTTTGAATAAAACATAAACAATGCAAAATAAAAAAGTATTCATTGATAGCATGTGTCACTGAAAATAAAATAAAGAAATATGTCTTTCAATCTCTCCCTCATGTGGATCTCTTTAATGGATCGGCAACATTCTAAGGACATTAATCATTTAATGTGGTTGTGCCGTCCTCAATATGTCTGCTCAATATCCTGACAGCCAGCTAAACTTTTTCCCAACACCAAAACTCTGAAGACTGATTTTTGATTCCACAGGTTTAATGGAGTTACAAGGAAAATAGTGAAACTGCAACACACACAAAGAAAACAATGACAAATTACACGTGAATAAAGGAAATTTGTACAATTACTGTTGTATTTCGTTTGTACTCATTTTAAAACTAATAAGAAATACATATGAACTACATAAAGGACATGATAGCACCTAGACTGTGCAGCTCGTACGTAGTACACGTGAGCGAACACGTGAGCGCTTGCATATAGGTCTACATAGCCGACGTGAATTCAAACCATCCTCAAATTACACAAACAACTTCAATAGTCAAAAATAACTAATAATACTTCCCGAATAATCCCACAAAACAAAATACACATACCGACGATGCCACGTCAGAAATGAGAAGAAGACAGAATGATAGAAGCTCCGTGAATTTTGCACACTCGAACGAACTGCCGAAACGCGTGAGTGTTAACTTCCCAACTAAGGATCCTGCAAAAGGACATTTAGAGCAGCGCGATCTTAAAGTGACATGACCCAAATAGAAACGCATAAGAAATAATGCATATTACTGAAACACAGAATACTGAAATGCTGACTAAAAGAAAAACACTTTTATCTTCTGAAACGAAAACTTAATGCTTATTTACATTTTCGCTATAATTTTGTTATTAAGAACAGAACAGTGGTCAAATTAATGTGATCCAAACTATCATCTGATTGATGCTTGCACTGGCAGTTCCGTCAATTTTTTTAGGGCTGGTTAGGGCACCCCCAAGAGCTTTGACACAATTTGAACACTGCTCCCAGCATGCATTGTGCTTTTCCTGAAAGAAACCACATTTGAACTAGTTTTAACTTTGTACAAGGGTCAAGTGGGAGTGGTTTCAGTGCTGACAGCAGACACACCCTAAACGCAACACATGGACATAACAGTCAACTTTAGAGATCAACATGAGCATGTACACTGTTACACTGAACACTTTTCTGTCAACAGGTCTCTGTTTATTCATCAGTAGTATCTCATGTGGGTATATTCTGATCGAGGAGCAAAAGACCTGGGATGAGGCACAAGTTTATTGCCGACAGAACCAATTTGACCTGGCCACTGTTCAAACCAATGAAGACTGGACAAATGTACAAAGAGCAGCTGGATCTGCATTGACTTCACCAGTCTGGACTGGACTCTACAATGACATCAATACCTGGAGGTGGTCTTATCAAGATGAGCCTTTGACATACTTGATCTGGGATTCTGGGGAGCCAAACAACAAAGATGGAAAACAGGAATGTGCTTTCATTGAGGGAAACACTTGCAAAGATTTTCCATGCTCCAGTTTGTTTCCCTTTTTTTGCTACAATGGTAAGAGATTCTGCAATAATAATGTATATAAGCTCTCCTGTTTTTGCCAAGTGGTTGATATCTTTAGGACAACATCATGTTGACCCTGTGGCGACATTTAAATCAACCAATCAGATTTCAGAAATAAGTTTACAGTTTATTTTTAGTTAAATCTTCCAATCAGGATTAGGTGCTTCTAGACCGTTGTTTTTCACTTATCATTTCCCTCTGATTGCAGGGGTAAGTTATGGTTAGTTTTTTATAAAAAATGTTTTCCTTAGGTCAAAAAAATATGTTGTCCTGAGGACATCAACCACTTTGCAAAATTGGTTTTCCGAGCAGGAAACTGAAGGGCAGTTTCACGGACAGCTATTATCTCTTAAAACAAGACTAGGCCTTAGTTGAATTTGAATATGTAACTAGTTTTTAAATATATACTTTTGAAAAAAAAACAATGTGTGCATCTCGAGAAAAAACAATCACACTGATATATTTTAAGATAGTTCATTGTAAATCAAGACAGCTCTAACATTTAAATTAGTCTGGTATTAGGCTTAAAGGGATAGTTCACCATAAAATGTTTGTCATCATTTACACATCGTCAGGTTGTTTGAAACCTGTAACCATTTCTTTGGTCTGCTAAACACAAAGAAAGCTATTAGGAGAAATGTCAGTAACCAAACATATCTCATCCCCCATTGACTCGCATATTTTATTAACTATGGCGGTAAATGGGGGATGAGATCTGTTTGATTACTGACATTCTTTCAAATATCTTTCTCTTTGTTCATCAGAACAAGGAAAGGTATACAGGTTTGGAAAAACCTGAGTGTGAGTGAATGATGACAAGATTTTCATTTTGAGTGAACTGTACCTTTAAGTCCTGTCTGGGAAACCGCCCTTGAGTATCCAATGTGCATCCGGAAGACCGCATGATCTATGCGTGTGATGCTGATGCAAGGGGTCATCATACACAAGTCATGCATATTGGGCAGACGCAGGAGCTGCCGTTCTACATCACCACCGCACACATTCGTCACGCAGTCTTCCGGACATTGGTTGGAGATTACACACAAAAATCATTTTTGTCGCTTTATATGATATTTAATGTCTCTTTAGTTAATGTTATCTAGAACTATGATTGGATGTCAGTTGTAGTTCTTGTGTGTCTCGTTCCTTCGGTGATTGTGTTTTATAACAGCAGGTGTTCATCATTAATGACATAATCATCACAATCAATGCTGTACAGATTGCTTGATATGTTCTGATAATGTTTAACGTTACGTCTCTATCTAAATACACAGAAGGCTTGAACTAAGTTTACTACGCAAACTGCTATCCAATCATAGCAGTGGGTGTTTACTTTCAAGTCTTCAATGCGGCATAACGATTAAAACAGAGCGTTAGTCGAGCTGGCCTCAAAGCCTGGGTAGAAAATAGCCTATTACTTATTGATTTTGATGGTTTTTAATGTAAAAACCACGTGGACATCATAATTGGACCTCATACAACAGTATAAAACAACTAAAAAGGCCAGTTCATGAGACCTTTAACACTATGAATTTCTTCCGTAAGCACGAATTGCCATCAAAAGCCACAACTTCTCCAAAACACATGAACAAGAACCAACCAGAGGCTCTCGGATCAACTCAATAAATTAATGTCTCATTCACCAATGAGAACACGTTACAGTACAAAGTAAATAATGTTATTACAATAGTGAAAGCCACTAACGTAAACAACAGCTTTAAAACGGGGTGAGATGCCGCATGGTTCCTGTTAGAAGCTGGGTAACAATGTCGTTGACTTTTTATTCATGGGAATTTTTAGGATGGTCTTTCTTTATGTTCGTCCTTTACAAGTGCCACATTTTACAAGGGGAGAGTTAGGTTCAGCTCTTTTGCCATTCTCCAGCTGTGTCTGCACAGCGTATGTGAACGGGGTGATGTTTGTGTGGACAGGGTGTGCAGAGGGATGACAAATATGTTGAAATGATATTCGATACATTGGTTCAGTTGTTGGCACTAGTGTATTGCAGTAAGAAGGTTCTTGAGATGTGCCCGACTGAGCCATGGAGCCTTTGCATGTTGTTACTGTGTTAGGGTGGCTGTCCTACATGTACTCCAGTAAAAAACATAAAAACGTGCACATGACTCGCTAAACCAACCTTAGGTGTGTGTCTGTGATGTTTTATCTGTAAGTGACCAGTAATGTACTGGTCATCTATACATGGTGTACTCTGCCTGCCTTCTTGAGTGTCACGCCCTGTTGCTGGCACCTCGGTTCGCAACATGAGGGCGCCATGCTACACTCTAAAAAATGCTGGGTTATTTGTTTAACCCAACAGCTGGGTTGAGCCTGTTGGGTCATTTTGTTGGGTTATTTTCTCAGTGTTGGGTCATTTTAACATGGGTTACCAGTCGGGTCCAATTGAGTGACAGTTGAGAGAGTAAACCCCTCCCACTCCTCGACGCCTCAGACAAACTCTACCTTTGCGGGCATTTTGATCCACCTCATCTCGAAAAGCTGTTATTCGGAGAATAAAAGGTATGTTTTTAATGTATAAACATATTACTGTACATCAAAAAAAATGCACAAGTATGCTAAATTCCGCTGTTCGCATTAGGTTTGAAAGCTACGTTACAATGTAGCTTCGTTAGCTTTGGATAGCTAGTCTGTAACGTTATGCCCACGTTGTTCTAATTTACAGCTTTTTAATAATTTAAACTTAACATTTCCCTTTGAAATTTCTGACCCGTGTGAGTCATTTAGTTCAGTAACTTACGCATCTTTATATTAGTAAAAGGTCAACACGAGAGAGCGTCGTGTCAAAAGCAAACATCCAACATTTTTTTTTATAAACACCACTAATGTTCGTGACGGAACGTAGTTTTAAGAGTCTTTTAGAACAGAATCTAGTTGTTAAGAAGTCAAATACGTGATTTATATATAAACATAACGCCTCTTTGAGACTTTGTTAAGTTGCTGTCGGAGGTTTGAGCTTCAGGCTGTCAGCAGTTGTGGCAACGCTGAGAGCAGCTCTATCTCGGCCAGTGCTTAGGGAATAACCGCTGGCTCTTATAACGTCAGTGGTTAACCGTGCGATATAATTAATTTTGGGTATATGAAACTAACAATTGTTGGTCTTTTTAGTCTTCTACTTATTCCCGAGTTTGTCGAATTATTTTAAGTGTTGTGTTAAAGTTTATAATATTATTTTTTTGAGACTGTGTTTCTGTACTATATCCCACTCTTCTTCTTTTCCCTCACTGACAGGTTGCAGAATAACAGCAAATATTAATGGATCATTCTATTCAAGAGAAATGAGACTTAAAGGCTTAAAGGTAAACTTGATTTATTCTTTATATGTTTATTATAATCCATTGTGCTCTGGGTAGGCCAGTTTTCTTAAATTCTTCTCTTGTCTCTTTTTCTCTTTAAAGATTAACAAATTGATAAAGAAACCCTCCTGCTGGACATCCACTTCCAAAAGTGCACACCACACTGTTGTCTACAAACTCCCAGGAAAAGAATCTTCTTCAGTAAGACTGCTCCGTGGATGTGTCAGGTTAAGCAGTACTAGAACCGAAAGAACTAACTCTCTTTAAAATGTTTTGTGAGTTTATATGAAGAGGAAAGTTACGGTGTCCCTTTTTCACATCCATAACACTTGTTTATTTCTTTTTTTTATAAAAAACTTGTGCATAGACTGATATTTTATCATATAAGTGCGGTTCTATCAACAAGGATTTAGTAAAATACTTTTTATAGTGTTTTTATGTCGCATCCATAACGCTGGAAATGCCCTAAAGCATTTTACACGTGCCACTTTGTTAACTGTAGGCCTATATGAGATTTTGAATTGTTAAGTTGTTGAACTATTTATATTTACCTGTGCCACTTTAATAACCTTGTTAAATGTATATGTTAAAATCCAAACTAATGTAATTTATTGATGTTAATTTTCTTTAAATATGTATAAACATACATTTCATCAAAGTGTTTTATATGCCGTTTTATTGTTCATTGAGCATAACATATTGCATGTTTTTATGAATTCCTTTTGTCTTGCATTTTGATCCTTAATAAAACTTTTGATTCTTACTGATGCCTTAAGTAATTCTCTGTGAAATTATTATATTTTCAAACATTTCGGGTTTGTTTTAAACCAGCAATGTAATTTTTAAGCAAAAGTTGATTTAAATAAAACAACCCAGCATGTTGGGTCAAAGATTTAACCCAACTGGCTGGGTTAAAATAACCCAACGCTGGGTTTGTCCATATTTGACCTAACGTTGGGTTACCAAAATAACCCAAATTGGGTTGTTTTAACCCAGCTTTTTTTTAGAGTGTACTCTGTGTTCTGCCTGTGTTTTGTAAGGATTCCAGTTCCCATCATGCTTTATGTCTCGTTATCATGTATTGGTTTCCCATGTGTCTCATTACCTGTTTGTCCCTTCATCTGTGTTCATAATGTTAATGTGGAACTCACATATCATGACCAATATGTCGTAGAACAATCAAAATTAAGCCATTCTTCAAAAAAAACTTAGTACAAATCAATAAATAGTTGAGTTTAATCCCATTATTTTATTCAGAGTTGTCATTGCTTAGTTAAGTAAACTAAGTAAAGTAAACTAAGTAAAGTAAAAAAGTTTTAAGCATTTTGCCTCCACATCACACATTTGTGTTTCAAAGAAGTATACTAATAGCACACTTGAATTATTTTTGATAAAGAAAATCATGCTTTCATTTATCATTGTGTGATTGTCAATGAAGTATTAGGATCGTTTAGAACTAATTGGGCAGTATAAGGATCCAGTGGTGTTAGATAAACATCCCGGGCCACTAAAGACCTAAAATATTTTGGGAGAAAAATAATCTGGGAGCCATTAAATAATCTGGGAGCCATTCAAATTTTGTGAAAATCATAAAAAAAATGCTGGTGTGGACTTACAAATTAATTTACACCTCAGCACTGAGGATTCATCTGTACTGAAGTTACACTGTGAAGAAAAAATAATTAACTCCTTCTTGTCTTATTATAGATAAGGAGACAGGAGAAAACCGCTTTGTTTTTATCTCTGAAATCGAGAAGACATGGCCTGATGCTCAGAGCTACTGCAGAAAGCATTACACAGATCTGGCAAGCATTCACACTGAAACTGAGAGCCAAATGCTGAAAGTACAGACAAAGGCATGGATTGGTCTGTTCAGAGACTCATGGAAGTGGTCAGATGGAACAAATGTTTCCACTTCCTCCATTAACTGGATGTCTTCTACACGTGACATAACAGGGCAGAAGAGACCTTGTGGTGCCGCAAGTCCTGATGGTCTGATAGATGATAGAGACTGCTCAGTATCCCTTCCATTCATCTGCACACGGTGTAAGTTTTATATATGAATCTCAGCTACTTACTGTACATGGCAAACATACACTGCTTTAAAGGCATTTAAACGAAAGTAATCTTTATACTAATGATCACAAACATGCATATATTATTAGATAAAATTGAGATAAAAAAAAAATCTGCTAATCAGAGACGTCCACAAATATTTATCTTGGTACCTTTGTAGGGTTTGACTCTATAGTCGCTGCTTGTAGCTATATTTATTAATTGTGTTCATAGGCGTTATTTGCGGGTGGGAGAGACAATCTTGTCCCCACCAGTTAATGGATGAAATAAAAACTGCGGAGTGTTGATTTACCGTGCAAACAACCTGCTTTGTAAGCAGAGGCTATTTATACTTACTCCACCTACCAGTTTCAGAATGGACAAGACAAAATGTAAGAAAGGCACAAGCAAACTGACTGCTCCAGTGGCTTAGAGCGTAAACCATGTGGTACTTAATTCATGTCGCCGTGGGCTTGGGAGTGCTTTTTGTTGAACTTTTTCCCTTTCTAATATCAGATTGTAAAAGGAATTATTTTTTATGAAAATGATGAAAATATTTGAAAATGGCTATTCAACTTTGTAGTTTCATGAGTTCAACTGAAATTTTAAGTTTGTTATATCTGGCAATGCCCGGAGTACTAAATTCCCAAACGGTCAAATCCAATCATCTGTGTTTGAAACACCATTTTTTTAACATGGGGAAAAACTGTTTTTATTTTATAAAAAGATCATACGTTTAATTACGTACTGCATTAGCCATATATAAAAGCACAACATGATTCGCAGGGTCTAAATTATTTGTCATGCGTCTTTCGCACTACACCATGTAAGCCGCTGATAAAGCAGAGCAGTTTTTAAACGCTTTTACTGGGGGAATTTTTTTTTTTTTGACCGCCATGAATATTCCCAACGAGTTATTACAGAAACAATTTATAAAAGTATTGTTTTTGTCTTCTCTGTCCCCACCACTTTTGAAAACAAAGTTAAGCCGCTGATTGTTATAAGACGTATCACTGTTAAACCTTTAGGCTGAGTGCATGCCCATTCAAGTATATTACAAATCTAGTACATCTATTAAGATGTCAGAGTGACTGGTAATTGCAATTATACCTAATATTGTCAAATAGTTATCACCATTATATGGAAATTGTTTTTTTTGTACATTGTTTTGGCGTGGGGGGATGATGGGGTGTGGGTGCTCATGAATTGAAAATAAAGCGTAAATAAAATAAAGTGTAAATAAATAGTACACTCATTATTTACAACCCTGAGTCATAGGTTTAGTCAGAGGAACGGATGACATTTATCTGGCTGTTGTAAAATGTAAAAATGTTTAGTTAATATAATAAACAAAAACTAAGTAAAATTACTAGTAAAAAAAGCACACTGTATTCCCGAAGAGTTGTACACTCTTTATTTACACCCCGGAGCCATAGGTTCAGTCAGAGAAACGGATGACATGGATCAGGCTGTTGTAGGTCATAGTCATAGCGACACCATTTGACATACCACATATTCTAAAGTAGTTCACGGATATTTATCCGCTTAGGGAGAACTATTCTGTAAATGTAAATTTGTTTATTATGGTCATCATACAATCATACTGTGATGTGATAAGGTCCCAAGATAAACCAAAGTGATGTGATCTTCTGAAATGTTTTTAATCATATTGCAACGTTTTGATCTCAATGCATATGTCTTAATTTTCGACTTTTGTTATGTGGAGAAAAAGTACAACTAAGGAAATATAGTCATTTCTTTTGTAAAAAAACAAGTACATATAAAATGTTTTTTAAAGCAAAACTAAAAATGCAAGATAAAAAAACAATAAGAGTTCAGAATAGATGTTAACTCCTTCAGTACTCTTTGAAAGCATTTGAGAAAATGACTTTTTTGGATAAAGGGCGACTAAATTGAAGATGATTAATTGTAACATTGTATTGACTTATGTTACTTGTTTAGGAACAAGATAACTGCCGTAATTACATTTGTGTTAGTTGACTTTTTAAAGTTTTCTATTATACCAAAATGTGAAATGTGAATATAAATAAATAAACTCAATGAAGCAGTTGAACTTTCCGAGGAATGTTAAATTAAATAAGCAACAATAAATAAAATATTTTATTATTTTATTGTATGTGCTAATATTTTATCTGCTCTGCTCAGGGAGGAAGGATTATGAAATTACTAAACCAATACTGGCACACAGACTAGTGAGAGACAATTATGCATTTTGAGTGAACTATTCCTTATGGAATGACACCTATTCTCTCACTTAGCAAGTTAGTAGTTTCTTTTGTGTCTTTGAACAGCTGATTTGCAACAGATAGCATGGGCCAAAGTGTGCCACTATTATAAAATGAACATGACTTGATCAGGAGCAGTTTGTAGGTATGACTGGTCACACAGGCAGCCTGCGTGAATGTAAAATGTACTGGAGGTGATATGAGGGCTGTCTTTTGCTTAACTCGCGCACGCAAGATAAGAAATAAAAGTATTGTCACCTCCAGGGCTCCGTAAATTACTCATGATGTAGCTGTAGCTATATCCGTAACTGTCGAACCCGGACATGTTATTAACATCATTTACAAGGTCCAGCAATAAAAAAGGAACCACGCCCACCTACCGTAGTTGACGTCTTCATCCGAAGTTTTCTCCTTCACTGACAGCATCCTCTCCGATGGGGGTGAGGGGCAGAGCGGGGGTCGACGTTTATACCGGTGTAGCATCACTGCCATTAGCTGAGCTGCTGGCTGATATTGATTCGCGAGGACGTTTAAAATTTTCAAATGAAATTTTTGTTTGGATCGCTTCATCTTACCGGTTCATCACAAAATGACAAATCATTTCATGTTAACTTTTAGCAATATTTAACTCGGCATGACCTGCCCTTCTCTGCCTCCTATTGGCTCAGCCTAAAGTTGACCGATCTTATCAGTAAAGGCAGCGAGTACTAGCCAATTAGAGATAGAGTAGCGTGGGTCATGGCTTCACCATCCTAGAGAAAAAATGGGCAATTTGGCTCACAGATACTGCTGAAAGTTGCGCATCAGGGGGAATTTAGAAGTCGGTATATGCAATGGTGTCTGAAAAAAGTGGGTACACGCCCAAATGTGTACGTATATATATATATCAAATTTCATGAATATCATGATGGCTACACTGTTTTTTATTTCACATTTATTAAGTCAGTGCCATTGTTGATTTACATTTAGTATATTCCCGGAGTTCCCTTTAAAGAGAAAAAAAGGTGTAATTTTCTGAATGACACTTTTGCCTTAGTTGGTGCTTGAAAAGTTGAAACCTTCAACCTCTGCCACAAGCAATGCCAGTGGCACGACGGTCCTTCTGCAGGGACATTTTTTATTTTACACTTTAAATAATTTACAGATATATTCATTAATTATTTTTTCTACACTATTAAAAGTGGTAGTTGTGGGGCCCCCTAGTTTTCTGAGGAAATTGTTGCACACTGCATTAATATGATGCACATAGTTCGCCAAGAAGCTAGTGTTAATCTAGCTCCTTTTCCAGCCTTGCTGGATTAAATTTACACTTTCGCAGTAAAATACGCAGCTGATAAAATCCAAACTTGTGAAATGAAACTGAGTTTGACACTTGTGACCTCAAGCAATGGAATAGACCATAGGTCTATAACCATAGGTCATAATAAGCTGCTTGCAGCTAGAGAGCGTTATAGGCTGCTTGTGCAAATTATTTTTTGGAGGACAGTCTCAAAAATATATATATTTTAAAGATATTTAAGATGGAGTTAATGATAAATGCACTGCAGGATAGTTTGATATTAAACATTTGTATTTTATGCTTAGTCATCTCTGATAATTTTTTCAGAACATTTTACAAAAGCCTCAAAAACTGTTCATAGGCATTCTTTGGATGACCATAAATAGTTCATTTTAATTCCATTACAATACCATACATTACATAAACAGATGTCCTTTTGTTTCTTTGAAGAAATGTAAATCGTCCAGGTTGTACATGTAATGAGAGTAAAGTTACATGGATGAATGTGTGAAATTTGAGGTTGTGCCCCAAACCCCCAAGCATTAAATTGGATTACCATAAAGTGTCCATTTTAGATCAATTAAAATATTACACATTTATAAACAGACTTATTTTTATTTCCTTGAAGAAGTGTAATTTGTCCTGGCTGCACATGACATGACAGTATACAGTATGTCCTTGAACTAATGATTAAAAATTGAATTGGTTTCCTGTTCCCGCCTACAGGCCATGCCAACCGCCAACTCGAGTCCATTTCAATATTGTGAGTTTTTAAGACGTGTCCTGCAAAAAAACTGATTTGATTGCCAATTTGTTTTCGTTAAAGTATGTTTTATCTGTTGGCATAGTACAATTTTAAACAGAAAACTTAAGCACATATGCTTAGCTCAGATTACGACAGGTCACAGTATTACGAATTGTAAAATTGTGTCGGTATTATAGCATATAGAGCAGAGAACATGAGGATAATTGTACAAAAAAAACAACAGAAGTATAAATCCTATAGAGACGGTCAGTACTTTCGTGAGAACTGTTTTCTCTGTAGTGACGAATTGAGAATTTTAATGTACTGAATTTTGAATGATTTGTCAGCAGGTTTAAATTCTGCCTTGTCTTCCTTTAATCTAGTGGTTTTATACAAAACCTGTGATATTAATACATATGATTGTGCAAAGATTCTGGAGCCTCTTTTAAAAGACCTGGCAACATTGGAATCCTTGGGTGTTTACATCTCTCAGCTCGGTCACTCTGTCAAAGGCACAGTCCAGTCTGTGGTAGCAGACAATCTTGGATCCCATGGGTTAGCTGGCTTTGTTGAGAGTTTTTCTGGGCATTACATTTGCAGATTCTGTATAGCTCAAAAATCTCAGATTCAGGATAATGAGGTAATTTCTGGTGCTTTCCCCCTTCAAGCAAAATAAATTCACAAGGCACATGTCAAGTCTGCAGAGACAAGCAACAGTAACTACTGTTGAGTGAGAAAGATGTGTATTCATTCTAAAAGCCTTCCACATTTTAATGTGACCACAGGCTATCTGTCCTCTTGTTATTGCTTATGATTTGTTTGAAGGGATTGTTCCAGTGGAGCTAGCAAAGTGCTTAAATGCTCTAATCTCGAAGAAGTACTTTACTCTTGACTCTCTCAATTCCTTGATACAGAAGTTCCCATATCATTTTCTATACAAAACCAACAGACCACATGTTATACAACACAGATTTTCCTCAAAAAAGACAATTTGTGGAAATGTTCATGAAAACTGGAACCTGTTGAGATTAATTCCATTTATGGTTGGTCCATTTGTACCAGAGGGTGAGCTTGCATGGAAAGTCATTTTATACTTAAAGGACATTGTTGAGCTAGTCCCTGCTCCTGTCCAAACCGAGGAGACAGTTGCATATTTGGAATTCAAAATCTCTGAGCATAAACAAAAATACCTTGAACTTCTTCCTGTATGTCTCTTACCAAAACATCACTACCTATAGCGCTATCCCCAAATGATTCAGTGATTTGGGCCCCTGGTGAGATTATGGAATATGCGTTTTAAGTAGTGTTGGGCCGTTAACGGCGTTAACATGCTGCGTTAACGTGAGACTCTTATCGGGCGATAAAAAAAATGTTGCCGTTAATCTATTCTCAAAGTTGGGTTGGGAGCTGGGTCTATACTACGCAAGCTATGATGACTTTCACCTTGATATTTTAGCGCGGATGTATACCTGACCTGAATTGCATTGTACCGGGCGAGAATGAGATTTTGCAACTCGCGCAATTCGCATCATTCGCGCCGCCTCATCATCTCATGACCAGGGCTTCATTCGCGCGATTCGTGCCGCAAGTAGGTCTATCGCGTCTTTGCATTGACTTAAAATGTAAATCACTCGCGCTTGACGCGCCATTCGCGTTTGGTCTGAACACAACATAACGTTACCGTGAAATTACCACATCAAACGTGACGTGCTAACATGGATGCAGCTTTGAAGCAGCCGGGTTGCTTCAGGGAAAATGTATTTTTAAGAAGCTTCCCAATGGAAACACCGACAAGACTAAGGTTGTTTGCACTTTGTGCAATGTGGAATTGGTTTAAAAAAAAAAACTTTCTCTCAACAGGTAGTGGTCTAGCTTTAGTTGAAACCAGTAAATTTGAATTGCCACCTAATGTATTATGGCTCCTGTATGACATATCGCTTGTTGCTCCCTAACTCTTTGTAAGTTGCTTTGGATAAAAGCGTCTGCTAAATGACTAAATGTAAATGTACTGTAGGAGCTCCAGTCTCAAGTACCACCTAAACGCAAAGCATCCCTTAGCTAATGAGGAAGTAAACACAAGTACATTTTATTGAACATAATTTATTCATGACCAATTATCATAGTAGAACAGCTTTCTCAAGCAGTTTGTGAAGCATTTTGGAAACAGGAGATGCGCCCCTGATCTAATGCGCCACCTGGCTTGAGACACCCGTTCTCAAAGACTTACTTTTAGTCATTATTTGGGTAGCACACATATTCTGAATGCCTTCGGCACAATTCAAATGAGCCATTTTAATCTAGATTAATCTAGATTTATTCCAAGATTGATGAATCTATGCCCACCACTAGTTTTGATTAACCCAGCGTTTGAAATCGCATTCCGTGGATTTCTCCCTCTGTCCGTGCTGGGAATCTGAGAGCGAACGAGAATTTGAGAGGGAGCGCGTTCTGCTTGCCCCGTTTCGTGATTGTATTCTGGAGACAGCCATGATTATAGTTGTGTATGTTGCGGTTCAATCGTGCAATCATTAAAGATTTACGTTGCAACTTTTTATAAACGTTTTAAGTATTCAAGACAAAACTGAACACAACATTCAATTGAACAAGATGATTATTAGCTGTTTACTCCTTATTAAAGCCCAAATAGATGCTTACATTAGACTCGCATAAGCAGCCATGTTGGGAAATTTCCTAACCCTTCGTTTGAAGGGCTTTATGGGCCTTCCCCCTAACCCTCCAATCAAAAGAGAATTGAGACATCTCTTCATGTGAACACGCTAAACAGGGGGGTAGGGCATACTGTAGGGGTAAGGGGTAGAAATGGGATTGGGCCTAAATTCCACATACTACCTAAAGATTGTTGCCAACCATATCCATCTTTTAATGAATACAGAATACCCATCTTTTGATGCCTTCTTCCAGCAGGATAATGGACCATGTCAGAAAGCTCAAATGATCTCAAACTGGTTTCTTGAACGTGACCAGGCGCTTACTGTACTCCAGTACTAATAATTGTACTTATTAATATTTTCTTAAATATAACATTTTGTTGAATTATTTACTACTCATTTAAGAATTAATGGTCTGCATAACATGTTACCATATGTTTCTTTTTTTATCTTCTTTCATCTGGTGTGCTTAGTGTCTTTGTGTCATTGTATGCATGTTATATCCCGTCCAGTGCATGTGCATATCTGTTTGTCTTTGTTTTATGCATGTGTGTGTGTGGGTGTGTGTGTGTGTGTGCCTGTGTTCTGTGGGCTATTGTTTGCATTTAAAAAAAAATCTCATTCACCAAGACTGTTAAGTTGTGCTATCATACAATCATTATATAGTTAATGTTAGTTAAAGTGTCACCAATTTAACCGATTAAAAAAAAAGTGCCGATGAGGTCTACTTGAGTATGGAAAGAGTCTTAAAAAAGGTCTTAAAAAGTATTACATTTAGCTCGATGATTCCTGTATTTACCCTGAGTTTAGATATTATATAGCATATTTTAATAACTTGCGACAGTTATGCTTAAGTTATGCCATTAATACAGCGACATCAGCTGAAGATAATGAGGAGATTACGTTGCTCCCTTTGACAAGTGCACTTCAAACGTCTACATAATGGCATGCACATGCTCTGCTCACTCTAAAGTCTAAATGGAGCTCTGTAGAACTACCTTTGGACAAAAAATTGTGGGGTTAGTTTTCCCTAGTTTTCAAACTTGGTACATATGTTGATATCACCAAGCCAAACAACTTTCAAAATTACACCCATAAGGTCCATAAAGCCTGCTATTTTGGATTTAAGGTGGACTTTTTTAGAGTTAAACGTGGTGAACTTTTAAATAATCCCCCTAGTGGATTCATGAGATTCACCAAACTTGTTCAGCATAACGCCAATACATTAAATGAAATGCTCCTATCAATGTATCTGCATACATTCAGTGATTTTGATCACTTGGAACTGTATGTTTTGTATATTGCCATGGTAATGTGTCAAACTTTAATACTATATCTAGGTTTTTTTGAAGCTCTTGGTATTCTTTTAATGTCATGAAATTAGCAGTTCTTTTAGCATAGACAATGCAGCACAGATATCCGAAGAAACAGAAACCCTAACAGTCCACATAACACATAATAATGTGTAATAATGTGAAACATGCTGTGGCTCCAGAAACTAAAATCATTTTCCCTGGCTTTACTTCCAACGGCTTAATCTTGGATGCCAAATATAGAAGCGAAATAAAAAACAAGACAACCCCAGTTTATTGTGATTGTTCAGCTGCCACTTACACTGTTGTAATCCTTTTGCAAATACTCTCTTTTCTTTTACAGATGGTTGGCGACCCTTTCAAACTATGCAGTGCCCACTCAGTTCATGTGGGTGAACAGTGTCATTATTTTCTTGATTTTTTTGATCAAATCTGACCTCAAAGAAGTAACAGCAACCAAAAAAGTGCTAAACAGCACAATTTTCCGCTTGGATGTACTTCTTAAGCACATTTCTAGGAAGCTGATGCCACACCGTCAGAAAATCTGTGCATCCAAATCTGGTATGTTACACTTTATTTAACATTATGCTATATTAACCCTCATGTGCAGACATGGATTTATTTTCTATATAAATATTTGTTTTATTGTTCATGTTGGCTGTTTTCTTGCAAACAGCAAGTACTTTTATAAACATATAATATAAATCATAGGGGTCAACAGAAGGTGTCTGTGAATTTTCAGCTCAAAATTCACCACAGATCTATTTTATACCATCCTCTAATTGCCCAGTTTTGCATGTGAGTAGAAACGCGCTGTATTGGTGTGTGTGTCATTAAGTGTAAATGAGCTGCTAGTCTCCGTCCCCTTTTTAGCAGAAAAAGCTCCTGTATGTTGATCTAACTAATGTCTGTTTTGGATTCATTTGCACCTATGAAATCCAGGTCTGTGGCCATTGTGCGTTCCGCTCCCTTGTATAATGACGAGCTGCGCTCTATGAAGGCAGATGGAGTGAAGGTGGCATGTTCTGGGCCTGAATGTGCATCACCAACTTGGAAATACCATATACTTGAATATAAGGCATAGATTGCTTCAGTCAGGTCTCAAAATTTCTCTCAGATAATTGACAATTCTTGATCACCTAGGTGTTAGTTGCAGATTGGAGGTAGAACCCTTAGCCGTTAGCTTGCTGGTTGGGTGAGGGGTGTTGTTGTTATATTTAAGAAATATAACTAGTTATTGCGTGTCTGATTGGCTCCAGGCACTACATAAAACTAATAATAACAATAATAATAAATCAAGTTTATCTATGTTGTTATTATATTGTTGAAATAAAATTGCTGATATTCACCTGATGTCACCTAAATTACTTTTAATAATCAGAACAGAATCACACAATTGCATAAAAGGCCTCACACACTACCCGTCTGTCCAGTAAGTTTTTGGACAATATTGAGTAGGACATTAAAACCATTAAAAAAGTTATATCATTGATATATTATGTGTCAGCACCAGTGTGAGTAATTAACTGCATTTTCATAATTGTATATACTACAGTATATGTTTAATTGTAAATGTAGTATGCAATTGTATGTCGTTTGAAAGTTAATAATTAATGAGACAATTATCTTTGGTTTTCACAACAGAAAAAATTGTGGCTTCTGGACACATTTTAGCCTTTTTGAAAGAGGCGAGAGCGTCACTTTCAGAGTATACTGGTATGTCACCTTAATGTTTACAGGGAACTCTCACTAAAATGTTAGTAAGTGTAACAGTAGTATCTTGTTGGGCATATTTACAACAAGAATGACTTCATGACATGTTATATATATGTATTTATATATATATATATATATGAAGAGTTTGGTTCCAAAACAAGTTAATCCTGTATTTTTCTTCCATCCATCCATCCATTTTCTACCGCTTATCTGAACTACCTCGGGTCACGGGGAGCCTGCGCCTATCTCAGGAGTCATCGGGCATCAAGGCAGGATACACCCTGGATGGAGTGCCAACCCATCGCAGGGCACACACACTCACTCATTCACTCACGCACTCACACCCTACGGACAATTTTTTGTATTTTTCTTACAGATTATTATTATTATTTTATTTTTTTCCTATTAATATCAATCAAATTGCATTTGGGTTGTTTTGATTTAAACCATCATATCTAAAAAATTCAGCTAACTAACACAATACAAAATACAAGAAAAACATGATAACATGATAAAAACACGATTTGTGAAACATAATAGTTTGGGTATATGTCAAGTGTCACATGATTTGCAATTACTATAAATTAAGAAAGATAGATGTTTCTTACAAATAATTTTTCACTAATAATTCACTTTTATTGCAGGAAATCTGAAGGCTCATGCAAGCCAACCAAACCTTGACAAGGTTTATAATAGTTTGGCTGGGCTGATTGTTTGCCAGTCAGGGGGGTTTGGAGTAATCTAACCAGTAACGCAGTGGCTAACCCCCTTAGAAGCAAAGAGGGCCTGTGCCTAATCAAGGTAAGAAAGCAAACCCAAAAATTATTTTTTGTTCTCAAAGCGTACAAAAGTTTACAAATGTATAAAATCTTACTCACGTCACAACCTGCACATAATTCATTTTATAAATCCCAGTCAGGTGAAGACTATGCGCTTTTACATCTTCACCCGGATCACTTAGAGAAGATATAGCAACTCAAATCACACCATTCTGAAGGTTTGTGGAAAGATTGGTGGATGTAGCTTTAAAGCTCTAAGAGGGTTACTGTCAGAAATGTGGGGTCTCAGAATAATAATGATAAAAGCTGATATACAACATCAGTATGTTGTCTTTGTCTAGCCAACTAAATTAAATCAGTTAGGGGTGGTTTCCCGAAAACAGGGATTATTTTGAACCAGGACTAGGCCTTAGTTTTAATAGTCATGTTTATTAAAACCACTTATATTCCTAAGTAAAATGTAACTTGTGTGTATTTTGAGACAACATAAAGGTAATGATATGTCTGTGTAAATTGTTTTACGTTTGGACAGTTTTTACATTCATTTTAGGTCTAGGACTAGTCTTATCCCTACTGGGAAACTGCCCCTTAGATTTTAGTAGACTAAATATAACGTAGATTTTGTCGACTAGAAGCTTTTTAATTATTAGAGGGGTTACAATTATGCATTTGGCATATGCTTTTATCCAAATCAACATTGCACCATACTATACATATGTTTCTAAGTATGTATAATCCACTGGGATCGAACCCACGACCTTGGCGTTGTTGACACCATGCTCTTACCACTGAGCTACAGGGTTCTGAGGACCAGGATTAAACTCTTGTTCTTTCCCTCATTTGCATAGGTTGATGAACACAAAACTGCATCAACGTTTGGCGGGGCACAAATAATGCTTCTTCCCAAAGAGTACAGTTTTTTAAACAAGTGCTTCAGGTCTGAGCAAAGATGCCTGTCAAGACCTCAAAATATTTTTTTTCCAATTTTAATGGAACACCAGAAAAGACTTTTTGAAGGGTTCCAGAAATGCTGGAATGAATTTGGACTTCCAGGAAAACCAACATTTTCCAGTATAAGAACAAGCTTGAACACATATGTAAGTGATGTCATTTATATGTCTGTCTGTCTATAAGCTATCTATCTACTTTCCAATCCACCTCTCTCACAATTCATTTACAGACAACTACACTTTAAATAATCTAAAGAATTCTACAGCTTGAGGCCTAAAAGGTTGGTTTATAGATAAAAATGTATGAAGCACAATGTTTTTTTCACATTCCATATTTCTAACACACACACACACACTTTAAGTGTTCAGCGCGGTCTAAGGGCTGTCAGAGCAGAAATAAAAACTGCTGCTTTCTGAACGTTCTTCTGTCCTCTCCGATCACTTTCGTTTGTGAATTGTGCACACTTATTTCATCCATTCGATCAAAATATCTGAAACGGCTACGTATTAACTTGCCCATGAACCCTCCCCTTGAAAAAATCTGGTCAGAAGTGGTTGAAAGTGGACAAAAGAGATGGATTAAAGCACCAGGTGTAAACGGGCATGTCTCATTCATCCTCTTATGATCCGATTGAACAAACACAAATAAACACATCTTTGGTGTCGAATGGTTCAGTGAGCGAAAAAAAAAAACCACACACCGTTGTAAACGTCTTCTCAGAAAAATATTGACAGACAAAATGTCGTAGGCTGTCGAGGGAACGATCAGAAAAAAGCGACTTTTCTACTTTTAGAAGTAATAGAAAGTGGTAGATTAAATGTACTCAAGGATTAAAAGTCTATTTATGAAATGTACTGGAGTAAAAAGTATGATGTGCTTTATAATGTAGTGAAGTATTTTATTGTCCAAAGTAAAAACACTCTGATAAAGTACAGATTTTATAAAATGTTCTTGAAAGTAAAAATGCTTAAGAACTATCCACCTCTGGCAATAAAATATAAAAATATGCAATTTTACGTTGATCAAGAAAAACATTGCTAGTATCGGATCAGATTTGCACCAGTTTGTTGGTAGTATCGACGTGTCGTAAATCCAACGGAGTTAAATTTCAACACCGGAGAAAAATAATGTTAGACGCCTCGCAAGGTGTCTGTCTTCACACAACAAATAGAAAGGGACGTGCAAGGTGTAAGTAAACATTCAATTCACTGTACAACAGGTGACTTGTGAATAAACAAACAAACAGCGTTTCCAACAACCTTTCACTGTCATCAATTGTTTGGATGTACAGAGGGTATGCATTGACATCACTTTCCCATTTTAACATGCCGGCACACATCTCTTGAGAGGCAAAACACTGCTCAATATTTTCAATAGCAAAATTATATTCAAAAACGCAATTATTTGTTGAAATTACAAGCAGTTGGATTCTGACTTCGATCCTTACGACTCACAAAGGAATCAGATGTCTTTGGACAGTGAAATTTTGCGCAAAATTGTGGTAAACCAGAATGCCTACTACCGCTGTGTTGAGTGCCGCCGATGGGGAAGGGCAGCAGGTAAAAAAACATCTGGATATGAAACTAGTTCTCGAAATTTCCGCCAGGAGGCTCAAATAGATGGTTTGCACCCTCAGTATTTAACCACATATAGTGTGAAACACTGGAATGGAAAGTGATTAATTACTTATTACATGTTAGGAGGTAACATACTTAATAAAATTAAAACAAAAGTTATTAACGTTAAATAGTGTTATCGCCAGCAAATGAACCAAATGCAGGACATAATAAAGTACGTTACCTAAATTTCCTAAAATTGCCAGTAGTGCATTGTGTGTCGTAGCTTTCCTTCAATGTTCACAATCTGTAAAGTTGTTAATCAAAAAAGTTTGTGATAAATGAAGATATTGTCTCTCAAAATAGAGGGTCGATTCCGAACCGCCCGAACTAGTCGTTTTAGTTTCAAATCTTTAGAGTGTAACTTCTTCACATCACCAATCAACACATATTGTATAATTGTATAATCACCACCTGCCAGCTAAATAACAACACTTTGACCTACCCACAAACACTTCCTGTAGTCGTTTCAGACGAGCGGCTCTCAGTCTATGCAGAAAGACCAATCACATCTCATTGTGCCTGCGGAACAATCAGAGTACAGTGGGACTGCGATAGGGAGCGGTTCTGCTTACAAGTAAAAGTGACGTCTGCGTATGCTACTTCTCCTGCTCTCCTTGCTGCCGTGTGGCCGTGCCGTGTACATTTCCAGGAGAATTGTCCAATAAGGGACTGAGCAAAGTTGATACAAAACAGATATACATGTTCGAAAAAAACTTTCCGAAACCTGTATGATCGCTGGGGTATCGAGCACAGAAATACTACGTAATACGCCCCACTCGTTTTTTGACGAGTTGACCAGGTTAAGCATGAGAAGACAGCACGTTTAACATTGTAAAGAATTCCGAATGCATGACACATCGTTGCACAGCCGCTTTAAGATCTGATCACATTATGGACAATAAGTAGAAAACCAGGACATTGACAATGGTTCACTTATTTTTTTTGCAACTGTTTACTCTATTATGTTTGTGCGTATTCTTAATCCAGGCCTGAACTGCAGCCTGCAGAAGGTAACATCGATTTTGTGGACGTGAACACTATCATAGACAGTTCTAGTTTTTAATCAATGCTGAAATGAATGGTGTTATTTAATCTATGCTGTTTTCTATTGCATGAATTTAACACATGCTGTACACCTGTTCTTAAATAAGCCTTAAGCCAAGACGATTTAACAATGGAATTGATTTATTTATTTATTTATAACTGCTGATGGTGACTAGTCTGTTCCAGTTGTGCTTATTCATTGTTAAGATTTAATTGTTTTCATTGTTTAGTTATTAATATTATATCTGTGTTTTTAAATGACAAAGACTGCAGTTTTAAAGGAAATTATACACTTTTTATTATTTATTGATAAATTCAGATCAACAAGCAGCAGTGAGATGCAATTAAAAAAATTTCTTTACGAATGAAAATCTTTGTGAACAGTTTTTATGAAAAAGCATACATATAGACATCTTAAAGGCAAGGTAACCGATTTCTGGAAACAGGCCGAGTACCAAAACAAACACTGCAATGAGGAGGCAGAGGAGGAGGCAGAGAACGTGGAGAAGGCAGAGGACAAGTTGGAGGCAGAGAACGTGGAGAAGGCAGAGGAGGAGGCAGAGGACAAGTAGGCGGCACAGTGGCCAGTGGCAGCTCCTCCAAATAAATTGAAACTCAAACCAGAAGAGGTATTTATGATGTTCATGATTTTTTTATGTCTGGTGAAATCATAAAATGTCATTTTTGTTATATATGAGAAACATTAAATGGCAAACAAAACAAAAGGGTAATGTATTACTCGTTGCATAGTGTGGACTGTTTATCATCTTGAACCAATAATATAGAGCTCTTTCTCTAATGCCAGCAGAGGATTTCTGATGTTGTGGTCAGATTAACGATTACTTGAACTATCAGGGTCAATCTGCTGTCTGTGTTCTACTAGATCTTCTGTTTCTCCCATAATGGGCAAAGAAGGCTTTTGCAAATCAGAGGCCCGTTTCATAGAAACACAGCGGAAAAAAATATACTAAAATGTATTACATAAAGAAATACATTAAATTAAAGTGAAGTAACATGTGGCCAGGTACGGTTTCCATACTCAGAACTAGTACTCTGCATTTGACTCATCCAAGAGCACACACACACCGGTGAGTACTGAACACACACACGGAGCAGGGGGTAGCCATTTATTCTGCATCACCCGGGGAGCAATAGAGCGAGCGATAAGATTTTGTTGTTCACTTCTGTCCCGATATCTTCCTCTCTACTCACTACCATCGCCAGCATCACCGTGTTCGCCTCACTCCACTTTTTGAGGAGGTTGAGGATTGAGGTTTGGTTACACCCTGAATCCACCAAAGCCTGATAAGTATCCCCTTTATACTCACGGGTATCTGATACAGGCCAGCCAGATCGAGGGGCCTGTATCATATGTATCAATCTGTGGGGCGTCGGGGATCCAGATTACCGGACTGACCTCCATCACTGGACAGCGGTCGATAGTGTGTCCCGGTTCCCCCTCCCGCCAACAGATCGACCCAGACTTCTCCACCGCCCTAGTGGCAGGAAGTAGGCCAGAGGATTGGTGAGGAGAAGCTGGAGGGACGGGAGGGTCCGCAGCCCCGTTGTATAGTCCCGGTCCTGTGAAGAAGGGTCACGCAGCTCCGGCTGTCTCCCGGGTCTGTGGGGCTGGCCTGGGGACGAGACGCATCAGGGACCTGTGAAAGGGAAAAGGTTTGGGGGTAGAGGGAGAAGACAAAGGGGTAGAGGGAGAAGACAAAGGGGAAGAGAGAGAGATAGATGGTTGGGATAGGCGGACCCCGGTGCACGCAACCATCAGGTCCTCAGCCAACTGGATGGCCTGGGTCAGCGACACCGGCCGGTTACACTGGGCCGGTCTTTCTTGACTGTGGTCCGCTCACGCTGTCTTTTAAAGCGTCTCCTCACCAATCACTTTAACGAGACGCAGGTGACCTTAATATGCACTTGACCTACTTACTCGAGGTCTTTCTCCCGCCTCCTCCCCTCTTGCAGACCTTGCTACGTATGGGGCGCGGAAGTTGACAAAAGTAAAGCGAATGCCGCGAGAGGGGTTGAGTGTGCGCGAGAGGGGGTGAGTGTGCGCGAGAGGGAGTGAGTGTGCGCGAGAGGGAGTGAGTGTGCGCGAGAGGGGTTGAGTGTGCGCGAGAGAGTGCGAATGCACGCGAGAATTTTTTTTTTTATTATTGAGCTTGCACATATTGAACCATTCTAACTTCTACGGTATTTGGTCAACGGAGGTATCCTGCAATATGTTTGAGACACGTTTTATGTTTCTTTTTCTATTCTTTTTACAGTACACTAGTTGTCAGTGCAACGATGTTCAAAGGTATCTTACAGAACTAAACACTTGTGTGACAGTGTATGATGAAAGTATGCTCTCCAGAAACTTTAACAGCATGGAGCATTGTCATCGGTTAATGGAGGAACACTGTCGTATTCTATCCAGGATGTTGGACCATTTGAGACACCAACAGGTAATTGTATGTATAATTAAAGATATTGTTAGATATAAATAAAATATATTAGTATCAGTTTAACACATTGTTTCTTATAGGACGATCAAGTAACTTCAATGCTTTCAGAGTTACACAGCAGTTTCTCAGAAATGGTAATGCAACTGGAACTTATCCTTCAACCGCAACTCATACCAACAATTCGAATATCTGTCTCCAGGATTGGTGGACGACCAAGGTGCCTCTTTGTCTTTAATAACAAACACATAGGGTGACAGGCTACATAAAAATACATAAAATATAAATATTTATCAGACTTCTTCATTTGCATCACAGAATATAACCGTGTTAATGACAAATTCAATATTTTAAATGATTTTTAAACTATTAATGTTATACTTGACAAAGGCTGTTCTGCCTGAAATTAAATTTGGTAAAGTAACCATAGTTATTTAACAAATGTGCTGTGCTCACTGTTGAAATATTTAGAAATTAAATCATGGTATCTCTAACAAGTGTGCAGAAGCCAAGATGTATTGACATGACATAATACATTGATCAAACTTTTGACAGTTTGACATAAATTACTGGAGAGGTGTGGATGGAGTTATTAACAAATGTTCATAAGGGAGGAGAGTTATTTATATTTCATAAGGGTTGAACAAAACACAAAACTACAGTATATAATGAAAGTTCCTTTTAAAATGTATTCGAAATCTGTGTGATAGTTTGACACAGAAATACAATAAAAGTCTGTATTTCCTAACTTACACAGGTATGATCTAACCAGTGAGCAGCTGATCCAGCTTCGAGAGACAGGAATGTCATGGACTGCTATTTCTACCTGTTTGGGTGTGAGCTGTCGAACATTACGAAGACGTTGTCTTCAGTATGGCATGGAGACTAATTTTAGCACAATTTCAGACCCTGACCTTGATTCACTGATTCATTTAATTATCAGTCAAACACCTAACGCTGGAGTCACACTTGTCCTAGGCAAGTGTTCTTGGACATCATGTTATGTATACTGTAAAATATTAATATAATATCTCATTTGATGCAAGTGCTTTTTATTAATGATGTTGACATTTGTATTGTTTGTTCATTTGTACCGTAGGGAGCCTCAGAAGTAGAGGACTATATACAAAGAAGGCGTGTCCGGGAGCGACTAGCGACAGTTGACCCTGTTTGCACCATGATCCGTACAAGACATGCAATTAGGAGGAGGGTATATAATGTCAGAGGACCAAATCATCTTTGGTATGTATCACAATGGCATAGGGTTTATTCCTTTTTTAAATTGTCCAAAGATTGCTTGTGTGGGTGCTTGACCTATTTGTAGTATTACCTAATCTATTTGTATAATAGATAAAATAAATCTCAATATAAATTCTTTTTTTTTTAGGCACATGGATTCAAACCACAAATTGATTGCATGGAGATTTGTGTTCCATGGATGCATTGATGGCTATAGCCGGACTGTTATTTACCTTCAATGCTGTACCAACAACAGAGCGAACACAGTACTTAGTTTCTTTCGTCATGGCGTTGCAAGATTTGGTTTGCCTAACAGAGTTAGAGGGGATAGAGGTGGCGAAAACATTGAAGTGGCCAGGTACATGATAAACTATCGGGGAAGTGAAAGAGGGAGTTTTATAGTGGGGAGAAGTGTTTATAATCAGAGAATTGAACGCCTTTGGGGTGATGTCAATAGAGTTGTATCAGACTTCTACAAACAACTCTTCCAGTATATGGAACACGCTGAAATCTTGGACTCCACAAGCGAAGTACACCTATGGGCTTTACATTTTGTTTACCTTGTCAGAATACAGCGATCAGCTAGTGAATTTTGCCAGCAGTGGAACCACCATGCTTTAAGTTCAGCCCAATCCATGACACCCTTGGCAATGTGGCATACAGGTATGTTTTTGCAGCCAGATCTGGAGCTTCTAACACAGGAAGAAATCGATGACTTTGGTGTTGACTATGATGGTCCGATAGTTCAGGAAGATAATGAACAAATAATAGTTCCAGAAAGTAACCTTACATTCAATCCAGGCAATATAACACGTTTACAAGCCGCATGTAACCCACTCACAGATAACGGAAACTATGGCATTAATCACTTTATTTTTGTAAGAGATTTTATTTCAGTTAGTGCATACAGAACGTCTTGACTATATGGCATGAGCACACAATAATGTTTGTGTTATTTACATTGTTTGTTAAACTCAAATTGTATAATGTACTTTTTCTATCATAAACTGAAAAATTAAACCTGAACAATTACGTTTCAGAACTTCATTTATCATATTTTGTACAGAACATGACACAAATGCATCAACCTATATTTTTGCAGACATTTATAACTGTAAATGTGCAAAAACTATGTTAAACATTTCAACATTTCTTGGGATAACATTTAACAAAACCCAAATCCTTGGCAATTTTGAATAGCATACATCATGTTATTTTTAAAATCAGTGTATGCTTGATGAACAGTTGGAAGAAACAGGCTGTTGGCACATGTATTTTCTTTAGGAAGTTGTGATAATATCTCATTCTTTTCAACATCGTGAAGAAAGTGAATGCTTGGATGAGGTCTCAGTCCCAAAGGTGGCAAGGTCTTTAGGCCCGTGGTAAAAAAGAAGATGTCACTGTACTGCAGCTCGCTGGGTTCGTCTGTAGAACAAACATTGGTCAACATTTTTAGAAATAATGTATTTTATTTTCAAATTATAATTTTCAAAATAATATTTTTATTTTCTTAGAATTTATATGACAGAGTTTTGTAAAATATTTAATTTGTTCAGTCTGATTGGCTATTGCAAATTAAACACAAATCAAGTCTGTTATGGTAATCTCCATTACAGTGTCACGGTTCCCTCTGTTTCTCCCTGTGTTTTCCTCTGGACTACATTACCCACGATCCTCCATGCTCCTGCCCCAGTGTATCATCTGCAATCCACGCACCTGATGGTCATCAGCTCCATGACAAGGACACTATATACAGTACACTCATTCTGTTTTTCTCTTTGTTGTCCGGTATTGTTTAATGTCAGTGTTTTGTTACTGTTCTTGCCACAGTCTGAACTCAAATTAATTCTACTAATATAAGGATATATTTGAGTACCAAAATCTCAAAAGTAGGGGACCTCCTTTATAGTAATTACAGGCTAGTAAAAGAAGGGATTACAGTAATTTTGCTTGAAAATAACAAACATTTGAAGGACATTAGTCATGACACCATTACCTTGAATTTCAATCAGGAGGGTTCTCCAGAAAGATAGAACAAGGTTCTCTGTGTTCCTTTTGGAAGAACCTGGTACACTCAATTCAGGCTGCATCAGTGCAGAGAAGCTGCAGTAGGTGAAGGGTTGAGGGTGATGACATGATATTTGTAAAGGCGGCTGGGTTTTCCTTTATAGCCTCCAGAAATCCCAGGGTTTTCAAACCTTCTTTTGAATCTGTTGAGTAATTATCAAAGAATAAAAAATGAGAGTTACAAGCCAAAGATAGACATTATAATAACACATAACAATGTTAGTTATTTAACTTATTTATATTAATATCTTTAAGTGTTGCTTTACTAATTATAGTGAAATAAAAAACTAGTTCATAAAATTGGTATTATCAGGATTTGCACACCTCTCAAATGCAGACCGACTGCGACCAAGGCAGTACCAGTGTGCAGTGTCTATGTCAGGGTTTTGGCTAGAGCGGGACTCGAACTCGGGTGTCCGGTGTCAAGAGTTCCCGACTCTACCACTATGCCACAATTGTGGCTCGAAAACTCAATGCGGGAGAACCCAATTGCAGGCAGAGACAAGGCACGGGGTAAACAAAGGATATTTATTATATTTAACAAAAAGGCAAAACAAAAACCCACGAGGGGGAAAAACAAGACAAGAATAAAATATTTAAACAAAACAAAAACTAACTAAACTACAAAACAAACACTTGAAACAAATACTTAACTAAGACTTACTAGAAATTGAGAACACTGGGAACGAGGAACACTGGGAACGAGGAACGAGGAACGAGGAACGAGGAACGAGGAACGAGGAACGAGGAACGAGGAACGAGGAACAAAGCTGAGAAAACTGGAGAACATCTAACATGGGGTAAGACGTACAACAACAGCTAACAATGAACTAGCACAAGACAATGAACACGAGGATGTTTTATAGGGGAGCAAATCAAGAGGGACAGGTGCAAGGGATAAACTAATTAACACAAACTGGGAAACAGGAGGGAGGGAACGATGACGTAGACTAGAGAAACAAAGGATCCTGTATGATTCCACCTCAAAACCAAGAATTACTTAACCAGAAGAGGTGGAATCATGACAGTCTATGGCAACCTTCCTGGCTGTTTCTTGGTCCTTTATAACTGCAAACATCCCAGCCATATCTATGATGGGCTCAATATCGTTGAAGGCATCAACATCTCCAGAAGCCAACTATAATGAGGAAACAACAACTTATAAGAATGTTTGAGTTATTATTATTAAAAAAAAAAACGTACTCTTTGCAACTTGATGCAAATCATCGGGTCTGTAACCTCTTCAACAGCAATGACTGTAGCCTCAGGGCTAGTTGTCAGTGCTTTAAAGAGGCTGGGTGAAATGAATTGTGGTCCAGGTCCCCCATGCACAACTGAGAGTGCAATGGCAACACCAGTATATAGATAGTCTTCATTCTGCAATGCTAACAACAGTAATTGTTGATTTGACTGAGTATCATTCATTGGAAACAAATTTCAAGATTAAAATTAATTTGAATGTGGTGCATGTTTATTACATCTACTGTTGAAATTAAGAAATTTGGCTTCATTAGGACCAACAAACAATGCCCCCTGCTTAAGGTTCTCCATTAGAAGAGTGAAGAACTCCCTTCTTGGCCCACCAGAATCTACTGCTCCCTCACTTGTCCCTAAGTCATCCATAAATTTCACATCAATCCTCTTTGATGGACAGAAAGATTTCATAGACATTGTGAGTTTTGCACTTTCCCAGATGTGTTTTCTGCTAATATTGAAATACGATGCTCTGTTTTCATCAATTTTCTCTGCCAGGTTTTCTAGTATTCCTGTAATGTCTCTGAAAATAGGAGATAAATACATCATCATTCACAAGTAAAATAGCAGTATAGTGACAGAATAATAAAAAATAAAGGTATCATCTGTATATCTATCTTCCTGTTAATGGAGGCCCTGCAAGCATGCACTTTCTGGCTATTTCCTAATTTAACACTCATCAATATATTCAACTCATAAGTAGATATAGAATAGAATAAATAAAAACTGGATATTTACCTTTCTTCTGAACATGTGGACACATTTTCCTCTATTTCATGAGAGAACTGTATACTTTCACATTCACTGACATCGCTTTCAAAGAGTGCTGCATATTGCACCTCCCTAAAATAAAAAAATCAGAGTTTTAGAACTTTTTCCACACATAATCATTAAAATTGTGTTGAAATTGTGTTAGTTCTACTGACAAAGTGTGAAAAGGTCATAAAAAATTTAATAGAGAACAGTGAATGTTTAGAATTTTTACCTGTTGTTGTCCAGAAGACTTCTAGAACTCTCCGCACTGAACTGAGCATTAGAGACTTGAGGTCCTTCACTTGATGACATCCCAACAGAGCTGGGAGCGATAGCCATGGAAGATGATGCAACTGATGGATTGTCGTTTTCAAACATAATCGCAGCAACTTGTAGTTCCTCACATACATCAATGAAGACAGTAGTGGACAAGCTCCTCAAACTCCCTTCATTTGATGGAGAATTGTAGACTTGAGATACATCACTTGACATCACAAAAGAGCTGGCAGGGATCATGGCCATGGACGATGATGCAACTGATGGATCGTGATTTTTAAACATATGGCTTCATATGGCTCGTCCTCACACACATCCATGATGACAGTTTCAGTTACAGAACTGCAGGAATCAAGTTTTTCAAAAGTACCCTTTAAAAAAAGGAATAAAGAAGGACCTAGATATGAGCTGTTATTATCAGGGGAGATTATAGAACAAACCTTGATCATTAAATATAAAGTAAGTATTTGGCAAAGTTGCCAAACTATGGCTTAGTGTAGCTACTTTTTTGTCTGAGTAACGCCACCATGCACAAAGCAGAAAAACTGGCATACTAGTAACATGACTTTGGAACTATCTGTAAGACATATGAAATGTTTTTGTGTGGGTTTTTTTGCAGTTCTGTATGGTTTTGTTCCAGAAATTACATATTTAACATTTTTTCCAGAGCGTACACAGACTGAACATGGTTCAAATATACTAATGCAGTGGTCACCAACCCTGCTCCTGGAGATCTACCGTCCGGAAGATTTTAGCTCTAACCCCAATCAAACACACCTGAACTATCTAATCAAGGCATTCAGGTTTGCTTAATATTTAGAGACAGGTGTGCTGAAGCAGTGTTGGAGCTACAGTCTGCAGGACGGTAGGTCTCCAGGAGCAGGGTTGGTGACCACTGTAGTAATGGGACACCAAATAAAAAAGAAATGAAGTAAGAATATACATTTTATTATATTGTAAGTTAATTTTGATAATTTACCTCTATTGTCTTCTCTTCCTCTATCAGCTCACTTGATGGCTGTAGGTAGATGGTCTTGTCTTTGAAAAGTTTGCATAGCACAGCCCCATCAAGACTACGACCTGCCTCTAACACTGGCTTGACCAGCTTGGTGTATGTGGGCATCATTATTGTGATCCTAAGAAAATATATCATACTTATGATATTATGATTATTCCTTGGTTTAAATGTTTTCTCCTTGGATTACACATTCTATGGAGTGAACCTGATTTAAACTTCACTGCTGGTAATATAGTCTTTATATAATTGTGTATGTGACAATTCTGACAAATAAAAATATTTAATCTTGGTTATTCATCATTTTATACAATACTCTCTAATAATTGAACAAGAAAAAATTACATAGCCTTACATTTTGTTCATACTGTTATATTTAAGGATATCAAAACCTAGTTAAAGTGATGGTTCACCCAAAAATGAACATTCTGTCAACGTTTACTCACCCCTTGTCATTTCAAACCTGTTTAACTTTCTTTCTTCTGCAGATCACAAAAGAAGATATTTCGAAGAATAGAGGTAACAAAAAAACTGTGGTACCCACATACTTGTGTCCCATTGTCATTAGTTTTTTGTCTATAGATGTCAATGAGTACCAACAGTTTTTGGTTTCCAACATTCTTAAGATATCTTCTTTTGTGTTCTGCAGAAGAAAGTGACACAGATTTGAAATGACAAGGGGTGATTAAATGATGACAATGTTAATTTTTGAGTGAATTAAGTGATCAGTTAGTGCTAGAAGGATCTACAATGGATGTTATCTTACTCTGTGCTGCTCTTCAGTTTTGAACTGAATATGGATCTGAGATGTTGCAGCACCTCCTGTGCATTCCAATCCTTTTGAAATTGCACAGCAGACACTATATGGCCTTGT
This sequence comes from Triplophysa bombifrons, assembly GCA_029783895.1. NCBI lineage: Eukaryota > Metazoa > Chordata > Actinopteri > Cypriniformes > Nemacheilidae > Triplophysa > Triplophysa bombifrons. The sequence goes on from CM056449.1 coordinate 16,005,265, forward strand.
TCTGACAGGAATGTTCTAGTGCTGGACCTTGGGACTGTGCAGTCTCTGGGAGATGAAAGAAGGCAAACATCTCGAAGGAAGGGGACATGTTCTGACATCTTTCTCCTTTTACCATGCCTTAACAGAAATAATGTGTTATCAGTTTACTAGTTAATATTTTTAATTATTAATGATGCAATGTGCATTAGTGGATCCATTTTACTGTACACACTGTACTATGATTTATTGTCATCTCTAAATTTCACCATAAAACATTTCAAATGTCATGTATTTCTGCGTTTTCAGATAGATTCAATACTTTCGATGCATTTAAAAATATTAAGCAAATGTTAGATTCAGGCATATACAACTTGGTGTAACTGACATCATTGTCATGAACTGAATCAGGTAACGTAACAGGAGTGTCTGGCATACAATTTCCTTGCTAAGCACTGGACATCACACGTCATATTATATCATTACAACTCATATACATTAAATAATGAATACAGGTAGACAATTTCTACAGAACATACCTGTTCCGTGACATGTTTACAGAACCTCTTCTGGCTGATCCGCAAAAGTTGCGGGGAAATTCAAATGCAGGCCGGCAAACAGTAGAGGAAGAAGTAGAATTAAAAAGTCTCTGTACTTCACTTGTTGCTGTTTGATTTGGACCATTAAGGTTTGTTTGAGCATTCAGAGCATTATCAATGTTCTCAAGTACCGTGGGACTTGAAAGAATATTATTAATGAGTCTTCTGGCTGCTTCAGACATTACGTCGCAAGTACAGAATTAACTAAAATGAATAAAACCTCAAAAACAAAAAAAATTGATTTATCTCGCAAACAATTAAGCAATGTTTCTATAATTTGCTAATTTGCGCGCGCGCACACTCTCACTCATTTGACTCTCCCTCTCACGCGCATTTGCTCCTCGTGCACACTCGTTCTTTCTCGCGCACACTCGCTCCCTCTTGCGCACGTTAATGGTTGCCCCCCTCTCGCGCGTATTCACATCATCTCGCGCACATTCACTCCCTCTCGCGCACACTCACTCTCTCTCGCGCACACTCAACCCCTCTCGCGCACACTCAACCCCTCTCGCGGCAAATATCAATGACGATATACTTCAGAGATATTTTTCTTTGTCGAAATTCTAGCGGTGCCAATAATTGGAGTGGGGTCTGATTGCAGAGTGCAAGAGGCGTAACTGGTAATGGGCGGAACTTGTAATAGGCGTAACCTGTAATTGTCCATATCACATGGAACAACGCGAGATATAAAAAACGTCACATTGTCGGTGAGATGGCGGGTCGTATAGATAAAGCGGTAAGGATATTTCCTGAGATAAAAGTTTAATTTTTTTTTTTATGCAATAGTAGGGTAACGCACATTTTGGTATCGTTTCGTCGACAATATATTAAAACTAGGGCTGTCAACGTTAACGCAAGCGATTCATTTTTTCTAATGAACCCGTGAAAAAATATTTAAAGCAGCATCCGTTAGATTTGACATCCTTTGTCTAGCCTTACATGTTGGAATTGGGTGCAGAGCCACAAAGACCTGTTCATTGAGGAGGTGACGGAGCCTGCCTTTTTGCGGATGAGTTCCAACGAACAAGATGCACTCAAGAAGGTCCTGGAGGGTCATTTCCCAGAAGACAGAGATAACTTTTGTTTGTGTTTCAACATCTCAAAGACATGGAAACATTTTTGTCAAACTGTGTTGACGAATACGGCTTGGGGTCAATGCCATGGTCGAAAGAGTAGAGAGTGAATGGGTGGGGGAGTGAATGAGTGAAAAAGAATAAAGAAATGTATAAATTAATAATAAACAATAAACAAATGAAAGCATTTTGTGTTTCTTAAATGCAGATTTGTTAAAGTATGCTGAAATATTTAGATCCCTAACATCTTCAGGAATTGTGTATAACAAACGCAACATTTTTTATTTATTTGTTTATTAAACTAAATTTGTGTCACATATTAACTGTGACATAATGTAGTGTTGTAGGGTGGAGGTGGCCAGTAGAGGACGCATTTTACTATCATGTCGTTCTGTTCTCCTGCGCAACCTTGAAGAGTGTTCCCGGTGGAAGTCGGGTGTTAGACGTCACAGATGGTCTTATGTTCCACATGTAAATAAACCCAGAGTTAATATTTCCTTCCTGTCTCGTAACGGTGTGTCACAAAGGATATCACGCATACATCTGGTGAAGACAAGCAATTAAAAACCACTATTGTTACGGAGCGAGTAGTAGTGTACTTGCGCTGCACAAAATTAATAAATAGGCCAAATGATGCGTCGCTGAATTAATAAAACTAAACAGTTAATAATACATAATAAATGATTAATAAAGAAATGCTTAAATGTAAAAACAAGTTGCTGTTTGTCTTTGTTAATAATTATAGTGTCCTAAGGAAACAGTTGTGACTTTAGTTTCGCGTTTGTTGCAGTGCACACATTTGCTCCGGTGTTAAAAATATCTACTTTTTCCGTCACAAACCAGTACATACTATTAAGGCATAAAATAAGAAGGTGATCTTGCCAACATCTCACGTTTGATATCTCGCGTTGTCCCGTGTGATTTGGACAATAACAGGTTCCGCCCATTACAAGTTCCGCCCATTACCAGTTACGCCTCTGTCTTGCACTCTGCAATCAGACACTATTAAATAATTGTGACCAGGGTGTATTACAGAAAAAAATCTTTATATTCTCTTCACTTCCAGTTGTTTTATTTCAATGAAGTTTGGGAATTTTCCAGATTTTTTTAAATAAAAGGTCAAAACAAGAAACAATTCAGATATATTTTCACAGCCTTCTTGTATTTACAAAGGGTACCAGCAATATTCTCTACATCAGTATATATATATATATATATATATATATATACATAATTCATAAAATCCCCCTGCCCCTTCTCCATTATACATCATTAAAGTAAAACAGTGGTTTTGAATTTGTCAGTCACCGTTATCAAACATAGCATAAAACATACCATCAGACTTAACTTTTCGAAACTAGTTTTATGGTTCACCATTTTAACAATGTTGTTGTTTATTTGTTGTCTATTTTTGTCATAAGGAAGTCGACGAAGACACAGCTGTCAAAACACCAGCTTCCAGATCTAAGAAAAGTAATGTTCCAAGAAGATCACTGAAAACACAACTTAAGTCAAGAAAAAGACAGGTACAACAAAAAATTCTTGCATAACAACAAAATTTAGACAGTATTTTAACTTCAGAAATACTATTGTCATTAAAGAGTTTACACATGCTGGTGGATTAAGCTTTAACATAACACAGTTAATTTGACAGCGTGTTAGTTTTGTGAATTCCCTCTGATTGATTTCTTGTGTCCCTGGATTGCGAAGACAACATCTCCCATCGTTCCACTCTTTCACAGTGTCATCAAGCGCAGCCATAATCATTGTTGGATAACGTGACCTCACGGATTTAGCATAGGTTTGCTCAATTAATCATATTTTAATCGTGATAACGATTTATGCTTCCCACATTGATTTAAACAAATGTTTGTGTATTCGTGTCTTTTTTGTCATTAGAAAGTCAATTCAATGGAGGAAGACACAGAGGCCCAAACACCCAGATCCAAAAAAATCCATTTGGAAAAGGAGGTCACTGAAAGCTCAACTTGCTTCAAGAACTAAAAATAATTTAATTGTGTAACTGTGAAAATAAATGTGTAATTAAAACAACATTTGGACAATTCTTTTGGTTAAAGTTGGCTAAATTTGAATGTGTTTACCTACAATAATTTTACCTTTACTAACCTTGTACCTTAAATGAGACATCAGATGAAAAGCCCACTTTTTATTTGTTATAAGTGCTATAATCGGGTCCTGAGTGCATCTAGCATCCCAGAAAAAATGGAAAAACTAGAACCCAGTAAATTTGTTTTGGTATGCCTTTCCCTGCAAGCATGTGGGAAATCGAGCAATTCAGATTTCGCTCCGATTGTGATGTCAACAGTTTTTTTCTACACAGCCATTGAGTGTCTTTAAACAAAATATCTTGCAGGCATTTCATGAAGACCCTAATAAATCATACCAACTTGTTAAAAGTGCTAAACAGGACGCGACAGACATGATGCGACATGCCAACCTGCTTGTGTTCTTGGTGGGTTTGTCGCGTCCTGCCGCGCCACATCCATTGTGGACAAAATTTAAAATGATAATGGGTTATAATGTGTTTCTAATGTCTTTTGTCATGTCGCATCGCGCCGGTTGTGTCCGGTATAGACACGGTGTGAATCTCATGGATTAAAGTGAGAAAATCTTCTGACGGATATTTCCTTAGTCACTTTATGTAAATAGTCGAAACCAATGGGGATTAAAGGGAGATGTTTTGAACCACTGTAAGTAGTATTCATAGTTTGCATATTTTAAAAGCTATTTTTAATCTATGAGAAAACTTTACTTACCTAGACAAATAATCAACAATGTATAACTTTCGGTGCATTTTTTATTGATATTATAAGAACAAATAATGCTTTCTGCAGAACAAAAAAGAAGCACCACTAAAATACCCCCCAAAAATTTGTATTTGTCTATTCCTGAAGCTTGACTACACCTGACAACCGTTTTAGTGTTTGACAAGCTTATGTACTACAGTGCCTAGTTACAGTGTTTGACTTGCTTTTCCAAATCAACCTATAAGAAGTTAGACACGGCACTGCATATCATGTGACCCAGCCAACATTTTTTTGTGGAGCTGATGTAGGTCTCGAGGCATGGGCCCCAAGTGGGTTTGTCCATGGGTTCCATGTAGGCCCTATTTGAATTGGCCCATATGAGTCCTACATAGTGAGTGGGCCCAATCTGGGACCCAAGTGGGCAACGTGTGTGAGGCCCATATTGGTTCCACTTTATAAAGCCCATTTGAGTTAAACCAATGCCCTGTGTATTTAATGGAGAAGCTCTGAATAATGTATACTTGAGTGGTTCTAAATTTTGGTTTCCCACCTAGACAGTTTTTATTATTACTAAATTGTAAGATACCTTTTCCATTCTTATGGTCAACCAAATACAATGCATTTTTTGCTTATTAAATGTAAACTGCAGCATTTGGATGTTGCTTTGTTAACTATTAATCTTATAATCTAAATAAATAAATAATCTACTAATTTATGTTTGCCTGTACATCATAAACATAATATGTGCATTCATGCAAATGAAACACATGGATGTTCAATATCAAATTTACTATCATTTTCTGATGCTTAACAAAGAATATTTAACTCAACCTTAAAAACAAGTCTTAAAGGTTCAATTTCATTAAAAAGATTAGAAAGGGTTCTTTAAGCGTTCTAAATATTTTTTGTTCAGTTCAAAGTGCTTGACAGTCTGGTGTTTGTGCACTAAGGGCTGTTTCTCCACACCTGTCCCGTACTCCAGTGGTTTCAGTCCACACATGTAACAGAGGAACACAAATACAGCCATTTGAAGTCTAGGATCATGTAGTTCACAGCACAATTTAGTACTCTACATGCTTTTAATTTTTTGTCAAACAATTCAAGATTGCATCACCTAACAAAATATTTTGAACACTTAAACTCCTTACAGTTTGGTGTTTTGTGCCCTAAAAGGGCTCTTTATCCAGCACATCTCATGCTCCAGTGAACCACTTAGATAACGTTTTCTATGCCTCTTTTTGGTTGGTGTTTTTCTTTAGGGCATTTTTTTAGTCCATCTGTAACAGAGGAACAAGAAATACAGTCATTTGAAATGGCCAGCATCACAACAAAACTGAGTACTCTACATGCTATCAATTTAAAATTGAACATTTAGAATACATTTAAACTCTCTATCTTTTTCATGAAAGAGACTTGTTCCCAATATAATTTTTGCTAGGAATGCAACTGCTCGCAATGCAGACAGAACTTCATCATTCCAAAGTGGTTAATGTCTGCGAGCCCTGAAGTCTATCTTAAATTGACCATTGTTTTCATACGCAAGTCATATTTTTTAAGTTACAACCCAAATACACAGCATGTGTTATTAAATTGTGTTTATTTTTATATGTTGTATGCGTGGTGGGATATTATTGCGTCGTGCTGTCAATCACTCTCTGGTAGCATTAAAATGAGAGAGAACCCTCAAAACTTTTAATTTACAATTTGCACTAAATGAATCAGAAATAGAACGCAAAGCAAACACAACAATGCGTGTTTATATAATGTACGTCGTCAGTAAAAAAACAAGGTTCTTGAAGAAGTTTATCACAATAACGTGTTTTAAATGTAATGGGAACTAACGTTAGCATTCTAACACTAACGTTAGACAGGCAGCAGACGACAATAGAGCGGTCTGCATAAATCTGGTCTCAGAACAGATTACAATTTATGCAGAACTTTAGTTTAATGAATTAAAAAGAATGGCATTTAATAGTTAAATATCGTTAATTAAATTTTACCTCAGGTGGATAAATCGCAGGTACACAAACGGTTACAAAATGCAAAGGAAAATTACGGTCAAAACAGGGTTCACGAAGCTTGATAACACAAACATGATTAAGAAAGTATGAATTTTACCTTCTTATTTTAATTATTTCCAGTCCTGGATCGATCAACTTGCCGCTCGATGGAGTTGCCAACGCGGAACGCGCCACTGCTCCGTCAGAGACATCCTTCCGCCGACTAAGAAACGTACTCGGTTACTAACGTAACCTCGGTTCCCTGAGATACGGGAACGAGTACTGCGTAGCAGGACGCTATGGGGAAAACTCCTTTTCTCCGATGACTGAAGCTTTATAATAACGCAGCGAAAATGCTGCACGGCCATTGGTGCGTGTAAAGTAAAACTTTACGCCAATGGCAGCGAAGCTGCACGGGCCTATGGCGATGGCGCCCGCCAAAAAGGGCGGGGCTCATGGCTATATAAGCAGACACATCGCCGTAGGAACCTCAGGTTATTTCGACTGAAGCGACGACCATATGCAGCTTGTGAGCACGGCCAGGAACGCAGTACTCGTTCCCGTATCTCAGGGAACCGAGGTTACGTTAGTAACCGAGTACGTTCCCTATCGATACTTCACTCGTACTGCGTAGCAGGACGCTATGGGGAACCAGTATAATCCCGCCGTGCCACAAGTAGAACGAAAAACATCATATAATACCGGAGCCGTAGCTCGAGTATTTGTATAATGCAGGGAAGCCCTGTGGAAGACGGAAAAGCCAGGCTAATAGGTGGCTTAATCCAGTTAATCGTCCTAAGAATGTGCCAGATGCCAGTGTGGTTGAGAGCAACCACGGTCCAGCAGTCTAGTCTTAAGCAGAAAGGACCCGGGCCTGTAAGGCCAGAATGTCCAGACTGTAAAATCTGGTAAATGTGGAAGGCGAGGCCCAGCAAGCCGCCGCACAAATATCCGCTATGGAGACTCCGCTAGACCATGCCCATGAAGAGGCAACGCCTCTAGTAGAATGGGCCCTTACTCCCGTGGGGCATTGAAGGCCCAAGGAAGAATATGCCAGAGTGATAGCCTCAACTAGCCATTTAGATAGTCTCTGCTTGGTGACCGGGGACCCTTTGGTGCGGTCACCGAAGCAGACAAAAAGCTGTTCCGACTTCCTGAAGGCGGCGGAACGCTCAATGTAAATTTTTAGCGCTCTGACTGGTGTGGCAGGTCAGACACGAGACAAACTCAAAGGTAGTTTTAACCCTGGAGGGTTCTTTATTACTTAAGCAAAAAAAGGTACTTATGAACAAAACAAAGAAATAAGCAGGTAGGAGGGAAAAACCGTCTCCAGACGTCCGCAAGAATCCTCCGGGGAAATGTGAAGCAGGTGAGGTCCGTGGCTGAAACTAAACTTCCGCTTCTCCGGCTGGTTGTCAGGCACTCGTATCTTTCGAGAGGGAAACAAACACAACAGAATTTCTGTCAGCACGTGCATCTCGTGTGGAGTTGTAGCTCCCCTCCCTCTCCCCTTCTTCCGGGTTTTATATCTTCCGAAAATACGGGTCAGGCGTTGACAATCAGCCGGTGTGCAGCTGAATTCGTTCAATTGCCATGGTGACGCTGATTGGGCAATAGGCGACTCGCCACACTGGGCAGAGCAGATAAAGCTCCGGGTCCTGCTCGGAGGGGGGGGGAGCGCAGATAATGTCACCACCTGTGCTCTAAACGGAGTAGAAAGCACCTTAGGTACATAACCAAGTCTTGGTTTGAGGACTACCCTAGAGTCATCAGGCCCAAATTCAAGACAGGAGGGGCTCACAGAGAGCGCCTGTAGATCACCCACACGTTTTACCGATGCTAACGCTAGAAGCAGTGCGGTTTTTAGTGTTAGGGGGCGGAGGTCTACGGACTGTAGAGGCTCGAAGGAAGAACCCTTCAGAGCTCTCAAAACCGTAGGTAGGTCCCATATAGGAAAGGTGAGGGGGCGAGGGGGACGTAGCCGCCTGGAACCCCTCAAGAAACGAATAATCAAGTCGTTCTTTCCCACTCCTTGGCCCGCTATAGGGGCATGGGAAGCTGCGATTGCTGCCACATATACCTTGAGTGTTGAAGGGGAGCGGCCCTTATCCAACAGCTCTTGCAGGAATGACAGAATTATTGATATATCACAGGATTCTGGGTCTGTGCCGCGAGTTACACACCAGGCGGAGAAGACAGACCACTTAAGGGTATAGAGTCGTCTCGTAGACGGCGCTCTAGCCTGTGATATTGTGTTCATGACACTCTCGGGGAGAATCGTAGGCCCCCGTCGAGTGGCAAAAGGTGCAGCGCCCAGAGCTCTGGCTGGGGGTGCCAAATGGTGTTGCCTGCCTGAGAGAGGAGGTCCCGTCTCAGGGGAATAGGCCACGGGGCTGCTACGAGCAGCTGAGACAATTCCGCAACCCAAGGCTGGTTCTTCCAGAGTGGGGCTACGAACAGCACTATGTGCGCTTGTTCCGTGATCCTCCTGATCGTCTGCGGTATAAGAGCGATCGGGGGGAAGGCGTAGAGGAGGCGGTTGGGCCAGTTGTGGGCCAAGGCGTCCCTTGCCTTTGAAAAATAGGTTGGGCAATGAGAGTTGTCTTTTGAGGCAAAAAGGTCGACTTCTGCCCTGCCGAAGACCTCCCAGATTTTCTGTACCGACCTGGGGTGGAGCGTCCATTCCTCTGAAGGGACATTGCTCCGGGATAGCATATCTGCTCCCTGGTTCAGTCTGCCCGGTACGTGAGTTGCTCTCAGTGAGCGCAGATTGCACTGCACCCATTCCAAGAGGCGAAGTACCAGGGAGAAAAGGCGTTTTGAGGAGAGGCCTCCTTGGTGATTTATGTAGGAGACCACTGTCATGCTGTCTGATCGGATTAAGACATGGCGGTCCCGTAAGACCGGCAGGAAGTAGCGAAGGGCCAGCCATACTGCCTGCATTTCCAGGTAGTTGATGTGCAGCCCCTTCTCCTGAATCGACCAGTGGCCGAAGGCCGGTGCACCGTCGCACAGCGCTCCCCAACCCGTGTTGGAGGCGTCTGTCGTGATCACCTTTCTTCTGCATGATGTGCCCAGGGGCACACCCTGCTCCAACCAAGGAAGATCCTTCCATGGGGCTAGAGCAGTTATGCAGATTTGGTCCACCCGGACGCGTAGGCGTCCATGACGCCAAGCGTGTGGCGGAACTCTTGAGAAGCGGAGGCCATGAGACCCAGCATCCTCTGAAACGACTTGAGGGGGCGAGACGCTCCCAGTGTGAAAGAAGCCGCGAGCCGCCGTATAACCAGGGCGCGATAGCTCCTCCCCGTCTGAAGCCGCTAACGACATGCTGTAATCTTCCTCGAGTTCGCTTCCACCAAACGAGACTACGTCACCGGCGGATGCCGGCGGGCGCAGTCCCGCCCGAGAGAAACGAACCGGAGAAGTTTTTCTCTGTGGAGAAAGCGAGGCACGCCGAGGGGACGTGAGCTCGCCTTTCCCCGAGCGCTTAGTTCCTCTTCCCCGCCGCTCCATCCCGGCAGGGTGAAGCGGGAGGGAAGGAGGGGCGGAATCGCTCTCTGAAAAGAAAGCTATCCGCGAGCGCAAAGAGGAGAGACTCATGCTCTCACAATGAGGGCATTCTGTCTCTCCGAGTGCGTCCTGAGCGTGGGAAACCCCCAAGCACGAGACGCACTCGCCGTGCCCATCAGCGGCGTGGAGGCGGACCCCGCACGAGTGACAGGGACGGCGCGGCATTTGAAACAACGCCGCAGGAAATTTGCTCGGAAAATGAGTCTTTTAGCTCTTTGCCGGATAGCGGCGCGGAAAAGGATACGACGCTGCAGGAATCAGCGGAATCGCTGAGCAGAGAGGTCCAGTCCGCTGCAAGGCTTTCTCGACGGCGAAGCTGTCAGTCGAAATAACCTGAGGTTCCTACGGCGATGTGTCTGCTTATATAGCCATGAGCCCCGCCCTTTTTGGCGGGCGCCATCGCCATAGGCCCGTGCAGCTTCGCTGCCATTGGCGTAAAGTTTTACTTTACACGCACCAATGGCCGTGCAGCATTTTCGCTGCGTTATTATAAAGCTTCAGTCATCGGAGAAAAGGAGTTTTCCCCATAGCGTCCTGCTACGCAGTACGAGTGAAGTATCGATAGGGAACTACGTAGTTTGATTAATTTATTTGATTTCCCAGATAGCACACGTACCTCGCGGAGACGTCTGCGCGAGGTCGTGGTTTTCGTCTGCAAGATGTCTATATTAGAGCGTTTGCTCATCTGCAATACCTCGCCGAGATGTCCACTCCAGCTCTTTAAACGATGTCCACTAGATCTCTTCCAGATGCTTTGTTATTTATAAAGACGGTGAGCCGCTCTTTCACAGATGTGTATCAGATGTTCAGACGTCTGCTAGACCTCTGATATATGTAGCCCAGACATCGTTTTGTTTCTCTAATTATGTTCATAATACACGATCTACACCTTCCCTCATACATGTTACAATTACCGAATTAAATTTCACACTATTCTATAGTTGACAATAGAACACACACTCGTTCATTTTAGCAAAAAATTTAATAGAAAAACAAGTTTATTAACAGAACGTACATTTATAACATATAAACACATCAAATAAACACAGCAATCAAACAATTACACCATTATATCCTCCCTTGGGCCAAGCGTAGGAAGTCCTTGACGAACTTTTCCGCCTCTGCCTCAGTGGGGGACAGAAGAACAGGGTTCCATATAGCGGAAGCTGTATGTTAAAATAAACATTAACAATAATTTAATGACAGAAGTGAACAAACATATTTCAAGCTACATTAAAATAAAACTTAATTGTTCCATCTGGTTAAATCACCCGGAATATAAAGTCACCCGGAAGTAGAGGTCTGCGCGGGACAGTTTTTTTCGTCCCGCTCCCGCAAGGATATATTCCGCACCCGCCCGCTCCCGCCATGTATTTACTCTTTGTTTACCCGCTGTCCGCTTAGAATACATTTCTTCCCGACCCGACCGTTCCCGCTAAATTTAAATATCTTTTCCACAATATCACATTTACATTTCCACTACTGAAAGAGAGAGATAACAAATAAAACTGTAGGTTGTACAAAAAATATTTATTTGTATTCGTCTTGTCAAGATGCTTCTAACACTTAGCCGTCAACACAAAAGGAACACGTGTTGCAGAAAAAAATGTCTGTTAATAATTTGTTCTTTTTATTCAAAGCAAAAAGGTTTTTTTCCATCTGCGTCTATAAAACACGAAAACGACTCCCATACATCAGACTTGCCTGACGTGGGTTTCTTAGCAGTAAACTGACCTTTTCCAGTCCATGTTGAACATCCTTCAGGGACAGCGCATCCGCACTTTGCTCTGCTATCTTTATTCGGTACAGCCTGCTCTGAGGAGCGTTATTCAAATGCTGCGCGCACGGACCTTGCAAAAAATGCATAACGCAGAAAGCACCGGTCCATGTTTGCAGCGCGTGCACAATAGTCCTAAGTGCAGACTGTAGGCCCTAATTGTGGTTGATAAGAATGAGTGCAGACATGTTCTGAAAGGACGACGGGAACGGGATGTTTTTAGACCTCCCGTTCCCGTTTCAATTACACCAAAGTTCCCGACCGCTACCGCATTTAATTTGAAAATGTATCCCGCGTCGCAAGAACTCTGGTCGGGTCCCGCGGTTCCCGCGGGAGAGCCGCGGGAATGCAGACCTCTACCCGGAAGTATTACCGATGCATTACGCATGGCAGTTCAGAGTCAGACGCGTCAATCTCTTCCTTCCTGCATGATTCAATCTATACATATTACGTAAACCATGTGCTCATGTCGAAACAAGGCCCGGCGAGGGAATATCTACTTGAGATCTGTGTATAACAACTATATTTAATAATTGTATTGTACGCCCGAAGTAGTGAACTATAATAGTTTATTTCACTTTACAGCCCTAATCCAACATCTGTTCTGCATTGTAAAGTAGTCCAGATCGAGTACTTTAATTAGCGTGGTCAGGTGTGTGATTAGGGTTGGAAATAAACTATTCAGATCACAGGCCTTCAAGGACCGGATTTCAATAACCCAGCACTAAATTGATGGCGTGTATTTTAGCTTACCTATTAAGAGTGCTCCAAAGTTTGTCTTACGAAGGCCTTTTTTTCCTCCCCTTCCACACCAGTTGAGTTGCCGTGCGACGTCTGTCGTGAAAACTTTGAAGCAAATCCTCCACACAGTCTTCTTCATATTGGGGCCTCCACTGAGGGATAATCTGTTAACCTTCAACAGGTAAAATTTAAAGTAAAATTTGAGTTGTAATGCTTTTAATGTATGTTATGCTCACCATGCATAATATACAATATTGCAGTTTGCAATAAAATAACATTATTGTGGATTGATTTAAATCTCTATTTAAAATCATAGTGAAATTAAAGATATCATATACATAAATTGTTCATTTTAGCATTATACATACATTTTTGTGTGCACTGTGCACAATTAGCTTTTCTGTGTTCACCTAAAGAAATCTGACGTAAGGCCTTAAAATATGATGTACATTTGAAATTCTGAGTAATTACTGTATTTGTTATGGACACTTGAACTTTGCAAATGGCACAATGCACGAAGACTTATTGCACCCCTAGCCTATTTAATAGCTAATTGTATGGTGAAAGCAGACTCTGTAATACTGTGCTCAAATGAATTAGAAATGAAACCCACTCTTAGTCAAATCTGTAAGAAACTTTCTCATGCTAAACACATACTGTTTTGTGTATTGAAAAATGTGCCACTTCAATTGTTCAGTCGTTTTTGACAATCATTAAAGAATCACTAAACTTTTGCCATGAACAGAGTCTGCTTGTATGCTACACTTATTTCTTAAGATTTATTTTAACATTTATTTTACATATTATATAATAGAGCAATAGTCCGGAAAGGCAAAAAAACAGCATAATCTGTCTTTTTCTCCCCCCCATACATATCCAGACCGTAGGAATACTCATTCTATAGGAACATATACAGTGTTTAAAAAGCTTTTTTTTCTAATGATCAAATAATGCTGAAAATATATGATGGTTTACACACAGAAAATGTTTCAGAATATAACACAAAGGGTTGGTTTCCCAGACAGATATTATTTAGACCAGGACAGTTTAATTCGAAAATTTATGTGCCTTTTACAAGCATAAAAACATTATTTGTGTGCAGTTTGAGACAACAAAAAGGGCACTGATGTATTTTGAGATATGTTAGTGCAAGCTGTTTTCAGTTAGGACAGCTCTTAAACTTCTTTTAGTCTAGGACTAGTCTAATCCCTGTCTGGGAAACCACCCCAACATGTTTTTAACATGGGAGTTAAGAATCATTATTAATAATAGAGCGCCAGTAGTAAGCATAAGAGACCTCGTTCTAAAACATGGCAAGTCTTAATAGTTAAAATCTTTGTATGTACAGTGTTGTGCAAGTTTGGGCACCCTTGGCTCTTAATAGTGTGTGTGGTTACCTGGATGATCTATGACTGTTTTTATTTTGTAATGATTGTTCACAAGTCCCTTTTTTATTCTAAACAGTTAAACGGAGCACTGTTCTTCAGAAACATTCTCCAGGTCCTGCAGATTTCATTGTTTTCCAACATCTTTGGCATATTTGAACCCCTTCCAGAAGTGACTGTATGGTTTTGATAGCATGCTTTTTGGTATGATCTCTCTTATTTTGTTGAAATTATTCACACTTTAACAGATTCTACCAGGAGTGCCCAAACCTTTGCATAACACTGTAGCCTACATGCACAAGCACTATATGTTTATGTTTTGAAAATGTCAATGATTCTTACCATTCTCTGCATAAATCCTTTTTCTGCAAGTTTTTCCTCTAGCCTAACTAGATCAGCAATGCTTGCTAGAGGAAAGACACCACTCTCTTCCTCTTCGGCCATATCCATCTGGGGTAAAGCGCGTCTGTTTCCTGTAATAGACTGCACCAGTGAAGTCAGGTGGTTGATCTTCATGTCCATTTTCTCCAGCTTTTCCATAATTGCCCTTTCTACAGCTGTAATAAAGAAAATAATTGAATTTGGGATATAGATTTCATGAATAACGATGCATTTTACAGCTCATTTAAACTGAGAAATACATACATGTACATTGATTTCGTAGAGCACCCAGGGCTGGAATTTCCTGTCTTGCAGCATCTGTAAATATAAATTTACTGAGAGGTTTAAAATTCTAGATGCATTTTTACAATTTGTCTTGGTGGATTTTACCAAGAATGTGTCAAGTTATTTAGGCTGAAATGTAACACCCTTTCATAAAATGATCCAACCTCTGTATATTAATATGTTATAAAACTGTTAGGTCCAGTCCTTAATTCTGATTGGGCAATAGCTGTGTTGTATTCATGGTAAAGCACAGCTATGACTACTGCACCTAATTGTTCTGTGTACCTCTGCGCAGCACCATTAGAAATGTAAACAAAACATTCTGTTGCTGTACATAGTCTATCAAGGACTGTTTTTCCCTGCGGAAGGGAAACCAAGTAATTTTACTTCATGCTACTTTCATTGATGCATATGTTTGCGTAAATAGTATTTGTATTTCTATGATAACCGTTTTTATAAAAGCAACAAGATGCTCGAGACTAGTGCTTTATTGTAAATAAATTATTACCAAAGGGATTGCCTACACTTGTGTTGTGCCTAAACCACGCACTTCAGGTGTGACTTCTTTTACAGACTCTTGTACCGTATTACTTCCTTAATAATTTTTCTGGTAAGAAATGCGCTGGAGTGGAAATTGTTGTTGAAAAGCTATAACTGATATATTTGTATAACATAAGTTACCTTGCGGTCTTTCTTGGTGGTCCGCCAAGGGTCTTGGGACAGAAAAGGCGTGGTCTGTTAAATATAATGTTAAATTAATATTTAGTTTTGATCCTGTTGTGAATAGTGTTTCTTTTTCCAGCATCCTATTCAAATTATTGCTCTTACCTTGTGTGTTAGGTGCATCGAGATACCAGCTCTGATGGTGTGCCTGGGAGATTCCTTGAGCTGCAAAGATGGATTAGGTAAGATTTGCTTGTATCCAAGACATGTAAAAACCGTTTAATAAAAAAAACGTAAAATAACTGTAATCATACTATGGGCAATACATTTTTTATATTAGCTGCGTTTCCACATTGATGATGTTTCTTTGTTTTGGGCTCTTGGTTAGAAGTCCTAGGCTACTGGATCGACCTGAATGCCCTGGTCTGCACATGCTCGACCATGGAAAAGTGCCTGTTGGCATTACCATCAATCTCCAGTAAGTTCATTGTTCTTTTGATAACATAAGGATTCAAAGTGGTGTCAAAAGGGGATGCAATGTGGATTCTTGCTGTAGTCCAAGTGTTAGTGTGAATGTTCATGTGCCCAGGAAAACCGTAAGTTATAAGGTTAAGGGACCCTTAGTGAAACATTGGTTGCAAGATAAAATGCATTTCTCTGCCAATACCGATAGCAGGCCAAGCATGAATGTGCTTATACCAATAGTTTGGTAGTTACAACCTTATAAGGCATTGCTTAAAAAATGAAATTTCTGTTGTGAATTACTCGCTTTCTAGTTGTTCCAAACCTATATGTTTGGTTGCACACAAAAATATTTGTAAGAATGCTTGTAACTAAACAGTTATTAGACCCAATTGACTACCATAGTACTGAAAATGGCAATGGCAGTCAAAGGTGCCCCAGAACTTTTTACCGTCCTACATTCTTCAAAATATCTGATTTTGTGTTCGACAGAAGAAGGAAAAACAAGTATTTTTTATAATATGCTAGTCAATGGGGCCCAAGAACTGTTACTGTTACAAGCATTCTTCCAAATATTATATTCATATATATATTCAGCGGGACAAAGACATTTTTACAGATTTGGAACAACTCAAAATTGAGTAAAAATTAATACCCCTTACTTCGTGGTTGTCTTTGGTGGTCCCCCAAGGGTCTCAGTACAGAAAAGGTGTGCTCTATGGATTGAACAAATCATTTAATATTTTCAAATTTTAGATTGCGGAATAGTGTTGTGAATTAAGTGTTTTTTTGTTTCCTCCTCTTTATTCAAAATATTGCTCTTACCTTGTGTGTTAGGTGCATCAACATGCCAGCCGTGAAGGTGTGCCTGGGAGATGCCAACTGGAGCTGCAAAAGGGTAAGTTGTTAAAGTTGAATATGAATTAATTTGTAAATGAAAACATTTGATTGGTGGTTCCAACAGCCATGATTAGGCTTTATTCTGGATTATATGAAAGTGTTTAATAATTCTGCAGGGTTACATTTTTAGATATCATTTGAGTCAGGTTTCAATTTTACATTAAAGCTAAATGACTTGTAATTCAGTTGCTCCATTACTTTAAACCCAGAATTAATTAATCAACTCTAAATTGGGAATTAACTTCCTGATGAGGTTTAAATAATAAAAATAAATATCTACAATAAAATGTGTGGATAAATGATCAGAAATAGGACATCAATAGTGTCATGTCACTTCAGAGTTTTGTTCATTGTAAAAAGAAATATTAAAACTGCCTCCGCATTCAATTTTTCTGGAGAGAGTGAGGAGACACAACGCCTTGGACATTAAATTCAGGATGCCCTGCTTCTTCAGTACACACTGGGAGAACTTCTAAGAATGAACAGGGTCTTGATCTCCTGAGGAAATGTAACACCTGTGAAATGTCATGAGCTACGGGCAATGCAGCTTCGTAAAAATGCCTAATTCTGTAGATGTTTACAACATGATCTGTATTTCACAATGTATGCTGTCATGTTCCTCCCTTAATGTAACAAATTTGTTGACAATACATATATCTAAAGAGCCATCTATATACAAACCAATTATTTATTTTATTGACAAAACTGTTGCTGTTTAGTTTACACTGGCAAATCCTTCATGGTGGACAAAATGAGTCACTGATGAAGGTTTAAATATAGGTTCAAATTTTAATCGAAGATTTGTTATACTAGTACAACAAAACTCAAATTCAAATAAAGCTAGAATCAAACTCTACATCCTTATTGCTGCAACCCACCCTTGATTAACAAATCATGGATTTAAACATTCATTTGTATTAATACCTTCATCTTCAATCATTTTGTTCGTAACTGGTGTAACTAATCGGCAATATTGATTCCATTTTCATTCAAAGAGGTAACAGATTGCTTTTACAGGTTTGAATAAAAGTTTTTTTTTTAATTTTAAACCTTCCTAGATATATTGTTAATGTAAAGAGGTTATAAATGGTCAACACCTTTTCCAAGCCATGACACATACTGATACATTCTGCAAAAAGTATACATTGAAAGATAGAGGTGATTTAGGCTAAAGGGGGACACTTTTTTCAATTTATATCAATAACAATAAGTGTCCCACTTTAGCCTAAATCAGCCAAGGTAAAATGATGAAATAAACAAAAAACATTTGTCACAAAGTGATGCGCTATAACATCTGCTCAGTCACTGCCATGCAGCTCATGACTGGAACGGCCATGATTGAGGAGGGGCGCAGTAAATGAATTGCAATAAGGAACACCTGTCACCAGTGGTAGTAAAACGGCTTTACCTGTCATCAATGCTTTTTAATCTGATGTTTACCCCTTGTCCATTCACCAAAGGTATCCTTGTTTTTATAAGGAGGACATACCAGACTTACCAGCTCCAACCTTGATCAAACACACCTGAGCAAGCTGATGGTGGTCCTGAGGATCACTTGTTAATCACATGTGAGTGAGTTTGATCAGCATTGGAGCTAAACTCTGCAATGCATTGGTCCTCCAATGTAAGATGTGAATTAGACTGTGTTAGCGTATCAGACCACTGTGCCCACTTACTCTCTGGTAAGACTTTAAATGCTAAGCATAAGTCTGACACTATTCCCACAGCGCCTGTTGTTGATCATTTAGCCTCCCATTTTAATTATAGGGATTGTTTTTATTTTTTAAACCTCCTCAGATATAAATTTAAATTAAACTAAAGGAATAAGCCCTGCAAAGAAGTGGATTACAGTGCATTTTCGGAGTGCCTAAAACCTCCTTAGCTGTTATAAAATGCACTGTAACCCACTGCTTTGCGGGGTTATTGATTGATTTATAAAACGGTTATTCCATATGCGTAGCAAGGTTTCATAAAGTTAAGTAAATAAAATGATATTTAGGCTCTGTAATGCGGTCAGTATTTTATAACGGCTTAGCAGATCAGAATCGAGGACCAGAACTGACTGTTTTATAATCGGTTTTAACTCACATTAAGAACTAAAGTAAGCATCAGGGTTACATGTAATTTAGGTTTAATCTAAAATAAAAAAACGGATCTAGTTACAGATCAAATGTAACCTTGCTCATTTTTAAACAAGGTTTCAAGTTTGTTGCAACAGAATGATTAAATAAAGCTCATTTAATCTTTATTCAAGCCTAATCCTTACTGGTGCAACCTAGCCTAATGCCTGGTTCAAATTGTCTGCAGCACACATTCATTTTAGCATCCATATTAACTATGGGGATACTATTGATACCAGTGGCTTGAATCTAGCCAAATTTAGCCAATTTTGTGGTTGACGCTCATTGCACACTCTCACCTAAAATGCTTTAATATTGTAGATCCTTAAAGTGATAGTTCACCTAAAAAGGAAAATTCTGTTGTCATTTACTCAAAACTCAACCTGTGTGACTTTCTTTCTTCTGCAGAACACAAAGAAGATATTTTGAAGACTGGCACCCATTCACTTGCAATTTTTTTTTTGTCCATACAATAGAAGGGTGCCACTGCTGTTCGGTCACCAACTTTCTTCAAAATATATTTTTTGCTGTGTGTGGAGGAAAATTATAAAGTTTTGCAATGAGTAAAGGATGACACAATTTTCACGATAACTTAAAAACATCATCAGTTTTTAGAAATGAACTGAACTTTTACATTTATCTGTGTTTTCACTATAGGGGTGTTCAGTTAATGTCGTCAAACTTCAAAAGATTGTCAAATTATGTTTAATAACTGAAAAGACTAAGTTAATCCTGTTCCTGAAGGGTCACTGTCCTGCTGAGTTCAGCTTCAACCCCATTCAAACACGCCTGAACCTCTTCATTAAGCCTAAACCTGTCTAGGAACTTGCAGGCAGGTCTGTTGGAGGTGAGTTGGAGCTAACATCTTCAGAACAGTGGCCCTACAGGACAGAGTTTGGACATCTTAGGTGAATATGACTTTCCTCTTTCAGACGAATACAGTCTGAGTTCAAATAGCATTTAGTCTGGCTCTTCCAAGCTTTATAATGGGAATGAATGGGGGATGAGATTTTGTGCTTGGAAAATCATAAATCGATCAAATGTGCTCCACACGGCTCCCTAGAATTAATAATGAACTTCTGAAGTGAATCAATTGTTTGTTTAAGAGAAACATACATATTTACAACTTTTTAAACCGGAATGTTTCACTTCTGTGCACTTGCGGTCGACAGATAACAGAAGTTAAACATAATAGTTTGAAAAGTTAATGGAAATTTCTTTAAAATGCATCGATTCATTTCAGAAGGCCTTTATTTGCCCCATGGAGTGGTGTTGAACAGGTTATTTTTCTGATCAATAAATGCACTTTTTGGAGCATCAAAATCTCACCCCTCTTTCATTCCCATTATAAGGATTGAAAGAGCCATGACAAATGATATAATAACTTTGACAAAGAAACTCATATACACCTAGGAAGTCTTGAGGGTGAGTAAAATATTGGGTCATTTTAATTTTTGTATGAACAATGACGTTAATGATGCTGTTTTGTACCTTGTGTATTAGGTGGATCAGCACTCCAGCTGACCCCGTGATGGCCTGCTTGAGGGACGTCCATTGGAGCTGTGAAAGGTGAAGCAGGTAAGTTGCAGTTGTAATATGTTTTTGTGAGATTTATGTCTGTTAGATATTATTTTCCCCATAGATAAATAAGCCCACATAAATGAAAGAATAAGTGTAGCCCATTTGTGGTTTTAAGGCTCACATCGAGGAAAGCTGCTAGCTCAGCCGACAGCTGGCTAAAAGTGGAGGTAGAGGATCTTCTTTGTCTGACATGCTATGTTAGCTATACCTTATTTGGAATAACAAGTGTCTTATGGCACACTATATAAAGATGTTTCTTCCACATAGTTTCTATACCTTATTTGGTATAACAGGTGTCATATTGTGCAGTATATAAGGATTTGTCTTCCCCGAAATAAATGAGTTCAAAAGCTGGATGCCTTTGTGTCTAGTTCTTGTGCTCCCAGATCTGCAGAAGAATTCTCTTACAACATCCAACCTATTTCTGATTTGAGTTAAGGATAATCCAGAACACAGAAAGAAATTTAGTGTTCGAAAGGAACCTGAAGTTTAACAATGTCCCTCCACTAACAGGCCATTTCGTCAAAACTTAAATGCTTCAAACATTAATTAAGAATTACAGTATAAAAGTAATGCACATGAATTGAACAGTTTAATCCTAGCCATTTAAAGAGAAGAAATTATATAAGCATTCGTCAATACACAATATATATATAATATAAATGAATTGTATTACAGAATTCAGCTCCAACCGTTATGGAACACACCTGAATCATCTACTCGAGGCCTTCAGGACTACTTTAAAATTACAGGCAGGTGTATTGGAGCACGTTGGAGCTGAACTATGCAGGACAGTAGATCAAGAAACCAGATTTACGACCGCTATTTAAATCCGAGTTTTGTGGCATTTATCTAGTCCCTAAACTTGCGCGCATGAAAACCAAACCCACATGTGTGATTTACGCACACAGAACTGTTTCACAAGCAGAAACCCTTGAGAGAGCAAGCTCGCAAAGCATAAATGGTCGCTCGCAAGGTTTTTTTTCAGATCGTGGAACGGTTCTCTACGCCTAAATCACACGTTAGTGTGTGTTTCTCATGCGTGTGAGTTTAGTGACTAAATAAACGTCATAGGGTTCACAATGTACAAATGTAATCATTCAAACATACCCAGGGTTACAAATGCTTTACAAATCGATACTTTAAAAACATGAATTAAACCACTCATATGTATTACATTTACAATATCTTTATGAATTTAGAAATCTTTGTAGGACTACAAATCTCTTTGTTAATAAAAGGGATAATTCATCCAAAATTGAAAATTCTGTGATGAATTACTCCCTCTCTACATGTTCCAAACCTGTATACATTTCTTTGTTTGATTGAACAGGATGACTGCTTGTAACTAAACAGTTCTTGGAGCCCATAAACTGCCATAGTAGGAAAAATGACAATGGTAGTCAATAGTTTCCAAGAACTGTTTGCTTTCCTACATTCTTCAAAATATCTCTGTGTTCAGCAGAACAAAACATGATAAACTTATTTTCCTACTATGGTAGTCAATAGGTTCCAAGAACGTTTGGGATACAAACATTTTTCTAAATATCTTTCTATGTGTTCATTAGAACAAAGACATTACAGATATGGAACAACTCCTAGGTAAGTAAATAAGATAGAATCTTTATTTTTCAGTGAACTATCCCTAACATTTCAAATATGCATTTGGCAGACGCTTTTATCAAAAGTGACATACATTGCATTATCCTATACATTTTACATAGGTATTTGCAATCCCCTGGGATCGAACCCACAACCTTGAGTTGTTAACGCAATGCTCTTACCACAAAGCTACAGGAAAGCCTTTTTAAACCCATATCTTATTTTCAGAGCACAAATAGTGTTTAGAGTCACATGACTGTGATTAATTGACAGTTCACTTTTCTCACTAGCCAGATACAACTAATAATGAACCTTGATAGCTGTGGAGACTGTCAGACCAGGTGTGCTCTTGTTCTTCCCTGATTGACAGAAGCTGTTGCTGATGGACAAAGGCTGCTGACAGTCAAGGAATCATAAGTGACATTCATTTAACTATGACATTTTGATCTTTTACACTTTGTTCGAAATTAGGTAAGGATTTTTTATTTCCCACATCTCAGACAGCTTTTTTCAAAAGTTTTTTGGAAAAAATATTAATTGTTTATATTCCTTTTCCAGGTATTTGCATTCTTTCATGCTTTTTGTCTTCACAGAGATCTTTCTTCCTCAAAATATTGCATGAGAACTATGACTTGCTTAAACGACCTCTTTAAGTAAGTTTTTCATTTACTTAAGATGACCTGGCAAACTATATAACAAAGTTGTCTGAGATTGATAACAGTTATCTGAAAAATATATGAGAAATAAAACAAAGCGAGCAAGCAAGAATTGTAGATTAGGATTTTAAACTGAAATGACAAAAGATAGCAAATTCAGACTTACAGCTGCCGAAAGAATGTACATCTTTGCTCTGCAAAACAGGACCTGATAAAAGGGACATTTGTTTTGTGTATACTCTGTTGTTGTTCATTATTATTCTTATCTCATTCTTAGTCATGTCAAATCAACCAAAGTTCAGAAACTTCTCTGGCTCAGTAAGCTATAATATGAAATGTCATGGTTGAACTTTTTTGAACTGTAACCGTTAACATATACAGCATAGGCTGCTGAAGTCAACAGATTTTACTAATGGGGCTACTAACCTCTGTGTACAAATAATGATGCGCTTCTCTTTAGAAAGTTATTTAAACTGTGTCAATTGCATCCGTGACATTTAATATTTTGGCTATCCGCTCAATTTATAGATTTTTCACCAGTAAAGGTTATCTTTTTGACAGAGCTGGTTGCCTTGGAATGACCCTACATTTATTTATATCATTTATTACTTATCACCATTAAATGTATTACCTTTTTTCTTGTTGTGTTTTGGTGGTTCTGGAGGTTTTGGTGCTGATGGTAGGATGGGTTTGTGTGTTTTTTTTTTTTTAGGGTTATGGTTTCTTCATCTGATAAATACATGTTATCAGTATATATTTTTTTTCTAGAACAAGGAAAAGAGAACAACATACACGTCATTGTGACTTCTGTGATGTATCAAATAAATGGACAATTCATGGTAAGCTATTTATTTCTCCTTGAGACCTGCAAAAGTCAAACTGCTGTATTTGAAATATGAAGGTAAATGATGACAGTTTACATCTGTTAAAGCGTTTCTCTGGAGAGTACGTACTTATGAACCCTTTTCCCAAGAAGTTCAGGGTCTGAATTGATGTCAGATGTGTAGCTGGCCTTCTTCCAGTTCTTGGCAACATTGTCAAAAGATTCTGATACATGAGATGTTATATGGTTATTTTATGTGCAAAAAAACATGAAAACATGTACAATTTCATTTTGTTGTTTAACAATTGGCAAAATCATGTTTAATTTCAAGTAGAACATGTTCTCCACCTACCAGACTGATGAAGAATTCTTGCTTTGTGTCGGGTCCACCCTTTCTCTGGCTGTGGTTCCTCCATTACTTTAACACACTTCAGCAACTTGTCAGTGTCCTTATATGGTGGCCACCAGGAGTAGCCATCTGAATACCAGGACTTTGCAGCTGGTCCAGTCGTCCCTTCTCCCTCAAACTCCACGATCAGGTACATTTTTTTTTTTGGTAAAGTTGAAAGGACGAAACCTGTATTTTTATTAAGATTTTTTTTATTATTGATTAATGTTTAACTATGTCTATCAAATTCAAACTAAGTAACTTTAACTATATTATATTGCCAAAACTATATGACCCCCTCTAATGAACTACTTCAGTCATTTCCGTGAGTACAAATCTTAATATCGCAGGATATCATGATATTGGAAATTGTGTGCTTCTAATTTATTAGCGACCGTGTGGAAGGGACACTTTTCTGTTCCAACCTGACAATGACCCTGTGCACAAAGCAAGATTTTAAAAGAAATTCAGTCGATGGGGACGATCTGCATAAAGCCCAGAGCTAAACTCAACTGAACAACTTTGGTGTGACTTTATACAGAATGTTTAAGCATAAACTCAACTTGAGCCAAAACTCAACCCAACATCAATGGCTTGTGCACAGTAGTAGTCATTTTGGGACCGAAAAAGGCACTTTCGAAACTTTTCAAAATTGTATTTCTGCAAATACAGAATTTTGTTTCCATCTCGGTTGCAAACGTTTTGGAAGAACCCTTTTCTGTTCCAAAATGGGTCTACCCCTGTTTACAAGTCATTGAGTGATGAGTTTTTTGCATTTAAGTCTACATTTAAAGTCACACCAAAGGTGTTCAGCTGGGTTAAGGACTTGGCTTTATGAAGACAATGAATGTTCTTCCCCATCGACTGTATTTCTTGCTTTGTGCACAGGGGCATTGTCATGTTGGAATATAATTACATTACGATTTGTACTGACGAAAAAATCTTACTCTATCTACAGAAAACAAGCACAGATATAGATTTACTCTATGTAAAAGAGGAATTGAAACAAAGCAACTATGATGGGGAACAAGGAAAATTTTGCTCTCTATTTCTTCAAGCTTGCAGAAATTGACTGCTGTGGAGAGGTTGTCAACTACGTAGATGCCAAGAGTAGAGGATGGTAGGGGATAGTCAAAAAAAGATTCCCGGTGGTTGAAGGTACTGTAGGCAACATAAATTTCATCCCTGAATGAAATGATGTTCTTCAGCTTAGCAGCTTTACCACTGATGTAAACCAGACTGTTTGCCTGGTCCAGCTTGAAAGTGTAAGAGCTTGTTCTTAATTCTTTGTATTGTGCTGCTTCATGAAAATTTGCAGGGATAGGACCAGTTGCATGTAGTTTTCTCAACGTGTATGGTCTGGTTTTGTGAGTTTTTGTACAGCGACTTTGCATTTCAGAG
Organism: Triplophysa bombifrons; assembly: GCA_029783895.1. Taxonomy (NCBI): domain Eukaryota; kingdom Metazoa; phylum Chordata; class Actinopteri; order Cypriniformes; family Nemacheilidae; genus Triplophysa; species Triplophysa bombifrons. Next base: position 16,030,419 of record CM056449.1, read on the forward strand.
AATCTTCTGACTATTTGACTCAGGGGGCTCGTTGGTTTCCTCAGAAGTCTTTTCAGTCTGTACAGGTGATTCTCGTATTTGAAAGCGCTGAATTTGTCCAGGATGCCATGCTGTTTTGCATCGTCTGCAAGGTGTACAAGGGAGTGTGCATTGTAGGACAGGAATTTTGGACCATACAGCTGACCAAAGTGGGTGACAAATAGAACCAGTATGTCATTGGCATAATCACAATAATGTTCTATTAAACTGTTGTTACACAGGATGAAAATTCCCACAAAAAGCAACATGAAGTTTTTGTACACTTCTGTGCTGAGGAGATCTTTTAACATGACCGGTCCGGTATACAGTAAAAACTGCCTGAACTCTGTTGCCTTCCACCTATCAATTTCTCTCAGTGTCCTTGGTTTCCTTGCAAACTCCATGGGTACATAACTCTGAGCACTCACCAATCTTTCTGTTAAGGTGTTAATTTGAAATCCTGACAGTCTACAAGTAAGAGGACCTAACCTTAACCACAAGTGGAAAAGCCGCCTCATGATTCCAAGACATACGAGGTGCATGTAATCAAGGGGGAACCCAGAGACCATATCTAGAGAAGTTTGTTCTAGAGGTGAGGTACCATGATGATGATCTGAATCTGTCCTGTTCCTAAAACTCTCATTGGTTCTTAAAGGCATGTCATTACTTGGAAATGTCATTCTGTTTTCCAGGTAAATGCCTTCCTGTGTGCATTTTTCACATCCGTGATAGCCTGTGTGTCCTTTAACATTTTTAAGGAATGCACGGGCAGGTGCATCGCAAACCATGCAAGAGAGCTCTAAAAACAACCTTACACCTTCAAATTCAAATCCCTTAGCAAGTTCATTGACTTCAGTGATGAAGTCTTCAAGAGACTCATCCAATGAGGTGGGTTTACAGGTGCCACAAAATAAACCTATTGTCACAGGTTCTTTGTGAGGGAGATTTTGCACTGTACCTAGAATGGGCCAGAACTGTTTTGCTGAACTTTTGAAGAGAGGCAAACCATCAATGTTGACCTGAAGCTCCAACTTGTTGATGTTGCTCAACATGTAGATATTCTGGTGTAGCACTTCTTTGATTGACTTCAGCACACCATAATGGTAATACTTGCCACTAGCCTTGTCCTGTAGTTCCGTGGATCGCACAGTTCCTAACAATGTCCTAGAGTCTTTTGGCAGAGTTAAATTGTGTTCACGTAGTATGTGAAGTAGAGAATTCAATGCCACATGTGTGATTTTGTGTTCAGTAGCCCAGGTTGCCAAATCATCCTCCAGAGAAGTTGAATCAGATTCAGATTCTGAATCGGTGTCCAATTCGCTGTCATCAAGAACAGTTGCCATATAATCAGTTTCTTCAATTTGAGAGAGACAGTCCATAAATACATCATCGTCATTTTGACAGGTGCTGCTGCCAGACTCTTCTGCCCTTGGTTTTGCTTCTATTGACTGCAGTTGTTTTTCCACTTTATCTTTTGCCCTTCTCCTTTAGTCTCCACTTAGTGTCCTTAGTGTCCAAGATAGTTCATTGCACGCCATACTATTATGATATTAACACAAATACATTGCTGTTGTTTTTGTTTTATTACTGACCTATCAATGATTGTAAATTTACACAAAAGATCATCATACCTTTGGTATGTGGATTGGTGGCTGTGGATAAACTTCTGCAGTCAGACAGTGCTGAAATGTATATTCATTTGTATAATGTATATCACTTTCAATTAGGTTTTTATTTTACAAAGTTTTTATTTTAAGAGAGAGAGAATTATGCACATATTTTGTAAATCAAAGATTCTTATTTATGTCACTTCATTTTATTAAAATTGAAAGAAAATGATAACTGAGCACGGTGCTTGTGCTAACACGAACAAATGCATTAAAAACCTGTTTCTAGCATGTTCATTGGTTAAGTTGCTAAAACTTATGGGCAGTGGCGTCATTGTCATATGGTCTGTTCGACATGTGGCGCAGCTCAAACCGCTTGTGGCGTCACAGTACCGCGAGAGCAATTTCAGAGGCTCTGGCAGGGTGCTTTGGGAACGCTCTCGCGATACTATGATGTCATATTCTGATCGATCTGCGGAAGGCATCAAGAAGTCTAAACACAATGACGTACCTTGTGAATTTATTGACGTACCTTTGTGAGTCACGCAGAAACGTGCTTAGAAACGGGCCCAAATTGACCCAGAAGAAAAACCTTATTAGTCTGCAAGTACCAGCCCAAGAGCAGGTAAGCTTGTTTTTTAATTTCGTACATCAGATCTTTATTGGTGATAGTGGACGGGGAAAACTGTCATGTTGTGGCGGTGTTTATCGATGCCGTTTGTTTTCATTGAAAATCAATAGAAGTTAATGAATGGCGAATTATATTAGTTGAGCAGATTTTAGATCTTTTTTTTACAACTTTATACACGTTATGGTTTTGGTTGTGTATTTGTTTTATGGTTTCCGTTTCGATGCTAAGAAACGGAAGGAATGGTGTTAAAAACATTTGAGGTTTAACCCTCACTACCGGGTCTTCTCGGCCTTTGGGACAGTATTTTTGACCACCCATTTCATTCTTTTGAGATAAAAATAGTCATAGATTTACAGATGTATTTGCCTGCATTTAAAACATTTGTCATGTTGGTGAACGCTTTATGTGGCATCACGCTTGGTCAACAACAATTACTTTTTGATCTGAAACTAACACTAGCTAGTTCAAACACTTAAGTCACAAAAAGGCTCATCGAACGTTCATTTCAAATATTTTATTTGCAGAGATATCTTACAATAAACATTTAAGGAACTCTACATGTCACTGTTGACTCTCTTACATCATAATTGCTTCTCATGTAGGCATGTTTGTGTGACGTATTGTACAGGGATGCGTGTTGACGTTTCCTGTGCGCAGGTACGCACGCAATCTCCGCATGCCTGCACGTATGTTTTTTTTTTTCACGCAAGTATGTAAAATTAAGTACTGCATTTATAAACGTTGTTGACCGCGCCTGCTCGGAGGAATTTAATTGATGCTAAGGTAACCATTTTAAAACGACTTCTCAAGTATGCTTATAAACTTGTTGACCTATATATAATGATAATCTGGTGCTATATAAATGCTTATTATACCAAATAGACAAACCGAGCAGTTGGCATTAATCGCCCTCGTGCGCATCCCCTCACGAAGCCGAACGGGTCTTTTCCTGAAAACATTAACGTTAGCTTGTTCGAGTGTGTTTTATCAGGTTAGGTACTAAACTTAATAGAAAACGAATTCCTCGAGCCAGATTTTTGTATAACTTGTAACGTTAGGCAACCTAAGCAACTTCCTAGACATGTTACTTTTCTCAACGCTGGGGGTTAAACCAATAGGTTTTGTTTAAATAACAGCCGACTTTCCCCGAGCACTCGCGGAAATGCACGATTTGATCCCCAATAAATGTAACCCCTTATCCGGTGAGCTTGTTAAGAAAATGACATTTATTCTCAATGTTCCTGTTATCGCAAGCACCTTCGTTTTTTTTATTTCTTTCTTTACAGTGGGGATATGGAGTATTAGAACGGCGCTTTGTTTTTTCTCAGTCAGGTTTCTCACTGAGGAGAAAAAGCGCGCCAATAAAATCTGAACGGTTTATTGAGGTGATTCAACTACAATTGTATTTCAGTTCAATATTAACTGTACTTTAATTATTTAGTTAACAAATATAGGATATTATTTGGTTAAGATATATAGAATATTTAAATGCAACACATTTTAACAATTAAAAATCAAGACAAAGCCAAATCTAAAACTTACCAACAACTTGACGAATAAACTGGCACAAAGTAACTCGGAACAAATTGTAAACCAAACACACTTAAACTGGATGAAACTATGAACGAAATGAAATGCAATGTATACAAATAATTATAGACTGTTAATGAGATAAATTAAATTCAAAGAGAAAGTTTAAAGAGTAAGCTGCAGGAGACAATGGCAGTGGTCATGTGACACAAGTTGCCAATGGTCACGTGATTTAAGAGTGACCTCAATCTAAACGTGTGCCCCTCATGAGCTGGTTGCAGGGAGTCTAATGGCACATATTGAGCAGTTATTATAGATCTGATTAGATTTGTTTTCATATTTTAAAGCTTTTATTTTAAAATAAACAAAAACTAAAAATCGAACTTGTATTTTTAGCAACTTTATTATATGATTTTGTCATTGTATTGTTTATTTGTTTATTTTTAAGTTTCTATGAAATATTTATTAGTTTTAGTTTTGTTTATTAACTTTAGTGCTCCAAACTTATCGTTTTTTTCTGAAGCAACATTTACAGTTTTTGTTAGTTTATTTTTTCCCGTAAGTTTCAGGCAAATATTTTATTTGATTTCAATAAACAAAAAGCTTTCAGAGTATTCATTTTAGTAAGTCATAAGTTATTATAAGGTTGTGAAAATAAATCTGCATCATTAAGCCTTTTGAACTTAAATGAAAGGTTAGATTTTTCGTCAATCTTTTAGAGAATAAGAATTTTAAATGAGTTGGGAATCTCATTAAGAAATATATATTTTAAACTTACCTTTATGCATTTGGCAGTTGTTTTTATCCAAAAGCGATTTGCATTGCATTACATTACATTACACTTTTGTTTCTGAGTATGTACAATCCCCTGGAATCAAACCCATGACCTTGGCGTTGCTAGCTTCATGCTCTAAACACTGAGCTACGGAATGCAAAGCCTCTAATACACAATGGGCATAATTAATTATTCATACCCATTTATTTAATACTTTCTAAAGCTTTCTTTTTCCAAAATAACAGCTCTTTAATGCCTAATAAGTTTGAAGAACACCTGTCAAAAGACAATGCCTTTATACAGAATGACTCCAGACCCTTCAGATTTCCAGCTTTCCTCTGTAGTTCTCTCCACTCATTTTCTATAGGCTTCAGGTCTTGTGCTCAGTGACCCATTTTGTTTTGATGTTTGTTTTTAGATTATTGTCCTGTTGGATGATCCAAACTTGGCCCATTATGTGACCTCTGTTGATATTTGCTAGAATACAAGATGCCATCTATCTGAACAAGAAGTCCAGGATCTCCAGCAGAGAATTAGGCCCAAAACATTAAAGACACAGCAGTGTACATTGTACACATTTGTACATTTATATCCCTGGGTGCACTAAATCTTGAGTGTTTGATGCTAAAAAGCTTATTCTTTTTTTTTTGTCAACAAAAGCATGTCATATATACCTTGAGTATAAATCATTTTGAGCTCAACTGCATGTGTAAATCATTAATTTTCATAGTATGTCTTTCATTGATTGAATCTATTCACCTTAAAAATATAATTTATTATCCATAATAACGGTTTGCTTTATTTTTTTCATTACAACACAAGGTATTTTCTTGCTCATCTGACTGAAAGTCGCTGGTACATCTGGAGCTGAGGTTAGTGGAATTAAAAGGTTGTGCTTGTAACTTGTTATTTCAGATCAATATTTTTATATTTAGGGGGGGCACGGTGGCTTAGTGGTTAGCACGGTTTTTTAGTGGTTTTTGCCTCACACCTCCAGGGTTGGGGGTTCGATTCCCGCTTCTGACCTGTGTGTGTGGAGTTTGCATGTTCTCCCCGTGCCTCGGGGGTTTCCTCCGGGTACTCCGGTTTCCTCCCCTGGTCCAAAGACATGCATGTTAGGTTGATTGGCATCTCTGGAAAAATTGTCCGTAGGGTGTGAGTGTGTGAGTGAATGAGTGAGTGTGTGTGCCCTGCGATGGGTTGGCACTCCATCCAGGGTGTATCCTGCCTTGATGCCCGATGACTCCTGAGATAGGCGCAGGCTCCCCGTGACCCGAGGTAGTTCGGATAAGCGGTAGAAAATGGATGGATGGATGGATGGATTTTTATATTTAATTACGGAAATGCTTTTTGTAGTAAGTATTTAATTAATGATGTTAAAACACCTGGAATTTTTTCCAGGTTGCATTTGTCCAAATGATAATATACAGGAAATTATGTATTAGTGAATTTACTTTTTTATTTGTATTGCCAGTGTTTATTTAAAATTGTATTTTATTTTGGTTACCCTTAGAATTATGGCTTGATGTTTGGTCCACCCATGGCTATGGTGCCTCCATCCCGACATTTCCGCAACCAGTCCATGAATAGAGGGCATGCATGTGTCGTCACTTTACCACCGGAGCACGGCGGAGTGCGCCCCAATGGGTGGCAAAACACTCAGTAAAATGACTGCTTGCAAAGGAATCGGGTATTCCTGGACACTGAAATGTTGCATGGAATTGCTTTTCCAGATTTTGTAAGTCATAGCGAAGCTGTAAGGATCACTGTCGAGTCCAGCTGCTTGCAATATCAGCTGATAATTACCAGTTTTAGTCCCTGTTTCTTTGTTTCTCCTTGTTCCTCAGCCATTTTTCTGCGTGTTTTACCACTTAGGGGAACATGTCCTGGACCTCAAGGGAGCGTGTCCCGTGCCGTCATGTTCACGCAGCAAAGTGACGTCTATGCATATCCTCTATAGAGGACACCATCAGTGGCCATTTGAATACATCAAGTTTGCAAGAGGTCCAGTTGTCTAATCATCAGGTACATTTGTTGCTTTATAAAATGGTTAGTTCTGGTCCTTGTTTCTGGTAGTGCTGGGTTCTAAGCCATTATATATTTTCCAAACGCATACAACTGACCGCATTAAATAAAAATCACCGTGCCACTGTATGTTGGTGTTTCTGTGTTGCTTGTCCTGTTTTTCAGGAACTACATTGTTTGGCATAGCAATATTCATGACTTCTATTTCTTCTCTACTATTTATAAAAAAAGAAAAAAAAACTCTAACATAGCTCTGTATACTGTGTAAGGTTATATGAGACCAGTCTTCTTTTTTGATTGCACTTATGCTTTTGTTGTACTTATGCAGTCCCAATTGCTTCCATTACTTAAGTCGCTTTGGATAAAAGCGGCTGCTAAATGACTAACTGTAATTGTAAATGTAAATTATTAATATCAATACATATATATAAGCATGTAAATCTAATTATTAGAAATGCATGTAAACAAATTACTAGAAAGGGGTGCCATGCTTTCAAAAAGTTTGGGAAACACTGATTTAACCTGACATACTGTACATGTTTACTACAAATATTTTGTGTTGTCTACTTGGAACACTGCACAACCAATCAAAATGTATAACCAAAACTAATAAACAAAATATTTTGCAGATTTTTAACTGATCTTTAATCTACAGCCAGCCCACTACACTTCACTTAGCTGTGGAAAGTGGGACACATCCACCTCCCAACCTCCTCCCAGGTAATCATTTGTTTAATAGGCTGGTTCCTATTAAAGTCTGGGTTACCTAGACCAAATTTTGAATGTGTTCTGTGTATATCACACCATAAAATATTGTGATGTTGACCACTCAGCGGGTTCTTTAATCATATTTGGCCAAGTAAATAAAATAAGTTGAGCAGTACTCTCTGCTCTCAAACCAGGGGGTGTGTCAGCTAGTGTGCTTGATAGTTAGGTGGAAGGCCATGCATGCTCAGTTGCTCCAGTACGTCATCAAGACCTGATTTCAGGACCACCCAGCAAATTCTGAACACAAAAATGTTTAGGAACTATTAAGCAGTCCAACTCTAGAATTGAGTACAACATAGTTCAGTCTTTATAAAGTGTTTCAGCAATACATGTCTAATATTTATAATGTGTTTAGAAACAATTCTTGTAATTTCCTTTAACCAGTCTTCAAAGAAAAGGTTTATTTTATTATGAATGTAACCTTTCAATAAATTGGATTCAAAAGCGATTTCCTTATTTTCTGGTGAACATGTTATTCCTCATCATGCCAAAGGTTTATTAAACAATGTAGGAGAAATGTTTAATGTAGGCTATGCAGTACATAACTTATAAATACAAATGCTTAACATCAGGTTAACGTAGTATAAACAGAATAATCTTTTGCAGGGGTGCCTTGTCCTGCTCCTGGAGATCTACTGTCCTGCAGAGCTCATCTCTCAAACACACCTGATTCACCTAATCAAGATCTTCCGGCTTACTTGAAAGACAACAGGCAGGTGTATTTCATTGGGGTTGAAGCTGAACTCTGCAGGATAGTAGATCTCCAAGAGCAGGATTGGGCACCCCTGATCTATTGTTGATATGGTTATTTATATCTGCAGTACAAAATATTATTAGACAGATAAAAATTGCTTCAGAACTAGGAGTCATTAGATCTCGGGGAAAATAGTAAGATTTTTGATATTTTAGATATTTGAATTAAAAAAAAAAATCTATACATGTACTATAATCCATGACCAAAATATATTTATATCAATGCTCAACCAATATCATGACAAAAGCCTAAAACAACAGAAAAGTGATCTGTGAGTACAAATCTTAATGCTACAGCATATAATGACATTCTGGTGCAGGGCTCCAACCCTGTTCCTGGAGAGCTACCTATCTGCAGACTGCAGCTCCAGCCCTCTTTCGGCACACCTGTCTGTAATTATCAAGCAACCCTGAACACCTTGATTAGATGCTTCAGCTGTGTTTGATTGGGGTTGGAGCTGGATACCCTTCTAGAGGATTGTGTGCTTCTAATTTTATCATAGCAGTTTGGGCAGGATCCTTTTCTTTACCATGACAATTCATGATTTGTCGGTCTGGTTTCATTGGCCCAGTTGTCAAACTCAATTCCTGGAAGGCTGCAGCTCTGCACAGTTTAGTTCCAACCCTAATCAAATACATCCGATTCATCTAATCAAGGTCTTAGGGATTCCTAGAAACTTCCAAGCAGGTGTGGGTTGGAACTGGTTGGCGCAAGCCCTCCAGGAACTGAGCTTGACACATAACTTATGGTAGTTGACAGTTATGTTTGCATGTTGTTTCTATATGATGTATTGTCATTACTTTTAAGTTAGATATAACTATATCAATTGTGAGGGGGGAAAGTATTTTGTAAAAAAAGTGTTTATAAAATGCTCTAACATCTTCATCAACTTGACACTACACTTTAGGAAGAACCAGTCTGTGATCTCCTAAGATGCATAGATCGAAATCTGGCCATCTGACCATCACTCTACCTCATCTGCAAACAATGTTTCATGCATGATCTGAATACTGTTCATGGCAAATGTAATTTTAGTTCCCTATGAGCCTATTAAAAACTTGCATCGAGTTCTCTTATTTGTGACAATACACATGGTGCTTTCAGACGTTGTAATAGGTTTAACTGATTTCCTTTTCCAATTCGAAAAGTGTTGTGATGATGCAGTATTATAATGAGCCGGTGATCAATCTCAGCTGTGCTGTGTTTGGAGAGATGCTGCCGGTATGCATTAATATGCAATCATAAACTGTCGGTTAAAACTATTTGAACAAATTAGTCAAGTTTGTTCAGGTGCTTTGTTACAGAGTTGTGAAAATGGCTAGGTGATGGTTGTAATTTTAATAAAGGACATTGTCCGTCACTCAAGGCTGTAATCTTGCACTTAAATACCATGGTGTAAATGTATTAGTTATGAATCATGAGTGACATGAGATGATATGAGCTACACTTATATAAAATACATAAAATAATTCAGAAATTGCATTTTTCTTGGTGTCAAGTTCACCTGCTGGCAGTTGTATGAATCTTTTCCGTGATGGAATAAAGAATCAGAGGCTGCACTTTAATGGTTTACACTGTTTATGTGTTCAATGTGTACAATAAGAATAACAAATATGAGGTCATCTTGTGGGAATGCCTTATTAAAATCTTAATTTTGGTACTTTTTGTAATTTTTTTTTAACTTTAAGTAAATACACAATAAGTGCAGGTGACCCTCGTAAATAATACTACAAAATGGACAGGTAATACTGTGGCAATGAATGACCATATGCAGCGAATATATTACTTTTTCAATAGAATTGTACAAGAAATGTAAACGAATGAGTTCACGAAGCTCTTCGTCTGCACTTGCACGGCACCCCGGTCGCCGCGATATGCTGCACTTGAATGGAGACGTCGTAGAGACCTCTGGCAGAGATATGGCAGACGTCTTACCCGGCCGGCGCGATATTACTGCACATGTCGAATGTTTGGAGACCTCGTATAGACATCTGGCAGAGATATGGCAGACATCTTATTTATCAACGTTCAAAGCCGATCTACAGAAGATGAAACGATCTTAAGCAGACGTCTCCGCGAGGAACGTGTGCTATCTGGGACATGGCTCTGATAATGCGGGAATGGGATTTAATCCCAGTTTGAATGACTTTTACGTGCCTGTACACCGCGACATGCAAGGTTCAGAAAGAAATGACGATTCAGTCAGTTTGTAAGAACTTGACTGGTAAGCATATATCCAAGTCTTAAACCCAGATGAACACCTTTGATGTGACTTTAAATTAAGACTCTGAGCCAAAAACTCATCACTTCAAATCAATGAGTTGTATACATTGCTACAGTCATTTTAGAACAGAAGAGAGCTTCTTCCAAAACTGCCGCAACAGAGATGGAAAAAAAATTCTTTAAGATGGAATTTGTAGAAATGCAATCTTGAACAGTTTCCGAAGTGTCTTTCCTGTTCTAAAATGACTTTACCACTGTGTACAAGTCTGTGATGTGAAGTGATGAGCTTTTGGCTCAAATTTGGTATTTAAAGTCACACCAAACCCAGCAGGCACCGGACGTCAATGTAACGTCAGAATGACGTTGGACTCCGACGTTGGATCGACGTTGCATGTTAGTTGAAAATGAAAATCGGGTTGACGTCACAACCCAACGTCAAACTGACGTCAATCTCCAACGTTGGTCTAATGTTGCATTTTAGTTGAAAATGAAAATCGGGTTGACGTCAGAACCCAACGTCAAACTGACGTCAATCTCCAACGTTGGTCTAATGTTGCATGTTAGTTGAAAATGAAAATCGGGCTGACGTCCGAACCCAACGTCAAACTGACGTCAATCTCCAACGTTGATCAAATGTTAAATTTTGGTTGTAAATAAAAATCGTGTTGAGGTCACAACCCAACGTCAAACTGACGTCAATCTCCAACGTTGGTCAAATCTTAAATTTTGGTTTTAAATAAAAAAAACAATCTTCAACATTGTCAATTCGGTCGACATCAGAATCCCATTTTGGACCAGTTGCATTGCAGTTGATTTATCTCAAAACTGGAAACACTGTCTTTAAATCAAGCTCGACCTCTGAAAAGATTTTGGTCCCGAATCAAAATCGCTACCTGTCAAAAACCAAGGATAGTTGTCGGATTTTGTTGGCATGACATAAAACTTTTAACAGATGCTGTTTTTTGTTGTAAAAAAAAATTAACATACCGAGAAAGCATGTTGAGAAAATGATAAAATCAGACAAATGATTAATTTTAGAAAATTAGCAAAGATTAAAGTTGAATTTAAATTGAAACATGAATCCACACATTTTGGGTGGTTTTATCAGAAAAATGAAAAAAGAGATGAACTGGATTATGAAAAAAATCTTTTAATTTTTTAAAACAAGTTTTACAAATATTTCACATGTTTTTAAAATAAGACTAGATAATTAACCATCTACAATCTGAACAATGTAAAATAAATATTTAATAACTAAAACTGAATAGTTGCCACCTCCACCAACCCTATCTGGTACATATTTTAAACAAAAGGCGATGGCCGCTCCAATCTTTGCCTCCATCTCCTTCAATGTTTTCTGGACACTCTCTGTAAGAAATAGGAGAATTCCACAGAATATATTTAGACCACTTAAATTATTGACTACTAACAGGATAGTAAGAGACTTTCAACCAGTTTCTTGGAAAAAAAATCTTCTCTAGCTTTAATAGCCGTGAACATTAAACATTACTGCAGGTAATTGCTGCAACTAGATACTGTGTTTCAGCTTTTGATGCATTTCAGAAGTACTGAGCAGACAATCTAGCAAAAACGAAAGAAAACATGAATGCAAATGTCTTAAGGTAAATTAACATATATATGACATGTCAGTATAAATGCTAAAACAATTGTTAGAGTTCTGATCAATTAAAGATCTCAAATGGAATAAAGTTATGCTGGCGACATGAATGACCTGCCAATCAACAAGTGTATATAGGAACGTTTGTTTTATTTCTGTGTGACAGCTGCATAACTCTGAAAAAAAGTTTTGACAACACCAGAGGGATACCAGTTTCTGAAATGTAATGTGACATTTTTTGAATGTAGCAGATAGGTTGATCACAGCTTGACTATAACACGTAATAAGTGGTTTTCACTGAAATACCAGAATTTAAACTAAACAACACTCAATGTCACAGTGATGCGGAACTAATATTTTCATTCTTTATTTTTACCTGTGACAACAGCATACAGGTGGAGCTTGGTGAAGGCAAGTTTCCCCTTCCCCCCTTCATATTAAAACTCCCCATGACCTCATTTGTCATCAACCTGTGAATACAAGAGGAATAATTAATTATACATGACACATTGAGCCAGTTGAGTTTGTTTAAGCTTCATCACTTTAATTAGGGTTGGGAACTTAGAACATGCCAGTTCTTATCTAGAACAGTGTGAAATCACCAAAAAGAAATACTCAACATTACTATTTCACTACATACACTGAAATGATCAATAGTTAGTTGAATAGCAATTAAATGGAATCTGAACCAGGAATCATTAGGTAGGACTGGAACCAGAATTGGAAATGAAAATTTTCTTACAATACCCAACCATAAGTGTAATGCAGACATCACATTGGTCCTCCTGTGGGTGCTAGATTAAGGGTCATAGACTAACCCAAATTGGCAGGTTATAGTCTTATTGCAGCACAACCTTATACTGCGCCATTTCAAATTGTAAAACCAGTACCATTTTAACAACTTGGCCAGAATTGATACTAAAAGTCAGTAAGGATTGGTACTGTAGTTGGGTTACACAAAAAGAGAAGTAAAACAAAAAAACAAACAAACAACAATCGAGTGAACAATCTATGACTATTAAATCGTGCCAAAAGCAATTTGGGTCAGCTGTGGACTAGAGGTTAGAGAGTTAGACGCGTAGCCAGCAAGGCACCTTACCCCTGTTTGCTCTGCGGGGATAGCTGTCCACTGCACCCTACTTGTAAGTCGCTTTGGATAAACCGACTGCCAAATAAATAAATGTGTAAATGTGTTTTGGGATATTTCACAGAATGAATTCAGCGCTATTACTAGTCTTTAATAACTGCATAAGAAGTTGGAAACATCAGCAAATATTCTTCCTACAGAGTCTTCCTGTATGTAAGCAATCAAAATAATTTTTGAATCAGCTTTACTTGTTACAAATTTGATGTAAAAAAAATGAAGATTAACAAAACAAGTAGGGAAAAATTAAATGTGAAAAAGTTGTGTGAAACTGTTATGGGTACTATGTTACCTGATAAGGAGAAAGTCAAGCAATTGCGATTAATTGCACAGCCCTAATCTGAACAGGAATGAATTTAGAAGTCACCAAACACTTCAATGTTTTTCCTATTTAAAGATGGTTATATGAGTAGTTACACGAGTAAGTATGGTGACACAAAACAAAACTTTTCTAAGCGGATAAAGATGATAACTATAATGTATGGCGGAAGAGCCCTTCGCAGCACTTCGGTCTTTGAGAAGAGCGATTAAGAGCATGCACTGAGACGGGGACAGATATGTATCAACTCATCTAAGTTGAGGGAAGTACATAGTGACATACCTAAAAACGGTGGTGTTTCCTTTAAGTCTGACATGCAATCATTGTTTGACTTCTACTGTATAATAACATAAATTACGGCACCAATGGCTTATGTCCTACTTTATCCAGTTTAGATTCCTGTTGGCCTATCTAATGGGGGCAAGTATAAAAAATCTTTCAAATAAAAAAGAATAACAAATGTTAAAGTAAGTCATAGTTCCAGGTGGTAAAATTAGGCTAGTTTACTGTTAATTTTATTCCATTCCCTGTGAACAAATCTAAGCATTCAGCAGTCAGATTAGCCTGCTGACAATAGATTTGGTACAGCTGGCATGTGTGTGTATTGGGAAGTGGTGTGATTGAGAATTACACCAAAACTAAACAAAGTTTCCACTTTAGCTTGGATATTTTAAGAGTTGCATTTCTCAGGAGCCATGATAAAAACAGTGGATTAAGTGGTATTTACTAGGACCCTATGATTTCTGTGATGTGGATAACACAGACAAAATTGCAGAATTCAGTCATAAAAATTAAAATACTTTGAAAAACTATGTGACTCTACAAGTTATAAAGTTTGGATGATTTAATAAAAAGTAGATCAGTACACTTAAATATGAGATATGGACTAGTATCTGTAAGTATTATGCAGTAAAAATGTTCTGTGTGAATGAATGATGCAAGCTGAGAGACCTCATTCACAATTGTATTTAGCGCTTACCACTTGTGATCTGTTGTATTGTTTAAATCCTGTACCGGATACCGCTTGATGAACTTTTTCAAATGATTGATCATTGTGCTCATTGTATTGAATTTTAAAACACAAATTTTCCCAAACAGAACATTTGCATGCTCTCTTCCTTCCTCCCTTGCATCAGCTATGTTTTTTGGCGTAAACTGCACATTTAGATTTATTCATCTGGCAGACGCTTTTATCCAAAGCGACTTACAAGTAGGGTGCAGTGGGAAGCTATCACTGCAGAGCAAATAGGGGTAAGGTGCCTTGATCAAGGGCACTTCAGTCATTTCCTGGTGGCACTGAGAATTGAACCAGCGACCTTCTGGCTACAAGTCCAACTCTCTAACCACTAGACCGCAACTGACCCCAATGTGTCTCAAATTATGCATGTTAAAATGGCAATGTCTAATCTTATCTAATTATTGATTTAAAGATTATCAATCAATTAATTAATTGATTGAGTCCCTAGTTTTTATGCAGTAAAACAATAAAACAGAATATGAGAAAATTGATTATGTTAAATTGATCATACGCTTGTGTTATGCAAGTAAGGACATTTTTTTTAGAAGCGTAACTGAATACAGTATTTGTGATAAAATATATTATTAATGAAAATTACATTGTACCCTTCACTTTGGACAACATATCCTTAAGTAATTATAATATACTTACTTGCTACTGGCATTGGGTATGGGTAACATTTTCCATGTTGTTTGGAGCTGCTGGACTGTTGATCAACATGTGGTCTGGTCTGTTTTTTGGTATGGGCTCCTGCGTTTACAGATGGGCTACAACAATCAGAGAGTAGGTTTATATGTTAAGTCAAATGCTTCAGCTAACTTTAAGGTAGATGTTTCGGATAAATTATTTATCTAATACAAATGAGGATAGGGCAAGCTTCTTAAAACTCTGACTAAGTCCAAGTCTGACCCATTAATAGCTAGTTTCACAGACAAGGCTACAGACAAGTCCGAGACTTAAATGGACGTTTGAGCTGTCTTAGCCGAAAATAAATTCCACTGACAGATCTTAAAATATGCCATTTCTATTATTTTGTCTAAAGGTGCACACCACCTTATTGAAGCCTAATTTTAATAAGGTAAAGTCTTAAGCTAAGCCTTACCTGATGAACCCTTTTTGGTCCGTGGTTAAACTGAGATGGGGAGCAAGGGTAATGCAAACCCTGTACATTTAAAACCTGCTTCCCCTAATAGATTTCAATGAAGAGTTTGATGCACATGATGAAACAGAAGGTTTGCTTGGAGGGGATGCACACCTTCCTTGGAGCAACAGGAAGTTCTTGCTCTATAAACAAAACATTTTAGTACTTAATTAATGTAATGTAATAAACCTTTAAGGCAAGGATACTGCACTTTTTTTTTACATTTTATGGTTTCAGTTCTGGAAAGTGTCCCCCCATACCCTAGTGACAAGTAGTTTCCTCATTACATGCAAGAACAGAAAATAACTACCTTCCTTTCTGTTAGGAAGCTGACAATTTCCAAGGTCATCTTTTTCAAATTGTGGATCAGCATCACAACTATCACCTAACTTCAGAGACAGATAAAAACAGAAATTGTTTTTTAGCAAAAAAAAGGCCTTTCAATGATTGTGACCGCTGACATGGTTCATGATAAGAAGGAAAAGTTGTGGTGATATATAGTATAGATGTAAGCATGCTTCATTCTATTTCAATTATCATTCTCTCTTCTACCATGTAGAACTTAACATAATGTTTAACATAATGTCCATTAGAGAAATCTCTGTCCGTTCTTAATGGGTTGTCTCCCAGGAGTACGACTCATTTGTTCTTGTACTCTTCCTTAATTATGCATCTTTCACAACAATCATATCCAGTTTGTCCTTTAATACATTTTAAGAATGTTTGAGCTGGAGCGTCACAAACAAAGGCTTTGATGCACACATGGATTTCTTAAAAAATAACAAAAAAACATACCTGGCAACCATTTGGATCCTTCAGACCCTGGCGAGGAGATACATAAATATAGCTAAAACAAAACAAGTGTTATAACTCATACCTCACAGCTTTACAACATCTGAAATCACACAATATCATATATATCTCAGTGAGAAACTTTAGTCTGAAATATGAAAGTAACGTAGAGCTGGTAGTAGAAAAGGCTATTTTTGCTTACAATTATTAAAAAGAAGCCTCCTTACATCTGACCGCTATAACGGAGCCAATTTAGCTTGACGTTAACGTTACACCAAATAAGTGAATGTCTTGAACTAAACGACTTGTAGAGCAGAATCTTAACGTTACAAAAATATAAACATATCTGCGCATGAGAGAACAAAATAGAATGAGTTTTATAAAGCTTATTTGTTAACTGTTAAAATAAACTGATATTCAAATGACAAACATAGGTTTTAAGTTTAAAATGTATTTAAACTGTTTTTCAGCGCTAGATGGCATTGATGACTGGTCAATGTGCATTTCCATTTCAGGAATTTCCCGTTGTCGAATTAACATCTTTTGACCCATTGTCTTACTGCTAAATTAGCAAATGTATTCTTTTAAATTAGATATTTATAATACATATATTCTTATACATTTTCAGATGTGCTCACCTCAGTTTAAGCGGGCAATCGGTGCACTGCGGGCCTCGTGATAACCCGATCATTAATAAAAAGACCGCCAAGTGGTCACTTCCGCAATACTGTCGTCTTCTTATTGGTCGTCGTCGTCTTCTTCTTCTCTTTGACGTTAACGGCGGTTGCCAGACAGGTGTCATGAGAAATTCTGCCACCCTTGTAAAGTGTGTCACCGCGTGTTAGTTCAGTATACCATCACAAACTTGTTATCGCAAAATCTTAGTGTATGGCTAACCAAAGCTATGTTTAGCTTTTAAGTGTTAGCTTAGCGAGCTAAATACGCTGTACAAAATAAAAGCATTACAAGCTTACAAACATGTATAAGACAAATGTTTTTTATATGTATAAAAGCTAGATGTTGGACCGCGTGGCAACAATATTATACTTTTAAATAAACCTTTTCTGTTCACCAGTGCTTCTGACAAAAACCAACTGATATCAAAACAAATGAATACATTAATGTCAAATGATAACATTTAATTAGATTAGATTATTACATGTGATTCTCCACAAAATCCATACACAGCAGAAGTGAAACAGAATCAGAAAATTATTTATAATTTATCATTTTTAATTAAGATGTACTTTAATATGCCAAGAAGCAGCTATTAATCTGATCAGCTACATTTTTTAAGAAATGAAAATAGAGAAAGAACATCAAATTAAAGAGCACACGAGCTAAAATTGCAATAAAGACTGTACAAGAAAAACTGTAGAAATTTGTATTGTTTGCGTTATAACACAAGTATAGAACAAGTTGAACTGATAAAAATATAGCAACCTGTTGACATATAAGATTATCAAAACAGTTAGTATTGATTAATCAATCAATAGCCTACTAACTGTTTTCATAATCTTACTTGTCAGCAGGTTGTTATATTTTTATCAGTGTATGTTGGGAATCAAACCCGCAACATTTTGACACAATGCTTTCTACATGAGCAACAGAAAGATCAAGCATAAGAAAAATTCTACTTGTTTAAAGAAAGCAATGTTTCAATCCCAGAATTGACAAATCAATAACTGTTTTGATCAAATTGAATGTGTCCTAACAGGTTTGGGAGCAGTCTTTGAATTGCATTATATTTTAGACAAGATTGGAAATTAATAGTTATCATGGGTAATTTTGACAGTACCTGTTGAACATTATTTTGACATCAAGTAACGTTGCACTTACAAAGCAGGTTAAAACCTGTCATACGCCAAAGTAGAATATACATTACAAAATTCATGTCAATTTTTACCACTTCAGGCTTTTAAAGAGTCTCCAGAGTAGGATGATGTAAAGTTGATGAGGTTGTTGTAGATTTTTGAATCCTGCAGGTCAGGAATGCTATCCGTTTCTTTTTTGATACATGTTAAAAGCGCCCAGGGCATTATAGGGATCTTCTATGTTTAATCCATTAGGGTTGCTATGTACATGTCCATGTATTTAAGTATAAAGTGGCCAGTGAACTCTGCTGCCTTGAAACTCATAATGTTCTTGCTTCCCAGCATGGTGGTGTAAACAGAAAACTTCACATGACTGTTGGAGCTCTATATGTTGCACTTTAAAATGGAAGATTAAAAACACATTGTAAGGCAAAGTGTATGGCCAAATGGTTAGAGAGACGGACTCAAAGGTTGCAGGTTTAAGTCTGAGTAATAGCAGGGATTGTAGGTGGGGGTGAGTGACTGGCGCTCTCTTCCACCTTCAATGAGGTACCTAAGACCCTTGAGCAAGGTATTGAACCCCAACTACTACCTTCTGGGCACTGCTGCAAAAAAAGCTGCCAACTGCTCTGGGTGTTTATTTAAGGTGTGTGTGTGTACTTGGATGTGTGAAATGCAAAGCACAAATTCCAAATATAGGACGCCATACTCGGCCAGACGTCACACCAATGCAGGTGGAAATTCTTTTATGCCCTCAAATATTCTTGTGACATCAAAAACTAAACATGGCATCCGAAAGCTGTGGTCAGCTCTAGCCATTGACAGTGGTCATTTGTGACAATATTTCACTCTGATGTCATTTCTTGTCAAAAATGTAAATAGTATTCATTGAATATTCACTTGTCATCAAAGCAGCCTCTGTTTAGATTATCTAACCTTTACGCTGACCCAGAATTTGGTCTGCAATCTTTTTTTGTGAAGTTCTTGTGCACAAATGTTGCCTCCTAAGTCATCATAGGAAAGTGAGGTTGTCCACAATCATATTTTTATACCACAACCTTGCTATAAATCTGAGGAGATTTTGTTCTATTTTCTTTTCTTTTATGAACAAACACCGTTCGTCAATAAACAAAAACTTCCATAAAAACTTATGAACAATTACTCTGTAAATTGGCATTGGTTTGAGAGAGTGGCTTGATATGTCAGTATATGATGGTCACTTAGGTTTGACACGTTGGCTTGATGTTGTATCTTGGTTAATTTAGAACAAAACCTAAAATCAACAAAATATCAACGTCTAATGAAGTTAGAATTTGATGTTGTGTGGGCGTTCTTCTTATGAGGTTAAGAGTACATTGAATTTTGGTTATTATTCTACCTGACTAAATGTCAGTATTTGACGTCAATTTGACGTTGGCTTGAGATGTTAGGTTGACGTTGGATTTAGGTTATTTTACAACACAACCAACAATCAACAAAATACCAACGTCTAATGATGTTATAACTTGACGTCGGGTGGACGTTCTTATTTTGACGTTAACAACTTGTTGGATTTTGGTTATTATTCCGACTAACTAAATGTCAGTATTTGACGTCAACTTGACGTTGGCTTGAGATGTTGGGTCGACGTTGGATTTAGGTTATTTTACAACACAACCAACAATCAACAAAATACCAACGTCTAATGATGTTATAACTTGACGTCGGGTGGACGTTCTTATTTTGACGTTAACAAGTTGTTGGATTTTGGTTATTATTCCGACTAACTAAATGTCAGTATTTGACGTCAACTTGACGTTGGCTTGAGATGTTGGGTCGACGTTGGATTTAGGTTATTTTACAACACAACCAACAATCAACAAAATACCAACGTCTAATGATATTAGAACTTGACGTCAGGTGGACGTTCTTTTATGACGTTAACAAGACGTTGGATTTTGGTTATTATTCCAACTTACTAAATGTCAGTATTTGACGTCAATCTGACGTTGGCTTGAGATGTTAGGTTGACGTTCATTTTTGGTTATTTTACAACACAACCAACAATCAACAAAATACCAACGTCTAATGATGTTAGAACTTGACGTCGGGTGGACGTTCTTATTTTGACATCAGCAAGACGTTGAATTTTGGTTATTATTCTACCTGACTAAATGTCAGTATTTGACGTCAACTTGACGTTGGCTTGAGATGTTGGGTCGACGTTGGATTTAGGTTATTTACAACACAACCAACAATCAACAAAATACCAACGTCTAATGATATTAGAACTTGACGTCAGGTGGACGTTCTTTTATGACGTTAACAAGACGTTGGATTTTGGTTATTATTCGAACTTACTAAATGTCAGTATTTGACGTCAATCTGACGTTGGCTTGAGATGTTAGGTTGACGTTCATTTTTGTGTTATTTTACAACACAACCAACAATCAACAAAATACCAACGTCTAATGATGTTAGAACTTGACGTCGGGTGGACGTTCTTATTTTGACATCAGCAAGACTTTGAATTTTGGTTATTATTCTACCTGACTAAATGTCAGTATTTGACGTCAATTTGACGTTGGCTTGAGATGTTAGGTTGACGTTGGATTTAGGTTATTTTACAACACAACCAACAATCAACAAAATACCAACGTCTAATGATGTTATAACTTGACGTCGGGTGGACGATCTTATTTTGACGTTAACAAGTCGTTGGATTTTGGTTATTATTCTAACTGACTAAATGTCAGTATTTGACGTCAACTTGACGTTGGCTTGAGATGTTGGGTCGACGTTGGATTTAGGTTATTTTACAACACAACCAACAATCAACAAAATACCAACGTCTAATGATGTTAGAACTTGACGTCAGGTGGACGTTCTTTTATGACGTTAACAAGACGTTGGATTTTGGTTATTATTCCAACTTACTAAATGTCAGTATTTGACGTCAATCTGACGTTGGCTTGAGATGTTAGGTTGACGTTCATTTTTGGTTATTTTACAACACAACCAACAATCAACAAAATACCAACGTCTAATGATGTTAGAACTTGACGTCAGGTGGACGTTCTTTTATGACGTTAACAAGACGTTGGATTTTGGTTATTATTCCGACTAACTAAATGTCAGTATTTGACGTCAACTTGACGTTGGCTTGAGATGTTGGGTTGACGTTGAATTTAAGTTATTTTACAACACAACCAACAATCAACAAAATACCAACGTCTAATGATGTTAGAACTTGACGTCAGGTGGACATTCTTTTATGACGTTAACAAGACGTTGGATTTTGGTTATTATTCCGACTAACTAAATGTCAGTATTTGACATCAACTTGACGTTGGCTTGAGATGTTGGGTTGACGTTGAATTTAAGTTATTTTACAACACAACCAACAATCAACAAAATACCAACGTCTAATGATGTTAGAACTTGACGTCAGGTGGACATTCTTTTATGACGTTAACAAGACGTTGGATTTTGTTTATTATTCCGACTAACTAAATGTCAGTATTTGACGTCAACTTGACGTCGGGTTGAGATGTTATGTCGACGTTGGATATAGGTTATTTTACAACACAACCAACAATCAACCAAATTTAAACGTCGGCTGACGTCGGCATGGGACGTCAAATTAACATTAGTATTAGACGTTTAACCGACATTAGATTTTGGTCACCTGACGTCGCAACCTAAATGCAACCAAATAATGACGTCTTATGACGTTGTGTGCCAGCTGGGAAGGTGTTCATCTGGGTTTAAGACTTGGATTTATGAAGACCAGTCAAGTTCTTACACCCTGACTGAATCAGTCATTTCTTTATGAACCTTGCCCTATACACAGAGAGGTATTGTCATGTTGGAAAAGAAAAGCACACTCCCAAAACTCTTGCTATAAAATTAGAAGCACCCAATTCCATAGGATATCATTATATGCTGTAACGTTAAGATTGTTACCCATAGAAATGCCTTAAGTAGTCTAACCTGTTCATTAGGAGAGGGCGACCCAAAATCTTTGGCAATATAATGTATATGAGTAATGCTTCATTTTGCTGTTTTATTTTTTCTATTTAGGCTGTATACCATTAGTTTATGCAGAGCTTGTTCTAAGCCATCACAGTGTTATTTAAAACATTAATGAAATATCCTTTCATCAGACTTTCATTTCAGGGAAACTCTGTTTGAACCACAAAGAGTATGAACTTACACTTTACAACAAGGCCTTGCCCTTTGTCGTCTTCAGTGGGAAAACGTTGGCGTCTTCTGAAATAAAAATGGAAAAAATGTGCTTGGTATCTTAAAGTTGACTTTGAAACCTTTTTATGCATCCCTGAAACAAGTGAGTGTTTCACAATATTTTTAATTCTTCTTTTGTTTTTGCTTTAATTTTCAAGTGCTTGGAGACTTTCTGTCTGTTGTCTGGTGGTGGTCTATAATTGCAATTGAATATAACGTCAACTGGTAAGTTAACATCAATTAAAGTAGCGAAGGTTAACTTAAGTTTAGTTAAGACTATTTAGTTAGTTTAGTGTTAGGTAAACAGTGAAACATAATAAAACAATTCTAAACAGTTTTTGTCACATGTGAGCTCAATGAATGAATTAGTATTTTAAAATACTAATATTTCATGTCTGTTTTGATGGATATGGAGATCAGAAATGTTACAAAATCAAAGCTAGATTGCTAGAATTTTTGTCACCAAACAACAAAACATTATGATAATGTGTGAAAGAAAAACTACATAAATTATCTCTCAAATTACCCAGCTTGACACGCACATAACAGTTTGTGATAAGATAAATTTAGGCAGGTAAATGCCTGGCAATGTTATTATAAATTAAATCAAATAGGAGCTTGTGAATTAAACAGTCAAGTCTTAATAAATCCCCAGCATCGAAAGCAAAATCAGCAGTGTTAAGTGAACACACCTGCTGTACTGTATACAGTTGAGGTCAAAAGTTGACATACATTTTGCAGTATCTGGAAATCTTTGCACATTTTAGAAAGAATGTGTACACTGGACAATCAAGAAACCCAAACCCAACTATTACAAAAGGTACAAACTTTCAGAGATGCTCAAGAAGGTAACAATACATTTAACGTCAGATGGGTTTAAACCTCAGATTATAACTAGTGTCAATTGTTTATTATTTTGTTATATGGGAAGCATGTCTAAATTTTGTTGCTTCTGGAGGGTGTTGATTAATATATGAATGATATTTTAACAAAATAATAAAAATGAAAGCTGGTCACCTAAGTTTATACCTACCTGGCTTTTAATTGTATGGTGTTGATTTCTTGAGCATCAGCGAATGTTTGTATCTTTTGTAATAGTTGTGTATGAGTCGGTTTTCCTCGGTGAAAAATGATAAATCTCTATTATACAGTTACTGGTAAACAGGATTCAAATACGCAGAATACTGGCACTAATTGTTAAGGTAACATCATACAGTAGTAAGAATCATGTGTATGTAAACTTTTGAACGGGTTTATTTTTGTAAAATGTGTTTTTTGTAAAGTTAGTTATTTTGTGATGTTGACTATATGCAAACATATTTTATGTAAAATAACATATTCAGGACAGTACATGATAAAAAAACTTTATTTTCAAAATGCCTCTTGTCATTCCTAAATTTGCAACATTTGCCAGTATGTAAACTTTTAACCTCAACTGTATACAAGTCTCAGGCTCCGTAAGTAACACTGAAGCAGAGTTGTATAGCCTTTGTCTTAAGTCTCTTAACAGCAGGAAACAATCATCATGTGTTAAGTTAATGATATTGACCTAAATTTGATTTAATTGCCAATATACTTACTATGCCAATGAAGTTCTGTAAGAGGCACTTAAGTTTATTTAGCTGCTTTTGAAACAAGAAAAAGAGCAAACATGACTAAATATGAGTTTGAGATTTAGGGATTACTGACTAAATGTTTTGATGAACATGGCAAGCTAGGAATGCTGAATGCTATGTTTGCTTATTAACAAAAAACTGTCTCCCTTAGGATATTACTGATAACTTTCTTGCTGCATGACATTGCTTTAACTGGGTGTCTGACAGTCACGCAAAACATATACTTACAAAAAGCCAAAGACGCTTTGTGAATGGGTTCTTAAGAGAGCCTTTGGGGCATATAGCTGTGGACACAATAAGAGAGAGCAAACATAACTCAATATGAGTGAGATGTGTCTGTTCGAGATCCATTTAGTTTCATCAGTTGATACTGTCAAAAGGGTTAGTAAATATGACAGAATTTTCATTTTGCGGTGAACTATTACTTTAATAAAAAATGATATCTCCCTTGAGTCCCTTAGGATATTACTGATATCTATCTTGCTGAATGACATTGCTTTTACTGATTTAAACCCAAATACAGAGAAGGGTGTCTGACAGTCACGCAAACATATACTTACAAAAAGTCAAAGACGCACTGTGAAGGGGCTTTTAAAAGAGCCTTTGGGGTATAGGTAGCTGCTGATGACACAAAAAAAAGAGCAAACATGACTAAATACCGTGACTTAAAATATGTTATGTGGAACATGGCAAACAAGATATGCAGAGTAACTGCTATGTTTGTAACTTACTACAATCAGATGCCAATTGACTCTGGAAAAAATAATAATTATTGTAATTAAATTCACAGATTTATATGATTTAGGAGTTGCAAAATGTATGTGCTCCAACAATTGGAAGCATATTCAAACAGGCCCAGGATTGGGAAACACTGGGATAAAGTAAACATCTGTTAAGTATGTTTATTTTAATATTTATGGCTGTTTAACACATGCTGTGGCTTCACCAGATCTGCGAAAACTAACAGCTCACTTTTACTGTTCCATCAGCCAATGAGACGAGTTTCTGTAGGAGAGACACGCCTAGCCCCACCCCGTTATGCATTCCACGAGCGCAGAAAATCAAAGTGAGCCACACGGTATTTGTGAGTGCGCGTCCAGTTTTGTGCAAGATAAATTCCCGTGCTCGAGGAGAGGTAGTCAAGTCTGTCTATAAAAACTTGACGTGTGCGAAGGTCTCTTGCTCGAAACCAAGTCTGTGAGGCGACGCTTTTCAGACCAAAATGTGTATTTCCTTTCAAGTAACGTTACCATGTTAGGTGTAACTATGGAGCGAATTGTTTTCTGTTCATCCGTGCGAATTTGCCCCATTACCACAATGTGACGTTAACGGAAAGAGCGAGTGACTAGAATAAGACGGAAGCCGTGGGACAGATGTGGTAGCTTAATGTTACATGTACATGAAATGTAGGGAGTTAATTTCATAAGTTACTTCATTGGGTTTCATGTGAAAGTGGCAGTTGGTTAATTTGAAGTAGTGAAATCGATCTCCTTCTTCCTACTGCACTAGATAAACTAGATTTTTTCAGATTTTTAAGCATAACGTTATTTACATTTAGGTTTATACGTTTAGCTTAAATACATTGACCAGTTAAGTAAAAATAATTTCCTCAGGAAAGCGGTCAGTGATTCCAATTAGAGTGGAATATGCAGCTATGCGCGCGCACGTATATTCCCTCAGTCATGTTTCGCGTATCCGCGAGTTGAGTTTAATTGTTGTGAGAGAACTTTGTCTATTTCGTCTTTGAAAACGCATTTTAGTGTAAAGGGTTAAGCAATACTTTTGTGGTATTGGGATACTTGAAAGCTTTGTGACACGAAATTCCTCTATGTGCCTGTATTAGTTTTACAACTTAGATTTTCTTAGCTTTGTCTTAGTTTTAAATGTCATTTACAATGACACTTAAAACGTAAAAGCTCACTACAAGTGTGTTTTGTATAGGCTGATTAATTAAAAGAAGTATTTTACCTCAGGATAACTGACGGACCGGAGGTTCCTCTCAGAAGGCAGTCGCTCTGTGCGCAAAGACCTATAGGCTGCCCACATTCTACATTTCGTTACACTGTACTTGTATATGTGTAATGACAATAAAGTTGAATCTAATCTAATCTAATCACATTCAGGGTTCGCGCGCCGCACGTGAGCAAAATATAACTTTTGACAGTTTTTTTTTTCGTTGACTTATTTTCGTTTTTCTAAGAAAATAATGTGCATTTATATAATGACATGTCTCAATAAATTATGAATATAAAAAATATTATTTTAAATATAAGTGTGCAATATGGTAATTGGAATCTGAAAGCGAGTCGGCAAACACTAGATTTTTTGCGATTGAATGCCAATAGCAGACTTGTGCAGACTATTCTTTATGCAGTTATTAGCTAGTACAAGCTGCCCTTAAATGCTTAATGTGTCCATCTAAACGAGAATTTTGTATAACTACCTCTAGAATGCATATTTATTAAAAATCATCTATTTGTTTGCCATAAGTTAAAAGCAGTTCTTATACCCTAAAACAACCCTAGGTTGTTATTTTTTTTAATACTTAATAACAACGTTAATCATAAGCTTAGTCCTTTGTATTTAAACTATGTGTTAGAGGTGTTAACACATTTTCATTCTTTTTCTTTAATTTTTCTTTAGGAAAAGTGGATGCCAGTCCCTGTTTGTTCGGTCTATAATTCAACAAACCAAGGATATGACATCTCATGTTTCACCCATAAGCCAACTGATGAAAAAGTGTTTTAAAGGTGCAGTTGAGAGGTAAAGCATGATCTGTTTGATGTGTGGAAAGGTTGTTTTTTTGTCATAGTCATTGGTGGGTTTGTAAGTAAATAGTTACATCTTTCAAAATTATATCCATGTTTCCCCAGACCTATAGCGTTTTATAACAAGTGGACAAGTCTTAAGGAAATTTGTATAGATTAAAATTTAACAACGAGCATTTAGCATTCATCTTTCCCTCGATTGCAACCAGTCGTCCTGTCCCTGCAGCTGAAAAACACCCCCACAGCATGATGCTGCCACCACCATGCTTCACTGTTGGGACTGTATTGGACAGGTGATGAGCAGTGCCTGCTTTTCTCCACACATACGGCTTAGAATTAAGGCCAAAAAGTTATATCTCGGTCTCATCAGACCAGAGAATCTTATTTGTCACCATCTTTGAGCCCTTCGGGTGTTTTTTTAGCAAACTCCAATGCGGGATTTCATGTGTCTTGCACTGAGAAGAGGGTTCCGTCGGGCCACTCTGCCATAAAGCCCCGACTGGTGGAGGGCTGCAGTGATGGTTGACTTTCTACAACTTTCTCCCATCTCCCGAATGCATCTCTGTAGCTCAGCCACAGTGATCTTTGGGTTCTTCTTTACCTCTCTCACCAAGGCTCTTCTGCCCCAATAGCTCAGTTTGGCTGGACGGCCAGCTCTAGGAAGGGTTCTGGTCTTGCCACAATTCTGTCTCTGAGCTTTTAGGCAGTTCCTTTGACCTCATGATTCTCATTTGCTTTATCATGCACTGTGAGCTGTAAGGTCTTATATAGACAGGGGTGTGGCTTTCCTAATCAAGTCCATTCAGTATAATCAAGCACAGCTGGACTCAAATGAAGGCGTAGAACCATCTCAAGGATGATCATAAGAAATGGACAGCACCTGAGTTAAATAAATGAGTGTCACAGCAAAGGGTCTGAATACTTAGGACCATGTGATATTTCAGTTTTTCTTTTTTAATAAATCCGGGAAAATGTCAACAACTCTGTGTTTTTCTGTCAATATGGGGTGCTGTGTGTACATTAATGAGGAAAACAAATGAACTTAAATGATTTTAGCAAATGGCTGCAATATAACAAAGAGTGAAAAATTTAAGGGGGTCTGAATACTTTCCGTACCCACTGTGTGTATATATATATATATATATGAGCTTTTAAATGTCTTACCTGTTCCCCATCTTTTTTTCTAGTCAAATGACTCATCCAACTCAATCCAATGGCCTTCTAAGAAAGAAGACGCTGTTCGGTCTTGTAATTTTCATTATGTGGCTTCCACAGATTGAGTCTACGAAGAATTTGTAATCTCCATCAACTGAATAGCCACTTGAATAAGCGTCCGCTGTCGTGACTTTGTGAGCTCTGGAAGAAAATGCTCAAACAGGTGTGTGCTGCCTGCAAGGTCTGGTGGTAAGTGCACAATAGGCTGGATTTTGTACATCATGAAGTACGTGTTATTTGCTTAGCAGACATTCACACTTTATATCTCCTCAGTCTAGACCGGTTGGTCAGTATTCACTTCAGCATGGTCCTAGCAGTGTACAAAGAGTGAACTAGCACAGGTTAGTAGGTTTTCACCTGTCAGTGTCACCTCAAATTCATTTCAAACCGTTAGAAAAGTATTATTGATTATTGAGCTTTGTCCTTGTATTCTCTTTTTAAACATGGCCTGGTGCATGTAGGCAATTGGGAATTGCACTATACATTGGAAACCTTCATGATACATTAAACGAGTTAACCACTGTAGAAAGGTTCAAAGAGGGTGGAAGAAAGGAGGCGGAAACCGGCAAACATTTTATCAAATAATAACAAAGTAAAAGACAGCCGGCTGCCCCTCACAGACGACTGCCGACGAAATAACATAAATACAAATACAAACGTAAAACATGTTCGGGCCCAGTCCTCTCTCCTCGACGGTCCGGTCGCTCGTTCTCTTTATGCTCCCGATCTGGCACTCATTAACAGTTACTCACTGGTCTCGAACCCGGATTCCGCCCCGCCTACTCCACTACAACCACAACTACAATAGTTCTTTCATATGCCCTTTAGTGTTTGTTTACCTCAACAGTAGTACATTTAAATTCATTGTATAATTGGATTCTGTATGCATTGATTAAAAGTAATAATAGTTATTTTACCACATTTATCAGTTCCAGTTCACTTTGTCCATATATTGGAGCATTTCCATCATAACTTTTCGAAATCTTTTTGTGATGTATACAAAATATTTTAATCATATTAATACATAATTTGTATAGCTTGACAAGCTATAGTATAACTTGTCAATATTGTTATTGGCTTATTTTCTTTTTATGTTGTTCAGATATTGTCATGTGGCATTTGATTATTTAAAGAATAATCTACGGTAGAACATTCATCTTTCTCTGCCGTCTCTCCAGTCATTTATTCATGGCAAGATGTGGAATCACACTCTTCTTAAAGCCACAAAGTTTTGCCTGGCTGTCAGTGCAGCCAAGAAAAGCATTTGTTGTTCCCGAGTTTTGTAATTACATTTTAACAATCCTGCCTGTAGCAAACAGTATTGGAATAAAACACTTGTTGATAAACAATACATATACTGTTATTGTCGGAGCCAGCCAGTTAATTCTGCAGTACAACTTCTGCCAGTATCACCCAAAACCTTTACAGCACTGTCCCCAGAAAAAATGTATACCACTCAGCATTAATTGCATATATTTGAAATGTAGATGAGTTCTAGAACAAAACTTATGTGACACTTAATCATGGTGACAGTGTCCCCCTGTATCATAATGCTATATATTATGATATAATTCATAGAGTCATTCCTATAACCAATATATATATATATATATATGATCAGGAATAACGCTTGTTGTTGCTGCTATTAATCTACTCTTATTTTTGCAGGTGTTTATCTGTTAGGATCAAGTGTTTCCCCAATTTCAGCATAATTCAAATGGACACACTCCATCCCTGACAAACAATGTTTTAATTGTCTTTCAACAATTCCCGTGATGTTGGGAGTGCTTGATGTGCTTTTAGTCCCTCTGGGAGATCAGGTTTTGAGAATGAGTGCTTTATTTTCATGTCAGATGATGTCGTCATGCTGGCCCCATCAGACCAGGACCTTCAGCATGCACTGGGACGGTTTGCAGCCGAGTGTGAAGCGGCTGGGATGAGAATCAGCACCTCCAAATCTGAGGCCATGGTTCTCAGTCGGAAAAGGGTGGCTTGCCCACTTCAGGTAGGTGGAGAGTTTCTGCCTCAAGTGGAGGAGTTCAAGTATCTGGGGGTCTTGTTCACGAGTGAGGGAAGGATGGAACGGGAGATTGACAGACGGATCGGTGCAGCTTCTGCAGTAATGCGGTCGCTGTACGGAGCTGAGCCGCAAGGCGAAGCTCTCGATTTACCGGTCAATCTACGTTCCTACTCTCACCTATGGTCATGAGCTGTGGGTCATGACCGAAAGGACAAGATCCCGGATACAGGCGGCCAAAATGAGCTTACTCCGCAGGGTGGCTGGGCGATCCCTTAGAGATGGGGTGAGAAGCTCGGTCACTCGGGAGGAGCTCAGAGTAGATCCGCTGCTCCTCCACATCGAGAGGGGCCAGCTGAGGTGGCTCGGGCATCTTTTCCGGATGTCCCCTGGACGCCTAGGGAAGACCTGGGACACGCTGGAGGGACTGTGTCTCCCGGCTGGCCTGGGAATGCCTCGGTGTCCCCCCGGAAGAGCTGGAGGAAGTGTCTAGGGTGAGGGGAGTCTGGGCATCCCTGCTTAGACTGCTGCCCCCGCGACCCGGCCGCCGGATAAGCGGAAGAAAATGGATGGATGCTTTATTTTCCCTGTATTGATTCTGCATAAGCTTATTATTTGCCCAGTCATTTCTCTTGTTCCATATGTTTGATTTATTCCCAATTTAATAAAACTGTTAATGCCTCTTGTAGTTTACTGTTTGTTTAGGCTTGCCTGAAAGCTGATAGGCCAGCAATGTCTAATTTCAGCAACCTCAGTAATAGTAAACCAAAAAAATATATCTAATAATCTAAATAATAAATCTAAAAAACATCTACTGCCTATTTTTCCAGTAAGCGGAGTACAGAATTGTTTGCCTCTATATGTTGTCACTAGTATAGTGTTTAGTCTCCCTGTCTTTCAGAGACATTGCAGTATTCTGTACTGTATGTTCTTCTCTTACAATAACTGAACTCATGTTACACTTATCAGATGGCAAAATCCATGATTCAACACTGTAGAACTGTCAATAAGTATCGAAAATTCATACTACAAACACTGTGATGCCACACATTGGATTTAAATGATTGTGAAATGATTAGGTGCTTGTAATTGCTCCTTGAAAGTAAAATTGGTTCTAGTTTTACACTATTCATAATCTTACTGACTTGATTCGGAATTTCCTTGAAAACCTGAATGCAGACTTCGGAAAATGGTAAGAAACAGAATAAATGTTGTACATGCGTGCTCGCATTGCCTGATAATGGTAATGTTTTGTCAGGCTTATAAGGATCACTTTTGGTAATTTATATTTAGATATTTGAAGAGTTTGAGTTAAAGAGTTTTCATCTGTGTTTGTATGGTGCTATTAAAATTAAATTTTTCTAATGTAGGTTCACAGTAAGTCTTTGTTAATTAAGACTTCATTTTTAATGCTATATAAACTAAAGGGAACCTGTACCGAACGTTCACTGCAAATGTTCTGGAAACGTTAGCTGTTGATTAGAAAAACTAACCTGCAGGGAACGTTCTGGAAACGTAAGCTGTTGGTTAGAAAAAACTAACCTGCAGGGAACGTTCTGGAAACGTTAGCTGTTGGTTAGAAAAAACTAACGTTCCGGGAACGTTAGCTGTTGGTTAGAAAAAACTAACGTGAAGGGAACGTTAGCTGTTGGTTAGAAAAAAAACTAACGTGCAGGGAACGTTCCGGAAACGTTAGCTGTTGGTTAGGCAAAATATAACCTACAGGGAACATTCTTGAAACAATAAACCAAATGGGACCATAGGGGAACGTTCTGTGTTTGCTGGGATTATGCATTGAATCTGGGCAGCAATTAAAACATAACCCGCAAACTGGCTAGTGTTTCGACATCGTTACCACAACATCTGGACACGATTCTCATAATTTCATTAACCGCGACCATGTTCAAAGACTCACAGACCCCCCTCACCCCATTTTCAAAAACTCACGGATTGACGAATTACAATAATGACCCATTATGGATCCATAACGGCGAGGTTACAAGTTTGCGTCACATAACACAACTTTAGTGCTCATAGAAAAAGCGGCATTTATTGCTAAAATAATCGAACTACCGTATCGGAGCTAAATGTTAATTTAATCAAATGATTATCTGCTTTTTGATTAATTAGATCTTCAATTAAACAGCGTGCACAAGAAAATGTATCTGGCTAAATAATGCTCATAAGAAATAACGCGATTTTAAACAAGGTGAATCCCAGCAATGAATGTGATTTCATAGGGGATGGCAATCACGATCTCAACCGAGGCATATCCCCCACTCCACTTCGGAAACGCGATGGCTGACTTGCTAGTTTACTGATTACTCTCATGATATACAGCAGTTTATATTGAAACTTTTTAATTACTTGTCTCTTGTTTTCTCCGCGTCATGGAGATGGCTTAAGAGTACGAGGCTGAATCCAGCTTCTTATTCGCAGTTTCTTATTGACGCTATCCGTTCCACCTTAAAAACGCGAAGCATCCGCTTTTCCAGTTTCTTATTCACGCTTAGCTTAGGGACCGTCTCGTGTTTCTCTTCTTTTACGTTTAAAAAAAAACGTGTGTGAGTGTCTGTGTGTGTGGGCGTGTGTGTGTGTCTGTTCGTGTGTGTGTGTGTGTGTCTGTTCGTGTGTGTGTGTGTGTGTGAGAAAGTGCACAGAGGATGGGCTGCTTGCTGTCTAAGTCATGACATGCTGAATGCCCCTTGAGATGACCGTGAACTTCACGTGGAACCTCCATAACCCACTCCCCTTACCATCCTCAATATTACTTTGATAGAACAGTTTTTAGGCCGCCTATTGTAGAAGATATTTTTGGCTAAAATATAGAAGAATAATGTCTACATTTGTTTACCATTATAAAATCATTTTAAGAGTTTCTTATCTGAGGTGTCGAATGCTAGCTGACACAAAGGACCCTAGGTAAGCTGGGGGAGGAAAACACATCTGTTTTACATTATATTGGGGGGCTCAGAGGATGTGTGTGTGTGAATGTGTGTGTGTTGAGCACACTATATAAGGGCTTCTCCAAAAACGGAGAAGAGAGTGACATTGCAATCCTACTCCATTAATAAAGTGGTTTTTGTATCAAAACTCGTGACTCAACAATAATTCTTCAGAACACGCAAAGAAAATTCACATCAGATTTGGCGACCCCGGCAGGACACCCTTGGAAAGAACACGGAGTTGATCCACAGCGGGCAAACTTCTGGACGAGCAACACAACAAAATTTGGCCAAGGTAAGCAGTTTTGCTTATATAGTTAGGTTGTGTTGTTTGCCAGATATTGCTTGTGGTGAGACACTCTAAGTTCTTCTAAATTCATCGAACTAAATTGAAAAAATGATTAAGCAGTACCTGAGTAAAAGAGTTTTGATCCAAATCCATAAATGCATGCATTGATTTATGTTTACTGTTGGGTTGGTCTTGAGGAGAACAGTTTTCAAATTTTAATACTTATATAAGTATACAATGCATATTAGATAAAAATAGTATTAAAATAAAAGCGCTAATAAGTCCTATAGGTTAAAAAAAGTCCTACAAAGGTTGCCTTTGAAACAGAGAGCAGATTTGTAGGTACTCACAGTTTCGGTAGAAATGCAATTGTGGGTGGCCGCGTAGTTATTTATTTTATGTTGCATTGTTGATCCAAGGGGACGCGAGAGCAAAACTATATTTAAGTCAAGTGTGGCCTATTGTTGATCCAGTTGGAAACTTAGGAACATTGATGGTATTTAATTAAGGTGCCTTGTTGGTCCAGGTGGAAACAAAAGCAAAAGTGTATTTAATTCAAGTGTGGCCTAATGTTGATCCAGGTGGAGACTTAGGGACATTGATGGTATTTATTTTAGGTCGCCTTGTGGATCGAATCAAGAAACAAGTGCAAAAATTTAGTTCAAGGGAGGCCAACTGTTGATCCTAGTGGAGACTTAGGCAAACTTGAGGGGGGTGTGTTTGGTATGCTACCGGTTTGGTGTGTGAAAATGTGTATTGTCTGTGTGTGCATGACTGCAGTATGAGTGTGACATAGATTTTTCATCTCAGAGCGGTGAGTGCGTACCCCTCCTGTGTCACACAGGAGGAGCGTAGTGGTTGGCTCAGTTGTGAGATTTACATATAACCCTGTAAATAAAGGGATAAAGCATAATATTAATCCTATAGAAAAGGAATACAGTGTGAAAGTATGAGCCCTGAATGATAAAGGGACACGGATGTATGTATGCAAAATATGTTCCCAAAACAAATAAAGGAACGGTTATGAATGTTGAACAATAATTGCTTGAAGTCTTACCTGTATAGGTTAGAGATATTGAAAGTCTAAAATTTAAATAAAATGTATCTTTATTGTTGATATGAACAACTTTATCCAAAGGAGTGGTTGAATAATAATATGTAACATTGGCAAATAGGAATAAGTGGCAGATATTGCTGTATGGTATTAGATTATGAGAAGTTTTTTACATCACTTTGAGAATCTGTGTGTAATTGAAAGCTTCAGAAAAAGTAATACGGAGGAATTTTATATAGCTGATAATAGTTTGAGGGTTAAGAGATTCAAAGTAAAAAGTTTTGCCTATATTGAATAATTATGGCTGCAACGCCTGTAGAACTTATGGGCATGAAATATCCCTTGTGCAAACAAATGATCATTGAACTTTCAAAGAAATGGCAGAAAAGAACAAAAAACATGTATACAAATTGGCCAACTGAGGGATCGTTTGATTTATCTTTATTAGGACAAATGGACACATTGGTAAAAAATCACAAAATTAAAAACATGGGTAAAAAACATAAGAAAAGACAGGAAAAACGAGAAAAAGAACAAGAAGTTTTGTCATTGTTTATGAAGGCAGGACAATTATTACTTGAACAGGCAAGAAAAATAGTTCAAGGAGAAAATAAACAGAAAGAGGATATCTGTGTCTCAGGAACTGTTTGTGCAAGCCCTCCCCCATATGTGACCTCTGAAGGTCAATTCCCCTTAGTCAAAGGAATGGTAGAGGTGAAAGGTGAGATGCAAGTTGAGGGGGACTTTGAATTATGTGAAGCAGGCCAGATGGAGCCAGGAGCAAGGGCAAAAATCAGGCCATATACTAGCAAACCGAAGAGTCCGTATTTAGATTGTTACAGGAATGTAAAGGAAGCTTTGAAACAAGTGAAAGAACAATATGAACAAGAGATACCAAATGAAAAGAAAACAGCTGAGTGGACTAAAAGAAAAGAAGAGGCAATGGAAGAGGCAAGGAAAATGGAGCAAGAGATAGGTAGATAGATTGAAGAAGCAGATAGATGTGTTGAAGAAACGAAGAAATTATTATGGAGCAGATCAGAAAAGAGAGAAGGTAGAGTTAAGGAAGAGGGTATGGAGTCCTTATCTGATGAAAGTCTGTGGTCACGTGATAAAGATACCGAACGGCTTAGGTCGGTAGCTGAACAACTTCCAATATTGATTAAAGGGGAACAGGGAGAATATATTCCGTGGGCTTCAAGGGATTTACAGGGGCTTGTCACTCGCCTCCCTGACATCAACGAGGGGGCGGGAAAGTGGATAACCATCTTTGAGAATGAGACGGCTGGCAATATTATAGCTGTGGGGGACATTAGAGCACTCCTTGCAAAAATTATTGGAGGGGCAAAGTTAGGAGAAATCCTACAAGCATCTGGCTTAGAGAGAGCTGTGGACTCACATTGCAGAGACGGAATTATTTTTGATGTTTACCGCCCTGCTGTGTGGCAGGCATTGCGTTTGGAGTACCCAACCAGAGTCAACCCTAAAGCTCGGAAAGGTGATCAATTATTGGACACAGACAATCCGGTCAGTTACATTCAAAGACACTTAAAAAGATGGAAACAGGAGACTGAAGGGAATCCAGAAGAAGACCCTTTAATGGCTATATTATTCAGAAATTCTATTACTGAAGCCATGCCATCAGTTGTAAGAAGCAAGTTAGAAGATGTCGTTGGATTAACGTCCAAATCACACAAAGAATTTGTTGACCATGTGTCCCATATAGTGGAACAATACAGAAAAAATGAACAATCCTTGAAAAATCAAGAGAAAGAACTACAACGGAAGTTAGCTCACTTACAGCTTGAAGAACTTACAAGCAAAAATAAGAAAAAGATTCAGGCAGTTGTAAAAACGCAAGATTCTAACCAAATGACTGTAATTGCTCCTATGAATGCTTCTTCACCAGATATTCAAACAACTTTCCCTGCAGGAATTCTTCCAGAGACCCACCAGAGCCCTGCCCCCATCTTCAATGTTTTTACTCACCAGCAGACACCACTGGGAGAATGGCAGAGAAACCCACAGACAAGTGGGCCAAGGGGGAGAGGGGGAGGAAATGGGCCTCCTGGAATGTGCTGGGGATGTGGTCAGCTCGGACACATCAAGCAGAAATGTCCATTCAATCCATGGCCTCAGACCCTTGGGGGTGGAAGGGGGATGGGTTGGCAAGCACCTTTTCGAGGTCCAGTGAATCATTGGGGAGGTACAAATCAGAAATACTAGGGATGCCCAGAGAATTCTAGGGGGGGGTGTCAACTACCAATTTTAACATCTAATGCAAAACAAGAACCAATTTTGCAAATTGAAGTAGAGGGGAAAACCATACCAATGATGATAGACACAGGAGCAGTTTATTCATGTGTAAAATCAAATTATGCCTCACACCTCCCCATGTCTGGAAAATTTGTAAAGATAGTAGGATTCTCGGGACAAATACAACTTATACCTACGACTGCTCCAGTTTGTTTGCAAACAAAAAACAAAAGTGTGACAATACCAGTCTTAATATCAGATCAGACTCCTATTAATCTGTTAGGAAGAGATGCATTATGTAAATTGGGTGTTAATATTTGGTGTTCTTCAGATGGAGTGTATGTAGATCAGAAGGGTACTCAAATGATTATATCAGAGCCGAAAGCTAATGTATACTGGATAGGACAAATAGAGGAGGATGTGAGACAGACGATTAACATATGGGGTAAATTCATTGAAGCACAGCTTCCTGACGCACAGATACCCAAATCAGGATTTCACTGCACAATGAAATACGACCCCTCGAGGAATACTGACATAGAAAAGGAATGGCAGGAAGGAACTAAAGAACAAAAAATTGAAATGATCTCACAATACATCATAATAAGTAAACAGGGAGCAGCTTTAAAAATAACAGAAAACGAATTTACAAAGAAATGGTTCAATGTAAATAATTCGATTCCGCATATATCTTTATACGTAGGAAAAAATTGGGAGGCAAAAGATTTGGGACCAATGATGAAAAAAGCAGAAGAAAACGAATGGGAGGCTACAATAAATCCATTAATTTTTCATTCTGTTAACAAAAATTACATAAAAGTTATGTGTGGTAATTCTTTGCTAGGAATTCCTCAAGAAGTAATTGTTAGCCAAAAGGAGCATACTCAAATGATGTCAGCAACAGAAGTGGAAAATAATACTGAGGAACTTATAAAGGAAGTTGAACAAAAAGTCCCAGCTGAGCTATGGTCCCTGCATGAGACAGATATAGGGTTAGTAAAATCAGCCAGTCCAGTACAAGTGAAACTTAAACCTAATGCTAGACTCCCCAGAAAAATGCAATACCCTTTAGGCCATGAAGCTGAATTAGGTATAAAGAATACAATAGAAGGACTTTTTAAATCAGGGGTGTTAATAGAAATAAACAGTTATTGCAACACTCCAATTTATCCTGTCCGTAAAGCAGACAAAACTAAGTGGCGTCTTGTACATGATTTGCGAGCAATCAATGAGATCGTTGAAGATTACCCTGCTGATGTTCCTAATCCACACACGCTGCTTACAAATGTTCCTCCTAATGCCAAATATTTTACAGTAATTGATCTTTGTTCTGCATTTTTCAGTGTTCCCGTGGCAGAGGAAAGCAGACACTTATTTGCGTTTACGTATGCTGGTAAACAATATTCTTATAATCGTCTACCAATGGGGTTCACACACTCACCTCATATCTTTAATCAGGTTCTCAAAGCAGATTTAGAAGATATCATGCTAGACAGTACTTTGATTCAATATATGGATGATGTCATGATATGTTCAGAAACACTTGAACAGTCTCATAGAGATTCCATGAAAGTGCTAACAAGATTAGCCCAAGGAGGGCATAAAGTGTCTAAAACCAAACTGCAATATTGTCTGCCACAGGTTGAATATTTAGGACGATTGATAGCATATGGCACAAAGGCCATAGCGCCATCACATTTAGAAGGCATAAGTAAAGCTCCAATGCCACAAACAGTACGACAAATGTTGACATTTTTAGGAATGACTGGATTCAGTAGTGATTGGATTGAGGATTATGCTGTAAAGACAGCTCCATTGAGAGACATAATGAAGCAAGCAGGATTGCAAAACTTAAATGCCTCATTAACATGGCATACGGGTGCCACAATAGCCTTTGAAAGTATTAAGAAAGAGTTACAAAAGGCACCTGTCTTGAGTATACCTGACTATAGTAGACCGTTTCACCTGTATGTTGCAAACAGAGTAGATGGCTTTGACTCAGCTATATTAATGCAGGACACCTGCAGTGGTAGGAAAAAACAGCCAATAGCATACTATAGTACAAAACTGGATAATGTAGCACAGGGATACCCACCATGTTATCAACAAGGTCTTGCGGCCTTACATCAGGTGTATGGAAAAGCATTGAGGATCACTATGGGATACCCAGTTTTCATTTACACGCACCATAAAACTGTAGAGTTAATTGAGCAAGGGAAATTTGTTTTAACTCCGGCCCGAACCCTATCTTATGCGATGTTACTTACATATCCAGATGTTATTATTAAACGATGCAACACTGTTAATCCAGCAGAATTCATTCCCTTGGTTGGTGAAGGTAAACCACATGATTGTGTAGCTAATGCCTTAGCATTTACGAGATTAAGACCAGATCTAGAGTCCATCCCAATTCCCGAAGCTGATGTTTCTTACTTTGTAGATGGGTCCAGTTTCAGAGATCATTTGGGAATTCATGCAGGATATGCGGTAGTAAGACAAGAAAAAA
Source organism: Triplophysa bombifrons (assembly GCA_029783895.1). NCBI lineage: Eukaryota > Metazoa > Chordata > Actinopteri > Cypriniformes > Nemacheilidae > Triplophysa > Triplophysa bombifrons. The sequence goes on from CM056449.1 coordinate 16,069,486, forward strand.
ATGATTTTGTGACGGTGATATCTCAACATTGCGCACAGCCCTGCTCTGCTCAACTAGCAGAATTAAAAGCCCTAATAGCTGCGTGTCAAATAGCAAAAGGACAAATAGCAAACATTTACACAGATTCAGCATATTCACACGGGGTGTGTCATCTATTTGGATCAGTATGGAAACAGCGAGGCTTTAAAAAAAGTGATGGAACTCCCATTCAACATGCTGAACATATAAGTCAATTAATAAATGCTATGATGCTTCCAAGACGATTAGCCATCATAAAATGTCAAGCTCACAAAAAAGGAAATGACTATGTCATTAAAGGTAACAATGCTGCAGATTCAGAAGCTAAAATAGCATCAGGGTGTCAAGTAGCAATATTAGCTCCAGAAGTTATTATCGAACCTCATCCTTGTTTAGATGACATTGTCAGAATTCAGCAGCAAGCAGGCCCTTATGAACAATCTATGTGGCATCGACGAGGTGCATCTACAGATTCTAATAAAATTTGGCGTTCACATGAAGGACATATTGTGGCACCGACATCACTTCTGCACAGCCTTATCGTAGATGCACACGGTTTTGACCATTGTGCAAAGGGGGAAGTAATAAGGAAAATTAAATTGCAAGGTTACTGGTCTCCATATTTGTACGCCATGGTAGCGGAATTTTTGTCAACATGTGAGATCTGTGCTAAGTATAATGTGAGAAAGGGAATAACAGCACCAATAGGTCATATACCTATCCCGGAAGGACCGTTTAAACACTTGGTGATGGAATATGTGGATATGATAAAACGAGTGCAGGGAAAAAGATACATGCTTGTGATTGTTGATCGATTTAGCCGTTGGGTAGAAGCAGTGCCATCAGCAGATGAGGGGGCAGGAACAGAAATTAAGTTTTTGACAAGAGAAGTTTTTCCTCGTTTTGGGATTCCGTCCATTTCATCGTCCGATAATGGCTCTTCCTTTATACAAAAGACATTAAAACAAGTATTACAACATTTACGAATAAAACAACGATTAGGCTGCATCTACAATCCACAAAGCCAATCTAACGTGGAGAAATGTAATGGGATTCTCAAGGCCAAGCTTAACAAAATTTGTGCAAGTACTAAACTGAATTGGGTTGATGCATTACCTCTTGCTTTAATGAGTTACCGCATGCAGACTAACAGAATTACTCATTTAACACCGCATGAAATGCTTACAGGTCGACCTATGCCGGTGCCGTGCAGCAGAGGCCCATACAAAGGACCCCCATTAGAGCAATTGCAAATGGAATTAAGAGCGTATATGAAAAAACTAACTTCTATCCATAAAGCTATTTGTGTGCAGGAAAGGAGAAAGGAGTCGTGTGAGGACACGGAGACAACCTGTCCAATAGCCCCAGGGGATGAAGTCTATCTAAGGGTGTTCAGGAGGAAATGGAACGAACCGAGAAGGGAAGGACCTTATAAAGTAGCCGCAGCTACTCCAACCGCCGTCCAAGTGGAAGGAAAAACCACTTGGTATCACCTGAACCACTGCACGAGAGTTCCTAAAGAAAGAACAGGAACAGGAAGAATAATACCGGAAGTCAATGAGCAAGAAATTCCGGTGGTTGACAACAATGAATTGCAAAGTGTGGCAGAAGCAAATTTACAAAGCAGTGAAAATGAAAACTCTGACAATATGCCTGATCATCATATGCTTCTCACAAGTTCAAGCTACAGACAACATGACAACTCCATATCCTATAACTCACAACCATACTTCCCTATTATTAACTACTCAGTCCTCAGCGAAACCCAGTAACAGCTCTGTAAATGAACTGTATGGAAAACAACGAAGGAACATCGAAGAAGATTACAGCATGTATGAGGGTGATACCAAACTAGATGCTTTATGGGAAACAGCTCAGAGTAATCAATGGTATGAATGGGCAACCTTTACAGCCACAGAGGTAAAAAAGAAAGACTGTTTATTCTGTACTAAAACACCGATGAGCCAAGTGATAGTAACCCCAAATCCTTTCGATTACGAACATTGTGCCAGATTCAAGAGAGACTCTTGCCATTTGATAAAAGCCGCAAGATATTTTTGTCCAGCTGAATGTTTGGGTTTCCTAAGTAATTATCACGACATGCTTCTCCTAAAGAACATACCTCAATTGAGAGCTAAATGTAAACATGTTGAAATAACTGAAAGTATAAAAATGCAAGATAACCAAATAGAAATTCCACCATTGTATACCATAGACTATAGTAAGGAATATGAATGTTTTTTCAAATCCACAGGGGTTATAAACATGGGACAATTTAAAGGGAAATGCAGTGTCATTTGGAATATAGATAAATACATTTTTCTAGATGTAGATGACTCTAGGGACTTCCAACCCTTTAGGGCCGCAGGACTAAGAAGAGGAGAAAGAATAAGTCCAGCTGAAACTTGTGAAAATCAAACAATATCTTTACCTTCAGCAAAGATATATCACGATCAAACTAAAGCAATAGCTGACTATTTCTGGATTTGTGGGAAAAGAAAACTATTGTCTTCTTTACCCCTCGGATGGAAAGGAAAATGTACGAGAGTACGATTAATACAAGAAATCAAAATAATAGAATGGGATTCAGAATCCACAAGGGAAATGAATAAAACAATCAATTACCGAGCTAAGAGAAGTTATACACCAGATCCAAAAGTTTACATAGACTCCATAGGACAGCCTAGAGGAATACCGGGTAAGTTTAAAGCAAGAGACGAAGTTAAATCAGGTTTTGAATCAATATTAATTTGGATTTCACCAAACAAAAATGCAGAATGGATAAATTATATTTACTACAACCAACAAAGATTCATTAACTATACCAATGAAGCTTTACTTGCTTTAGGTGAACAATTAGATGCAACCAGTAAAATGACATGGCAAAATAGATTAGCCCTGAATTGGATGTTAGCAGACAAAGAAGGTGTGTGCGTCTTATTTGGGAACCAATGTTGTACTTATATTCCTAACAATACATCACCAGAAGGAACATTTACTAAAGCCATGACTAAACTCAAAGAATTACAAATAGAATTAGCAACTAATGCTGGAAGAGATGAAAAAACATGGGATTGGTTTAATTTAAAATTAGGAGTTTGGGGAGAATGGTTAGCGAAATTAGGAATACTCTTTGGAGTGACAATTGGTATAGGAGGATTACTTTTATGTTGTGCCATACCCATATTAAAATCCCTAATTATTAAAGCCACAGTTAAACAGATGGACATGGTAAGGTATTATGATGATGAGAAAACAAATTTGACTCAACAAGAATGTTATCAAAAGATATTACACAAAACAGTATTGACTTTGCAACAGGTGGAGGAGAGTTAGAAAACTTATTTTGAATATTAGGAAGGAACGCTAATCAAATATATTTTGTAACCTAATCAATATTATGCATGCCTTGTTTTCAGATTATCTTGCTTTTATGTTACGGATGATTTATTTTAATTTTTACATGTTATACTTTTGGATCCTTATTATTTTTGTTTTTGTGCACATTTTATTTTATTATTTTATTTTATTCATATTTCATATTTCATTTGTTATGCGCATTTCTTTATCTTAATTTCTTTAATTTTCATTCATGCTTATCACAATGAGTTATACTTCCATTCTCTATGTACTTTCTTTATATTGTTGTATTTACACCAATTTATTTTGTTTACTCTTATTTGTTTATATATATATTCTACATAACTGTGAAAACCACAGGCAAGAGCAGAACCTAATGCACGCACATGCTTTAAACAAGTTTTTGTAACCTATAGTCTTATAGTATCGGAATCTTTTACTTCCTTCTTGTCAATGGAGGAGGGAGATGTTTGGTTCTGATACTCCAGAATGCTGTGGCATGATTGGTTATTGGTAATAGAAAATTCTGACTACTTAGTCATTAGATAGACTTTGTGACTTATATCATGAAACAGTATTCTGAGAAATGGTACGTAAATAACGTACCAAAGGGGGAAATGTAGAAGATATTTTTGGCTAAAATATAGAAGAATAATGTCTACAATTGTTTACTATTATAAAATCATTTTAAGAGTTTCTTGTCTGAGGTGTCGAATGCTAGCTGACACAAAGGACCCTAGGTAAGCTGGGGGAGGAAAACACATCTGTTTTACATTATATTGGGGGGCTCAGAGGATGTGTGTGTGTGAATGTGTGTGTGTTGAGCACACTATATAAGGGCTTCTCCAAAGACGGAGAAGAGAGTGACATTGCAATCCTACTCCATTAATAAAGTGGTTTTTGTATCAAAACTCGTGACTCAACAATAATTCTTCAGAACACGCAAAGAAAATTCACATCACTATCTCCACCATGAATATTAATCACATCCAAAAGTACCTACATGTTTGAAAGTGCAATATTCTAGTGCACAGCATGTAATACGGTTTATGCATAATTAATTAAATTACGTGTATATTTGTAAAAAGCATAGTATACACAGTTTTGTTATACTTTGCATATATATAATTAACTGTCCCTCTTACCTCTTATGTAAATTAATTATTTTCTTCATTGATGTATTTTGTTTTTATTCTATTTTTTTTTTTTCAATTTCCTGTGTTTGTCTATACTGTATTTTTTCATTCTGAGATCCTGAAACCATATCACGTTGCTTGTCTTTGTGTGCACAATTGGAAAATAAACCTTTGAATTTTTATCTGATCAATTACTCTTATACAATTTATTATACTCTTTTTGGTCTTAGCCAGTGCGTTATACACACATTATATTACTATATCTATTACATGCATATAGATTTATGTAAACTTTGTCACTTGTTTTTTGTACAGAAAATGTCTAATGTCAGAACTGTGTTTCTGATGTCTTTGATGGTGCGTTGAAAGTTCCACAGCTAGGTTTTACCTTGTCTTGATGTCATGCACGAAAACAGACAGTTTTACGGTAGCATTTTGGTAATCGGCATATGTCACAAAACAGTACGATGGCCAATAAACTTTTGGGACATTTTGGGGTGCCATATCTCAACTTTCTTTGGAGTTATACCCAGTATTCCTGACTACCATCTTGCCAAAAAGCAGAAATTTTTACTGTAGCATTTTGAAGTTATGGACCCCTGAAGTTGGGATATTTTACAGTACATGTTCAATGAACTAATGGTATATTTTGAGGTGCTAAATCTCGAAAACTTTTAAGGGTGCGTTAAAATTTACACATAGGGGTTATTCCCAGTATGCTTGACTACCATCTAGCCAAAATGCAGACATTTTTACTGTAGCATTTTTAAGTAATTGACCCCTGAAATTGGCATATCTCATAGTACTGTTCAATGGGCCAATAGGACATTTTGAGGTGCTACATCTTAAAATCATTTAAGGGTGCGTTAAAATTTACATGTAGGGGTTATTCCCAGTATGCCGAACTACCATCAAGCCAAAATGCAGACAATGTTACTGTAGCATTTTTATGTAATTGACCCCTGAAGTTAGCATATCTCATAGTACTGTTCAATGGGCCAATGGGACATTTTGAGGTGTCGTGAATCGCACAGTCAGGTATCCACTGTCTACAATAGTTAATTAGTCCCAGAAAGCTTTGTAGCTGCTGCACTGTTCGTGGGGACTTAACCTTTCTGAACAGCTGGACCCTGTCTGTGGATATTGCTCTGAGACCCTGCATCAGCACATGTCCCAAATAGGTTACCTTAGTTTTGACCCATTGCAGTTTCTCTTTCGAGGCTTTAAAACCTGTTTCGGCAAGTACATTGCAAACAATTATAGATGCTTTTTCACAGTCCTCCTCCGTCTCCCCCGACACGAGTATGTAATCTGCAAACTGAAGCACACACACTGTGGAAGGCAAATCACTCATTTTGGCCAAAGTTCTGTGCACTGCTGCAGAAAAAAAACAGCGGGTGAGTCTACATAGCCCTGAGCAAGGCGTTTCCACGAATATTGCTGCCCCTTAAATGTAAATGCTAACAAAGGCTGAGTATCTGGGTGTACAGGTACAGAGAAAAAGGGCTGCACACAAATCAATTACTGTGAAATATTTGTGCGAATGTGGCACTGAACTCATAACAGTCAAAACATCAGGCACAATTGGTGCGAGTGATATGATTAACTGGTTAACTGCTCTTATATCTTGAGTTAATCTCCAAGTTTTCCCATCAGCTTTCATAACAGGATTAATTGGTGTGTTATATGGTGAGTGTGTTTGTTCGAGGAGACCCTGCTTGACAAAATTTTCAATCAAATGTTGAATGCCTTGTTCCTTATCTTTAGACAAAGGGTATTGTTTAATGTATACAGGTTTGTTTGTTTTAAGTTTAGCCCTATAAGGTTCCATATCAATGAAACCAGTTTCATCCCTGAACTGAGACCATAACAAAGGGTTAAACATGGTGTCCACCCTTGTAGGCATGCTGCCACCGGAGACAGATACCCTTGAGTCGCTTATCACTCGTAGGCAGAGGATCGACGGATGCCTGTTAACTAGACAGAAAGGAAAAAACAACCTTGTAATCAGTAAACTTAATATCCATGCCTAATTTATGCATCATATCACGACCTAAAAGATTTAGTGGAGCACCCGTGTTCTCATGTTTGCTCTGTGGTGTGTGCTGTTGTGTGCGCGTCTCACCAGAAGTCGGCTTGCGCAACTGTCTGCACTCTCGTTCCGCAATGAAAGCAGATTATTTCTGACTTCTTCCTTTGGCTAGGATGCGGCAATTGCGGATTTACAGACGTTTGTTCAATGTTCCTTTTTCCTGGATAGCCTATAAACATGGCATTCTCTAAAGTCATATCATGCAAGTTTGAAGTCGTTATTGTGATCAATTGCGCTTGCTTATGATTCATGTTATTTAACGGAGTGCTAAAAAAAACAGAGGCTTTATGTCATTATTTAATGCCAATTTAGAATCTTCAATCCATGCTTTCTTAAAACGCACAAGAATTGAGCGGCTGAGTCTCTCTATTTCAACATCTTTAAAAGTTTCCAAAACAACACATGTGGGTTTGCAAAATGGACACATATTTTCCCGTTTCCAGCGCGTACCCAAACCATTGAATTTTGAGGGTTTGAAGTTACATTATGTTTATCAATTAAGTTTTCCGGTTTGATCTCTTTTGGTTTTATCGGCAGTGATGGTGAAGAGGGAGAAGTGTGTGTCTGGCAAGGGTTTGTATATCCCGGCGGCTTTTCTTATGGCCACCGGTTTTGATTTGCATACGCCATAATTTTTGTTTTTTCCGGACCCTGGTCCCAAACCTTTTTCACGTCTTTCCATACTGCATAGGCTTTATTCATGTATGGATAATCCCATGTTGGGTCTCCCCAACCTCCACTTGACATGCCCCTTGCCAGTAACATACACTCATCAGAAAATGAACCTTCCCTCGGATAGGGCATATCAATTTTCGGTTTTATTCCCTCCGACCATCCTGCGATATTGCTAACATATGGATCTGTATAAAATCCCTGATTATTTCTGTACATAAATGCGACTGGTGTTTCGCCCGGCAGTGGCTTGAAATAGAATCCCCCATCTTACACTTTCAAACCCGGCGGTGATAAAACAGTACAGTACAGACAAAACAAAGAAAAACCCTCGTGTTCAATCGACCAACCGTTTCAACAGTATATTGCGATCAGAGGTGGATATTAAATTCACCATCTGTTTCTGATAACAATATCTCAATATATCATGCAGTAACAGTGCAGTATATTTTCAATTTTTCGATTTAATTTCTTTTTATTTTTCGTGAGTAACAAAGCCTTATCAAAGCTAACACTTCGATCCCAAATTACAGTGTGATCAAGACTGCATTAACCATTCATATTCGTGCGTTAATAATTATTTTACTATTCACTGTTGCCAGCCTCATTGGTACAACAATGGGAGAATCAACTCCCACTAACATGAATTTAAACACATAAGAATCCTACAGGGTAAGCGTTAGATTTCTGTAAGTCATAAAGAACTGTATAGAAAAACACTTACCCCTTTTAATGTAGGTCTGTGACCGATCGTCAGTGCGCCTCAGGCCTTTGTTCTCCTTGGTTCTAAGAGAGAAGAGTCTACCCTCTTTCGCAGACTAGCCCCCAACAGTAAGAATGTAAACTTCTCACGTCCCCTTGTCTAAACAAAGTTCTACGGTTGAAGAGTCTAGTCGACGGAACACACAGAGATTCAGGCCCGGAGACAGAGTTTGACACATACACAAGTGCTTGTTCAATCAGAGTCCAACGTTTATTGTATTCAGGACTACTACTTATAAGCTTGCATCAGGAGGTGTCATATAAAACCACCAAAACAGTGGAAAATCACCAGACTTTCTGTTTAGTCTTATTCCTCCTGAACAATCAGATATGATTACATATTTAATATTACAATAACAAAACAATTGTCCCTAGACATTATTAGGAACCTTGAGATGGAGAACAACAGATTCTTATATCAACATAAGACAGCATAAGACATGATACAACTTTCAACGAGGTTAAACAACAAGAAAGTAAGGAGCAAAAATTATGAATAGAAGATAAAAATAGAGAATAGAGAATAATAAGATAAAGCTATGAATACATATGATGAATATTGGAATAAACACAGATGCAGTATTTGTGGGGAACAGGACGAAATCCAGATTCTAACAGATATGCATCTGCAGTATTGAGGCAGGAACCTTGTAAGGGAAAGGGAAAACAACCTATTGCTTTTTATAGTACGAAATTGGACAGTGTAGCACAGGGGTATCCCCCTGGTTATCAAGGACTCGCAGCTGTATATTATGCTTATGAGAAGGCCTCTACTTTGACTATGGGAGACCCTGTGATTATATATGCACATCACAAGGAGGTGGAAATGTTGGAACAAGGCAGATATGTTTTAACAAAGGCCAGAAGCTTGGCATATTCGACTCTTTTAACATATCCAGATGTAACTTTAAAACATTGTGCTACTGTAAATCCAGCAAATTATATACCTCTGGACAATGAAGGCACACCGCATGATTGTGTTGCTGAATCACTGGCTTTTACCCGTCTCAGGCCAGACTTAGAGTCTACGCCCATACTGAATGCAGTGGCTGACTATTTTGTAGATGGCTCTTGCTTCAGAGACCATTTGGGAAATCATGCTGGGTTTGCTGTGGTTAAACGAGAAGGAAGTGAATTTACTCCTGTAATCTCTCAGCACTGTGAGCAGCCATGTTCAGCACAATTGGCTGAGTTGAAAGCTCTGACCACAGCTTGCCAGCTGGCCAAGGGGCAAATTGTAAATATTTATACAGACTCTGCATATGCGCATGGAGTTTGTCATCTTTATGGAGCAGTTTGGAAACAAAGAGGGTTCAGAAAAAGTGATGGTTCCCCAATACAGCATGCCGAGCAGATTGTACAGTTAATCTCGGCTATGATTCAACCTAAACTGCTGGGTATCATTAGGTGCCAATCGCACAAAAAGGGAAATGACTTTGTGATACAAGGCAATAATGCTGCAGATGCAGAGGCTAGAAAAGCCTCAGGGTGCCAAGCTGCTGTAATGGCACCCATGGTGTTGATACAACCGGAGTCCCGAATTACAGACCTTGCTCGCATACAAGAACAGGCAAGTGCTGTCGAGCAGTCAGTATGGCAGCAAGGGGGTCCACAAGGGATGTAAATGGAGTATGGCGATCTCATGAAGGACTAATAATTGCATCGCATGCCTTATTGACTTTGTTAATTTCTGAAACACATGGATTTGATCATTGCTGTCGAAATGAGATACTTCGAAGAATTAAGCAACAAGGATATTGGTCACCTTATTTGCAAGCGACAGTGGATGATTTCCTAACAGGGTGTGATATTTGTGCTCGGAACAATGTTCAGCACCTATAGGACACATCCCTGTACCAGAGGGACCTTTTAAACACTTGGTAATGGATTATGTTGACATGATCAAGTCGGTCAGAGGCAAGAGATACATGCTGGTGATTATAGATAGATTCAGCAGATGGGTGGAGGCTGTGCCATCATCGGACCAGGGCTCTGGGACTGTGATTAAGATTTTGACAAGAGAAGTGATTCCCAGGTTTGGAATTCCATCTGAGTTCAGTTCGGACAACGGCTCCTCATTCATTCAAAGAACTGTAAAAACTATCTTACAACAGCTGCGAATAAAACAGCGTCTAGGTTGTGTCTACCATCCCCAATCTCAAGGAATGGTGGAGAAAGCAAATGGGATCTTAAAGGAAAAGATTAAAAAAATCTGTGCAGACACCAAGTTGAACTGGGTAGATGCCCTACCTCTGGCACTAATGAAGTATCGCATGCAAACTTATAGGACTACAAATTTGACTCCACATGAAATGCTCACGGGTAGACCTATGCCAGTACCTTTTTTTAAGAGGCCGTTATGATGAACCGCCTCTGGAACAATTGCAGGTTGAGTTGAGAACTTATATGAGACAATTAACTGCTATACATGAGGCTATATCTTCACAGGAGCAGCGTCGGTGGCCCCGAGAGGACGAAGAAGTTCCATTTGCAATCGTTCCAGGAGATAAAGTGTACCTGAGAGTCTTCAGAGGGAGATGGAATGAGCCACGGCGGGAGGGGCCTTACACAGTCATATGAGCAACACCAGCAGGAGTGCAAGTAGAAGGGAGCACTACCTGGTAGCATTTGAATCACTGCACCAGGATACCACACCTGCGACGACGAGATCCTGAACAAGCTGACGAGGAAGCTGAGGACCTATCAGAAACTTCAGACGAAGGTCAGAGTCGAGATGATAGTCAGGGAACCCCTGAGGGGATTCCAGAGCCCGCGCCAGAGACGCCTAGGGGAGCTGAGGGACAACAGGAGCAGCTCCCACAGCACGAGCCAGAGCAGAGGACACAGCAGGAGGAGCCATACCAGGAGCCAGAGCCGGCCCAGTCAGAGCAGGAACCCGATGAGACAAGACAGAGCACAGGGCCGAGACAGCCGGAGGGACATGCTATCAGTACTGTTTACAATCCTGACATACATGGGGAACATAGTGCAGCTCGAGATAGCCGCCATAGACCAGAACCACACACCACCCCTCCCCCAGCAGAAGCCAGAGAACCACGGCCGGGCCCAAGTCGGGAGGGAGATGCAGGACCTCATGGTCACGGTACTACTCTTGATGAGCCTGGTGCAGACCATAACACAGACCCAGAGCATTCCAGCCCAGAATTATCCTTCGAACAACTACTGGCAGAAGAATTCCCAACAATCGACTTGTCAACACTTGAGTGGACACCCTACGATTTCAACGTGTGATGAAGTGCCCAAACATGAGAGACTCTGGGACATTGCTGTTCAAAATGAACGGTACAGGTGGGCACATTTCACAGTAGATCAATCATACATGGACAGTTGTGTGTTTTGCACCCCGTCACCATTAAGTAAACTAACTATTGTGCCAAACCCCTATGATTACAGACATTGCGCTGGACATTATGCAAAGCAGTGCAATACGAAGAGAACACTGTTCATTTTTGTTATGCAGAGTGTTTAGCCCTGGCAGGACGTGAAAATAGGGAACGTTATTACACTCATTCATTATATGGAGAGGAATGTATGAAAATTAATGTGAAGCTTCCAACGAATATGATTGAAATCCCGGCTGTTTATGAAATAGATTATACATTAGAATATGAATGCTACAATAGTACAAACGAAAAGAAGGGAAATAATGTGGGAATGTTTGAAGGGAATTGCATAACTATTTGGCACTTAGATAAAAATATGCAAAGTCAGAAGGGGATAAAAGACAATGGGACAAATAGGTTCCCTATCGATACTTCACTCGTACTGCGTAGCAGGACGCTATGGGGAAAACTCCTTTTCTCCGATGACTGAAGCTTTATAATAACGCAGCGAAATGCTGCACGGCCATTGGTGCGTGTAAAGTAAAACTTTACGCCAATGGCAGCGAAGCTGCACGGGCCTATGGCGATGGCGCCCGCCAAAAGGGGCGGGGCTCATGGCTATATAAGCAGACACATCGCCGTAGGAACCTCAGATTTCTTCTCCTTCAGCGACGACTTCTCTTCGCTACCCGGACTGACAGCCTCGCCGTCGAGAAAGCCTTGCAGCGGACTGGACCTCTCTGCTCAGCGATTCCGCTGATTCCTGCAGCGTCGTATCCTTTTCCGCGCCGCTATCCGGCAAAGAGCTAAAAGACTCATTTTCCGAGCAAATTTCCTGCGGCGTTGTTTCAAATGCCGCGCCGTCCCTGTCACTCGTGCGGGGTCCGCCTCCACGCCGCTGATGGGCACGGCGAGTGCGTCTCGTGCTTGGGGGTTTCCCACGCTCAGGACGCACTCGGAGAGACAGAATGCCCTCATTGTGAGAGCATGAGTCTCTCCTCTCTGCGCTCGCGGATAGCTTTCTTTTCAGAGAGCGATTCCGCCCCTCCTTCCCTCCCGCTTCACCCTGCCGGGATGGAGCGGCGGGGAAGAGGAACTAAGCGCTCGGGGAAAGGCGAGCTCACGTCCCCTCGGCGTGCCTCGCCTTCTCCACAGAGAGAAACTTCTCCGGTTCGTTTCTCTCGGGCGGGACTGCGCCCGCCGGCATCCGCCGGTGACGTAGTCTCGTTTGGTGGAAGCGAATTCGAGGAAGACGACAGCATGTCGTTAGCGGCTTCAGACGGGGAGGAGCTATCGGGCTCAGTTTTTGACCCCGCCCCCTCTCCGTCTGTAGAGCACAGCAGACACGCGCCTAGCGTGTCTGCTGAATCGGCCACTGGTCGATTCAGGAGAAAGGGCTGCACATCAACTACCTGGAAATGCAGGCAGTATGGCTGGCCCTTCGCTACTTCCTGCCGGTCTTACGGGACCGCCATGTCTTAATCCGATCAGACAGCATGACAGTGGTCTCCTACATAAATCACCAAGGAGGCCTCTCCTCAAAACGCCTTTTCTCCCTGGTACTTCGCCTCTTGGAATGGGCGCAGTGCAATCTGCGCTCACTGAGAGCAACTCACGTACCGGGCAGACTGAACCAGGGAGCAGATATGCTATCCCGGAGCAATGTCCCTTCAGAGGAATGGACGCTCCACCCCAGGTCGGTACAGAAAATCTGGGAGGTCTTCGGCAGGGCAGAAGTCGACCTTTTTGCCTCAAAAGACAACTCTCATTGCCCAACCTATTTTTCAAAGGACAAGGACGCCTTGGCCCACAACTGGCCCAACCGGCTCCTCTACGCCTTCCCCCCGATCGCTCTTATACCACAGACGATCAGGAGGATCACAGAACAAGCGCACACAGTGCTGTTCGTAGCCCCACTCTGGAAGAACCAGCCTTGGGTTGCGGAATTGTCTCAGCTGCTCGTAGCAGCCCCGTGGCCTATTCCCCTGAGACGGGACCTCCTCTCTCAGGCAGGCAACACCATTTGGCACCCCCAGCCAGAGCTCTGGGCGCTGCACCTTTGGCCACTCGACGGGGGCCTACGATTCTCCCCGAGAGTGTCATGAACACAATATCACAGGCTAGAGCGCCGTCTACGAGACGGCTCTATACCCTTAAGTGGTCTGTCTTCTCCGCCTGGTGTGTTACTCGCGGCACAGACCCAGAATCCTGTGATATATCAATAATTCTGTCATTCCTGCAAGAGCTGTTGGATAAGGGCCGCTCCCCTTCAACACTCAAGGTATATGTGGCAGCAATCGCAGCTTCCCATGCCCCTATAGCGGGCCAAGGAGTGGGAAAGAACGACTTGATTATTCGTTTCTTGAGGGGTTCCAGGCGGCTACGTCCCCCTCGCCCCCTCACCGTTCCTATATGGGACCTACCTACTGTTTTGAGAGCTATGAAGGGTTCTTCCTTCGAGCCTCTACAGTCCGTAGACCTCCGCCCCCTAACACTAAAAACCGCACTGCTTCTAGCGTTAGCATCGGTAAAACGTGTGGGTGATCTACAGGCGCTCTCTGTGAGCCCCTCCTGTCTTGAATTTGGGCCTGATGACTCTAGGGTAGTCCTCAAACCAAGACACGGTTATGTACCTAAGGTGCTTTCTACTCTGTTTAGAGCACAGGTGGTGACATTATCTGCGCTCCCCCCCTCCGAGCAGGACCCGGAGCTTTATCTGCTCTGCCCAGTCAGAGCGCTAAAAATTTACATTGAGCGTTCCGCCGCCTTCAGGAAGTCGGAACAGCTTTTTGTCTGCTTCGGTGACCGCACCAAAGGGTCCCCGGTCACCAAGCAGAGACTATCTAAATGGCTAGTTGAGGCTATCGCGCTGGCATATTCTTCCTTGGGCCTTCAATGCCCCACGGGAGTAAGGGCCCATTCTACTAGAGGCGTTGCCTCTTCATGGGCATGGTCTAGCGGAGTCTCCATAGCGGATATTTGTGCGGCGGCTTGCTGGGCCTCGCCTTCCACATTTACCAGATTTTACAGTCTGGACATTCCGGCCTTACAGGCCCGGGTCCTTTCTGCTTAAGACTAGACTGTTGGACCGTGGTTGCTCTCAACCACACTGGCATCTGGCACATTCTTAGGACGATTAACTGGATTAAGCCACCTATTAGCCTGGCTTTTCCGTCTTCTACAGGGCTTCCCTGCATTATACAAATACTCGAGCTACGGCTCCGGTATTATATGATGTTTTTCGTTCTACTTGTGGCACGGCGGGATTATACTGGTTCCCCATAGCGTCCTGCTACGCAGTACGAGTGAAGTATCGATAGGGAACGTACTCGGTTACTAACGTAACCTCGGTTCCATGAGATACGGGAACGAGTACTGCGTTCCTGGCCGTGCTCACAAGCTGCATATGGTCGTCGCTTCAGTCGAAATAACCTGAGGTTCCTACGGCGATGTGTCTGCTTATATAGCCATGAGCCCCGCCCCTTTTGGCGGGCGCCATCGCCATAGGCCCGTGCAGCTTCGCTGCCATTGGCGTAAAGTTTTACTTTACACGCAACAATGGCCGTGCAGCATTTCGCTGCGTTATTATAAAGCTTCAGTCATCGGAGAAAAGGAGTTTTCCCCATAGCGTCCTGCTACGCAGTACTCGTTCCCGTATCTCAGGGAACCGAGGTTACGTTAGTAACCGAGTACGTTTGCTTCTGCTGTACTCAAAGATAACTTTACAGTCATAGGATGGGAAGATTGCCCAAACATGACAATAGGGTGGCCCTTGATTGAATCTTATGAAACTCAGGTTAATGCTGAGGCCGATTACTTTTGGGTATGTGGAGGAAGCAAACTAAGACCAACACTACCAAAAAATTGAAGAGGTTTATGTGCAAGGGTTAAGCTAATACAGGAGGTCACTATGATCACATGGGATCCAAATGAGAATGTACAAAGTGAACCAAAACAGTAAATAGTGAAAAGGGCCTTCCAAAGTGACCCCAATGTATATATAGATGCCATTGGTCAACCCAGGAATATCCCCCAGTGCTACTGGTCCTAAGTGTCGTCTGGGCTACCCTGGTCATGCAGGATGTAGCACTACTCTATCACTCCAGAATAGGTACTCCTGTGAATACTCATCTTCTCGCAGCGGAAGACGTCATTTCCATCCTATCTTAACCTCCTGTTCCTTTCTGAACTTCTCTGCGGACGTCAGTTTGATGATGATCTGTAAACTCTCTCTGGAACATCCCTGGTCTTGGCCTGAATATTGTGGTGATAGCAGCAAGAAAGAAAGAAAGAAAGAAACCACATAATGCATATCCTTCTCATGCACATCTTTTGGGACCTTTGTATCGGCAAACTAAAAGAAAGGGAAAGGGTTTTTTGCCAAAAAATGACAAACAAAACATCAGCTATCTTCCTGCCTATTTATGCCTAAAAGTATCCTACTAATATTAAATACCCCAAAAGGAAATACAATTATACACTTTCTCCCTTTCTTACATAAAAAACAGAGTTATAACAGCAAAATAAAAGTGGCACCCCTTTTTCTGTTTTGGTTTTGTGACAAACTAAGGTGTCTCACATTCTTCACATTTGTCCATTGCTGTGATCATTGTTAACATAAATGCCTCAGAGTCATGCTGCACATTTAACTCTGTATGCAGTAACATTTGTTTGGCTGTGGCCTTAACCAACAAAGATCAGAACAATATTGCAGAGATGATTAACACAACAACAATTGTTATTCCCACTTTAGTTAGCCATTCGCCCCAGAATCCAAATATTGACTCAAACCATGTCCCCAATGCCTTATCTCTTCCTGCATTAGCTGTTATTTCGTCTCTAAGGTTCTTCAACTTATCCACTACACTACAGAAACACCACAACACCAGTGTACTTTTTTATTTTTTTAGTTCTGTAAGTTTTGCTGCTGGCAGACAAAGAGGCAACCCGTTTCCATTCAGGTTTCGACTAGGGACCTTTCAAGTCAGGAGAATGCGACAGTCACTAAAAGAACATAGCCTGTGACATAATAGAGGCTGAATTTGACAATCCCAAAATGCTTTCAATCAGGCCGATACGCAGTGCAGCTACGTTTTACACCGAAGGCATTTGCTCTGCTTGACGCCAAAACCTTAAAACTGTTTCTGCTCGGTCTCGAAACGAGGACCTTTCGCGTGTGAGGCGAATGTGATAACCACTACACTTCAGAAACTCTGACTTTGTGAAAAAAAACTTGCCAGTCAAAAATTTGAAGGTGTTTCAGTTCAAGTTTATTCAGTTAAGACATCTCCAACATTCATCTTAGTGTGGGACTAGTCTTAAGATTTGTCTACAAAACCGGGCATTGAATGCTTAAAGGTTTGTTTAGCTTGTAATTATGTTTCACCATATGGCTTAAAGCAGGCGATGTTTCTGCTCGGTTTCGAACCGATGACCTTTTGCGTGTATGGCAAACCTGATAACCCCTACACTACAGAAACTTGAAAAGCTCCTGCGTACGTCGTCTACCTCGCGCTGGTTTAAAACAGACCACGCAAGTGTTGTACTCATGTTTCAGGAATGATTTGTGGCTTGGTTTTGATCAAAAGCAACAAAAGGTTCTTGTTCGATTTCTGTCTGATTTTGCCCAGTTACGATCCGGGGCCTTTCACATGTGATGTGAACGCTAAAACCACTGCAACACAGAAACCAGGTCAGCCTAAATAATTGATCAGTACCATTACGGGTGACCCCAAAAGTGCAAGAAGGAGTGTTTCGCATGAACGACATTCAAGTGGCCCTGCGTCAAAAGACACACATTGTTTCTGCTCGGTCTCGGTTGTCTACGAAACCGTGCATTGAATGCTTAAAGGTTTGTTTAGCTTTTCGTTATATTCCACTCTATGGCTTAAAGCAGGCGATGTTTCTGCTTGGTTTCGAACCGAGGACCTTTCGCGTGTAAAGCAAACGTGATAACCAGTACACTACAGAAACGTGTACAATTCCTGCGTACATCGTCTACCTCGCGCTGGTTTAAAACAGACCACGCAAGCATTGTCTGACTTTGGCAAAATACTTGCCAGTCACAAATTTGAAGGTGTTTCAGGTCAAGTTTATTCAGTTAAGACATCTCGAAAATTCATCTTAGAATGGGACTAGTCTTAAGCCTTGTCTACAAAACCGGGCATTGAATGCTTAAAGGGTTGTTTAGCTTGTAATTACGTTTCACCATATGGCTTAAAGCAGTCAATGTTCCTGCTCAGTTTCGAACCGAGGACCTTTTGCATGTAAAGCAAACGTGATAACCCCTACACTACAGAAACACCACAACAAAAGTGTACTTTTTTTATTTTTTTATTTCTGTAAGTTTTGCTGCTGGCACACAAAGAGGCAACCCGTTTCCATTCAGGTTTCGACTAGGGACCTTTCAAGTCAGGAGAATGCGACAGTCACTAAAAGAACATAGCCTCTGACATAATAGAGGCTGAATTTGACAATCCCAAAATGCTTTCAATGTTTCTGCTCGGTTTCGAACCGAGGACCTTTCGCGCGGGAGCCGAAAATGGTTAAGCTTAACTTCTCTTAACTTTCCCATTCATTCTCTATGGTAGTGCTTATCACTACGGATGCTATATATTTTTGGCCACACGTAAGTTTCATGGCGCTGTTTCCTCTCTTCCGTGGAGGGGCATTTAAGTGTCGAGCAGTCATCTGTCAGTCATTCATTCGCTGTGTGGAGGAGGGGAGACCCGTTTTACAATCGGAGAACGCGATCGGAGAGATAACTTTTCCATAAAAAAATCAACACCATATACTGCATATACATATACATGTATATATAAACATGTATATATATAAATAAAATATACATGATTTAAAGTCATTTTAATCAGTAACGTTACCACAAAGACACGGATCATTTTCGTAAGGGTAACTCTGTAACCACGGTGTGTGTATTCATGTCTGTCTGTCTGTCTGTCTGTATGTCTATCTATCTATCTATCTATCTATCTATCCTCTTTTTGCCCTCCTCCTCTTCCTCCTCCTCCTCCTCTTCCTCTTTCTTACTCTCCTCCTCTCTAAAGCTTGCTGTCACAACATAGGACATGTATGAATTATTTGTAAACTACCCATACACACACACACACAATTTATTCCTATTATGTCAAAGTTTCATTTAAAGCATCATTACTTAAGTCTTCAGACTCAGAGTATAATTGAGAAATGATTGTAATAAGAGGATTTTGTGCTTAAGAAGTTGCTGAACAGTTTACAATACTTACAATACTTTACCAGGTTTAAATAAATGTAAAACATATTAGTGACACTTTAATATTACTGTAATATAGTTATTGTATTATTTTATTTCATTAAGTATGTAAATGTGGTCATAATTTCAGGTCAGCAACATGCAGAAACCCGTTTTTTTCCCCGGGAGAGTCAAAGTGTCTTTCAGGAAAGGGCCATCAGGCCATTTACGCCGTGACCCATCAGAAGAGGCAAGAAGAATTAAAGACAACCCTTTACTGCAGGACAAATCAGTACCTCGGAGAGAAGAGCTGGTCAGGATCAATGCCCGTTCTGCCGTGTTACAGAGAGGTGGGGATGTATCAGACAGGCGAGAGGTGTTAGGAGAATACATCCTTCAGTTTGGCAAGTACAAAGGCAAGTCCTTCAGGTGGTTACTGGAGAATGATGTCGGCTATACTTTGTACCTGTCCAGTAAGGTTGAGGTGGAAGAACAGGCTGGGCAGTTCAACCCAGAGGGTCCTGGCAAAGATAGCCTCATTTCCTTTCTTGAATACGCAAGAAGCTTTAAGGAAATTGAGGATCTTAAACTATATCTATCTCAAAGGCCAGATCCAGTGCCAGTTTTTAGCGACGATGACAATATTGTTGGATTTGGAACAAGAGCACAAGACACTTGGAGGAAAATTTGGAATACCAGGGCTGATGGATATGCTGCTTTTATAATAAGGCAGAAATGTGTTCCGGCCAGTAAAATGTATAAGTTGCAGCAGTATCTTTTAAAGCAACAAATACATTTGACTGAAAACCATCCTCCTTTCCCCTCACCATCAACTTCCTCTGCAAGACCACATGTTCCTTCGCGTGCTGCCTCTGACCATCCAGGTGAGTTAATAAAGTTCACACATATTTGCTTAAATTTATTCTTGAAGCCCACTGATGCATTTGTTTTGTTTTATAGAAATAGAGGAGGATGAGGAACTGGATAGGATGATGCTGAGTCTTTCTCCAACAAAATATCTCACACAGCTAGGTAAGTGAATCAAGAATCATGTCATGTTTGTTATGTATAAATAAACCATGTCAACAAACTGCACATACTTCAGTGAAACTATTCAAATTATAATGTTTATTTTATAGGATCATCTGGAGCCACTGGATCCACAGTCTTGTCTACAACAGGTTATTTTCCACATCAGTTTTGGAGGCATATTCTGTTACATACATACTTATCCTCCATTTCTGATGTTTTATTATCATATTTATGGTTCTGGCAGTGTTCTTGCCTGTTCTAAAAAACATGTTCTTTTGTTCTAACTACTGTTAAGGGTTGAACATACCAGTGGTGAGGGTGAGTGCACTTCATGAATTGAATGCATGCTACTTAAAGTAGTTTTATTTGTTGTTATCAGTAGCATTTTTACAATAAGGCAATTTATTGACAGCCAAGTCAATAAAAAAACAGCATCTGTGTTTGTGCGTGTGAATTTGCGTGTGCCTGAGTGCGTGCATTTGCGTGTGCCCTGGTGCGTGAATTTGCGTGTGCCTGAGTGCGTGCATTTGCGTGTGCCTGAGTGCGTGAATTTGCGTGTGCCCTGGTGCGTGAATTTGCGTGTGCCTGAGTGCGTGGGTGTATTTGCATGTGCCTGCCTGCGTGTGCGTGCGTGCACATTGTTTTTTTCTTTAAATTGACTTTACTGTTCCATGCAGTTCTACCAAAGCCTCCACCAACATCACATGGAGTCTTCAGTTCACCTGTTCCGCCAGCTCCTGTGCGTAGACCTTCTTCCCAGGGTGAAGGCTCTGTAGCCCTTCCTGCACCTGCTGCACAAGCAGCACCTCCACCAATGTCCTCTAAACGGACAGAAGCCCCCGTTCCCACCTACCTGACCAAAAAAGGTAGTCAAAACAAGACACATTGTGTGCATTCAATGTTTAATATATGTTGTGTGTGTATATGTTTATATGTATGTATGTGTATATATATATATGCTGTTTGTATTTATATCCAATATATATGTATATACTGTTTGTATTTATATATATATATATTTACTTTGTCTTCCATGCAGTTCTATCATCGCAACCTCCTGTTCCATTAGGTCATGTGCACAGACCTTCTTCACAGGGTGAAGGCTCTGTACGCCCTCCAGAAGCCCCTGTTCCCACCTACCTGACCAAAAAAGGTAGACAAGACATTTAATGACACATCATGTGTGTACATATATACATATATATATATATATATATATGATACATTTGCTTGACAAGGAAAGTAGGTCAGTAGAAATAGGTCAAACTAAAGATACTTTTTTTACACCATTGACAGATTGTTTTGCTTGTTTTAAGCTTACTTAATTCTTATATTTTCTTTTCATAAAACAAGACAACATACAGTATCTTACGTCACTGTTCGTGTCAAGTAAATGTATCTTGATTTAAGATTTCTTTAGAACATTTTACTAGAAAACAAGACAAAAATGCTTAGTAAGAAATTATGTTTTTCCAGTGTATAATTTCCATTTCTTTCTGTTCCTTGCAGTTCTACCACCACAGTCTCCACTGGGTGAAGGCTCTGTACTTCCTCCAGCCCCTGCTACACAACCAGAACCTACAGCACCTGCACCAATGTCCTCTACACGGACAGAAGCCCCTGTTCCCAGCTATTTGCAAGATATTAGCCGCTGGAACTGCTCACTCCATCAAAACATTTGGATGAAAACAGAGATGGAGTCCATGGGGCTTTGGCCAGGATCAAAACCAGTAAGACACCTCATGAATATGGTCTCCTTGTGGCGCTATCCACCTCAGCCTGAGCTGATAGAGACAACCACAGACCTTCCATCAGCAAAGTACTTCCAGCTCCATCCCTTTTTCATTTGGAAACCTGAGCACAGTATAATGGAAAGGGTTAGAAACAACTACATCCTGCCTTGTCTCTACAGCTGTCCAAATCCTCATGTTGTCTCCTCTGGTGTGGGAAGACCCCGAGTGATTCTTGGAACTAGCGGACAATACTACGTCCTTGCTTCACGTCTGTGCTGTAAGGCATGCAAAAAATACTGGTTCGCTGACAAACCTCTGTGGCTGGATATGCTACCTCAGCGTTTCAGAAGCATCTTGCCAGCTTTCCTCACCCACAAAAAGGCAATATGTAAAACAGTAATGGACGAACTGAGGCGCTCTGGAAAATCCCCAAACGACATGGCCAACCAGCTGTGTGAGGTGCTTCGCCTTAAATATGAATGAGCCCACCTGGCCTACCTTCTCAGCGTGCAGAATGTCAGGGATGCTGAAGCAGGGCTTTATGGCCAGAAGACTATCACTGGGGCACTGAGGAAGGATGACACACCAGCACCGTTTGGGGGTTATGAAGATACTGATGGGTGGCATGGGGTGTCTGTCACAGCACATTATCTGGTAGAGTGCCT
Organism: Triplophysa bombifrons; assembly: GCA_029783895.1. Taxonomy (NCBI): domain Eukaryota; kingdom Metazoa; phylum Chordata; class Actinopteri; order Cypriniformes; family Nemacheilidae; genus Triplophysa; species Triplophysa bombifrons. The sequence goes on from CM056449.1 coordinate 16,091,528, forward strand.
TCTTCAAGAATATCAGCGACAGGGACCAAATCTCACTCAGCTCCTACAAGGCACTTTTGGACAGGTGTTCAGGTCAGATCATACACGAAAAGTTGCTCGAAAAGTGACCCTCTCATCTGGCACAATGTCATCTTATGCTGTGATGAATGAGAACTGGATGATCCTGTCCTGGGTGATGCTGCAGTCTGAGAGTGAGCAGTCTCTGGAGTCAATGTACTGTGGGCTGGCCAATCGGTACAGTGCTGCTGGCATTCCCAAAGCCAAGTACCAGTGGGTGGACAGGTACGAATCATCACATCACACATCACATCAAGAAGTGTAACCGAAAGTAATGAATTTATTTAACTGAATTTTTCCCTTTTTGTGTTCTTAGGGACTGCTGTGCCGCTTTCAGAGTGATAGACCCAGCACCTCATGAGAACCAACAGTGGGAAGCCTGGAGGACCACAGATGCTATTGTGGCAGAGGTTACATCAGGAAACCTCAGTAATTTAAGTGCCTCTTGCCGGAAATACAATGAGGGAATGGATGTTAAACTGGACTTGTTTCACTGTATGCAGCGATTTACGAGGGAGTGTGTGTCAGAGCACCATCCTCTGTATAGCTCCTTCTGCCAGTTCCTCTCTTCTGCCTTCTCTGTAGTGGATCAGAGTGATCTGGAGGAACTGAAAAAAGCATACAGATTCTGTGGTATTGAACCTGCTAATCCCACCAAGCAGCACATCAGAGAGCACTGCAGGACAAAAGTACCTCATCCCAGAGAGCTGGTCCAAAGAGTGCAGGACGTCCTTCAACATTTCCATCTTGCAAAGGATCCCAACAACATCTTCCTTTTTAAACCCTCAATGTTAAAATTGTGGTGGATTCAGCGTATACACATCCTTAGAGGCTGCCTGAGTGACCCTGAGGTGAATGGAGGAATCCTCTACAGACATGGTGGAACCATACATCTGAATCATGTGAAGGGTGAAGGAGCTATTGTGCCCATGTGGATCCCTGTCAGATGCACTTCACAACAGGAGGGGTTTCATTTCCATCAGGCCCAGTGGGTAACGGGCAATCGTGTCTCTACTGAGCTGTTCCAGGCTCAGGGTATGACCGGTGAGGCACGTTGGAATTATCAGCGGCTGGTGGACCTGAAACAGCCTGGGTTGGTCCTGCCGGGAGTGTTTGACCCTGTGTTAATAATGGAGTTAAACAGGGCATCTGTGAGGGTGACAGGGCAACCCAAATATCCAGCCTTGTACGTCACCAGCAGGGACACAGGAGAGAGGTTTGGCCTAGAGTATGTGGAGCCAGGCTGTCGACCAGTGCCTCTTGATTTTAACAAAAACAAAAGCAGGAAGACAGACCTAGGTGATGTGGAGATGCAAGAAGAGTTTTCATTTGGCTTTGAGTTCTCTCTTCCATCTCAGGTACTCCTTTAATTGTTATAATAGAGAAAAATACTTTATATTTCACTCACTTATTGCACAAATTTTGCTCAATTTCAGGAATGCTCAGATGATCCCTCTTCTGCTGAGACCCCTCTTGCTGCAGAACCAGAGGCCACCCCACAGACTGTCTTATTTCATTCATTTTCTACACCGAGTCCTGTGACAGTGAAGGAACAAAGTTCTGAGGAATTTATTTTGCATGCAGGTAATTACATTATTGACACAGGCATTCATGTGTGTAGTAACCTGTCTGCCTCATATACAGTATGCACAAAAAGACCCTAATACTTTCAGTAATTTTGACATTTTGTGAATCTCCTTTAGAACTGCCGAGCACACCGCCACTGCCTATTGCTGCTTCTCCTCGTGCAGCTCGCACTGGACCTATTAAGACAGGAGGTCGAGTCTTTGTGTTGGACCACAACAGATGGCCAGAGCCAATGCGAAAAGCCATTGATGGTTTGCTGGCCGAGCACCATGGGAGCAAGGATCTTCTTAAAAAGGTGGATGCAGAATATGCTGCTATGGTACAGAGTGCCTGCGCTGACCCCAACAGCCTTCTACACCCAACCACAAAGCAGCACATAAGCAGGTACATAAAACACCTTGCTAAGAAGAAAAACACTAACGCGTCTCTGAACACCAGCCCGGAAAAGCTCCTTGAGACACAGCAGTTATGGCAGCGTCTTCATTCAGGCAGTGAAACTATTAGTGTTCCAGTGAAAACACTGCCACCTGCCCCCATTTAATCCACCGGCAAAGAGCGTTCCTGAGGCTGTTCCCGTGGACAAGGCAATGCTTGAGAAGATGGTTAAGGACATTGTAGAGAAGCAGCAGGCAGTACAGCATCAACATCAACAGCAGCAGATGCAAAAAACGCTAACTAGATCTTGTTTAGCTTGTGGCCAGCCAAAGTCTCGTTACCTGGGTGATGGCTCCTCAGTACACTTCTTTTATCAGGCTGGTGATGTTAAGTACTTCTACTGCTCCAAGAAAGTATTTGACAAATACTCAGCAGAAGGCTTGACAAGTCCCAGAATGCCTTTTGAAGATTTTTCAACCACTCCCTTCTTTCAGCGTGAACTGGGGACCTTAAAACCGAGAGGGGCAGAGAGGAAGAGGGTGATTGAGGAGAGAAGCATGAGGAAGTCCATAGTGGAGCATCCTACTGGTCGTCTCTGCAGATTCTGCCACCAGCCACTGAAACAAGGACCGAACAGTCCTCATATTCACACTGGTTTCCCTGGAGTGGCAGGCAAATACATTTACTGTCCTGCTTAAGTGTATTCCCTGTATCAGTCTCAGGGAATGACTTCGGAAATGTCATGGAGAGACTTTCAGCAGTCTCCATACTATGTGGCTGAGAAGCAGAGGTGGATCGAGGATAAGAAAAAATAACTTGACTGTGATACATTACACAGACTGGGCATGTCATATCAGACTGCCGAAGATTTTAAGTTTATGTATATATTTAAACACATTGTTACACTTGTATTGGTATTAATACATTTAATATTTATTTATTTCCATTTCTTCATGTTCACTGTAAAGGCGTTGCTTGTGCAAGGTTCTGTTTATCTTTATATATAAATAAACATATTGTTACACTTGTAATATTTATTTATTTCCTTTATTTCAATGTGTTCATGTATGTATGGAAGTGAACAGAGCATTGTAGTGCCCTTCCAAATACACAAAAACAGTTAAACAAGTAATTTAGATACAAATGCTGAGAACACTACCACTGCCCATTCTGATAATGCAGCTCAAAACTGAGAGATTTTTGTTCTGAACCCCAATGAATGGATAATGATAATTGTTTAATTATCCAAATAAAAGCGTAAAAAGTACTACAAATTTGGCACAGGAAGAAAGGAAACCATGATCACCTAATATTCAATTGCATTCTTTAATATTGTTAATAAAAACACATTTTCTTTGTTTTTGGTGCATATTTCTTTTTAAAAACCATTTACAAATTTGTCGAAAATAAAGTGTTGAATGGATCTTTACAAAAAAAGATGACTGATGTTTCTTAAACATGATCAGAATGTTCATTCATTCATTCAATCATTTCAGTTATTCACATTCAAATATTTTATATAAGCCTAAACAAACAATAATAACTAACCCCTATAATAATGTAATTGTTTAATCAGAATATATTTCCATTACATTTTGGACATCATACACAAGTAGTTTTTAATACATTAAGTGCAAAGCATTAAAAACATAATCATAGGCTCATTTGATATTTGTGGCCGAGGTGGGATTCGAACCTCTGATTATGTGTGTTTATTTTACTCCTGCGTACGTCGTCTACCTGGCGCTGGTTTAAAACAGACCACGCAAGCGTTGTACTCATGTTTCAGGAATGATTTTTGGCTTGATTTTGGATAAAAAGCAACAAAAGGTTCTTGTTCGATTTCTGTCTGATTTTGCCCAGTTACGATTCGGGGCCTTTCACGTGTGATGTGAACGTTAAAACCACTGCATAACAGAAACCAGGTCAGCCTAAATAACTGATCAGTGGCATTACGGGTGACCCCAAAAGTGCGAGAAGGAGTGTTCCGCATTAATGACATTCAAGTGGCCCTGCGTCAAGAGACGCGCGTTGTTTCTGCTCGGTATCGATCCCAGGACCTTTCGCGTGTTAGGCGAACGTGATAACCACTACATTACAGAAATACCACAACACCAGTGTACTTTTTGTATTTTTTTATTTCTGTAAGTTTTGCTGCTGGCACACAAAGAGGCAACCCGCTTCCATTCAGGTCTCGACTTGGGACCTTTCAAGTCAGGAGAATGCGACAGTCACTAAAAGAACATAGCCTGTGACATAATATAGGCTGAATTTGACAATCCCAAAATGCTTTCAATCAGGCCGATATGCAGTACAGCTACGTTTTACACCAAAGGCATTTGCTCTGCTTGATGCCAAAACCTGAAAACTGTTTCTGCTCGGTCTCGAACCGAGGACCTTTCGCGTGTGAGTTGAGGTGATAACCACTACACTACAGAAACTCTGACTTTGTGAAAAAAAACTTGACAGTCACAAATTTGAAGGTGTTTAAGGTCAAGTTTATTCAATTAAGACATCTCGAACATTCATCTTAGTGTGGGACTAGTCTTAAGCCTTGTCTACAAAACCGGGCATTGAATACTTAAAGATTTGTTTAGCTTGTAATTATGTTTCACTCTCTGGCTTAAAGCAGTTGATGTTTCTGCTCGGTTTCGAACCGAGGACCTTTTGCGTGTAAGGCAAACGTGATAACCCCTACACTACAGAAACTTGGAAAGCTCATGCGTACCGTCATCTACCTCACGCTGCTTTAAAACAGACCACGTAAGCGTTGTACTCATGTTTCAGGAATGATTTTTGGCTCGATTTTGGTCAAAAGCAGCAAAAGGTTCTTGTTCGATTTCTGTCTGATTTTGCCCAGTTACGATTCGGGGCCTTTCACGTGTGATGTGAACGTTAAAACCACTGAATCATAGAAACCAGGTCAGCCTAAATAACTGATCAGTAGCATTACGGGTGACCCCAAAAGTGCGAGAAGGAGTGTTTCGCATGAATGACATTCAAGTGGCCATGCGTCAAGAGACCGAGGACCTCGCAAAAGGTCGTCGGTTTGAGACCGAGCAGAAACAGTTTCAAGGTTTTGGCATCAAGCAGAGCAAATGCCTTCGGTGTAAAACTTAGCTGCACTGTGTATCGGCCTGATTGAAAGCATTTTGGGATTGTCAAATTCAGCCTCTATTATGTCACAGGCTATGTTCTTTTAGTGACTGTCGCATTCTCCTGACTTGAAAGCTCCCTGGTCGAAACCTGAATGGAAACGGGTTGCCTCTTTGTGTGCCAGCAGCAAAACTTACAGAACTAAAAAATAAAAAAAGTGCACTTTTGTTGTGGTGTTTCTGTAGTGTAGGGGTTATCACGTTTGCTTTACATGCAAAAGGTCCTCGGTTCGAAACTGAGCAGGAACATTGACTGCTTTAAGCCATATGGTGAAACGTAATTACAAGCTAAACAAACCTTTAAGCATTCAATGACCGGTTTTGTAGACAAGGCTTAAGACTAGTCCCATTCTAAGATGAATGTTCGAGATGTCTTAACTGAATAAACTTGACCTGAAACACCTTCAAATTTGTGACTGGCAAGTATTTTGCCAAAGTCAGACAATGCTTGCGTGGTCTGTTTTAAACCAGCGCGAGGTAGACGACGTACGCAGGAATTGTACACGTTTCTGTAGTGTAGTGATTATCGCGTTTGCTTTACACGCGAAAGGTCCTCGGTTCGAAACCGAGCAGAAACATCGCCTGCTTTAAGCCATATGGTGAAACATAATTACAAGCTAAACAAACCTTCAAGTATTCAATGCCTGGTTTTGTAAACAAGGCTTAAGACTAGTCCCAGACTAAGATGAATGTTTGAGATGTCTTAACTAAAAAACTTGCCCTGAAACACCATCAAATTTGTGACTGGCAAGTTTTTTCCCAAAGTCAGAGTTTCTTTAGTGTAGTGGTTATCATTTTCGCCAAACCCGCGAAAGATCCTCTGTTCGAGACGGAGCAAAAACAGTATGCAGGTTTTGGCGTAAAGCAGAGTAAATTTTTTCGGTGTAAAACGTAGCTGCACTGCGTATCGGCCTGACTGAAAGCCTCGTGGGATTGTCTAATTCAGCCTCTGCTAGATCACAGGCTTTGTTCTTTTAGTGACTGTCGCATTCTCCTCACGTGATAGGTCCCTAGTCGAAACCTGAGTGGAAACGGGTTACCTCTTTGTGTGCCAGCAGGAAAACGTACAGAAATCGAAAAAAACTAAAGTACACTGGTGTTGTGGCGTTTCTGTAGTGTAGTGGTTATCACATTCGCCTAACACGCGAAAGGTCCTCGGTTCGAGACCGAGCAGAAACAACACGTGTCTTTTGACGCCGGGCCACTTGAATGCCGTTCATGCAAAGCATTCCTTCTTGCTCTTTTGGGGTCACCCGTAATGGTACTGATCAGTTATTTAGGCTGACCTGGTTTCTGTGATGGAGTGGTTTTAACTTTCACATCACACGTGAAAGGCCCCGGATCGTAACTGGGCAAAATCAGACCGAAATCGAACGAGGACCTTGTGTTGCTTTTGACCAAGATCAAGCCAAAAATAATTCCTGAAACATGAGTACAACGCTTGCGTGGTCTGTTTTAAACCAGCACGAGGTAGACGACGTAAGCAGGAGCTATCCAAGATCCTGTAGTGTAGGGGTTATCAAGTTTGCTTTACACACAAAAGGTCCTCGGTTTGAAACCGAGCAAAAACATTGCCTGCTTTAAGCCATAGAGTGGAATATAATTACAAGCTAAACAAACCTTTAAGCATTTGATGCCCGGTTTTGTAGACAAGGCTTAAGACTAGTCCCACACTCAGATGAATGTTCAAGATGTTTTAACTGAATAAACTTGACCTGAAACACCTTCAAATTTGTGACTGGCAAGTTTTTTCCCGAAGTCAGAGTTTCTGTAGTGGTTATCATGTTCGCCTAACCCGCAAAAGATCCTCTGTTCGAGACAGAGCAGAAACAGTATATAGGATTTGGCGTAAAGCAGAGTAAATTCTTTCGGTGTAAAACGTAGCTGCACTGCGTATCGGCCTGATTGAAAGCCTCATGGGATTTTCTAATTCAGCCACTGCTAGATCACAGGCTTTGTTCTTTTAGTGACTGTCGCATTCTCCTCACGTGATAGGTCCGTAGTCGAAACCTGAGGGGAAAGGGCTGCCTCTTTGTGTGCCAGCAGGAAAACGTACAGAAATCGAAAAAAACTAAAGTACACTGGTGTTGTGTTATTTCTGTTGTGTAGTGGTTATCACCGAGCGCTCTATTCTTCGGGATCTGGCAGGTCGGAAATAGCTTCACATTGGGTCTCATGGTGTAATAGTTAGCACTCTGAACTCTGAATCCAGCGATCCGAGTGCATATCTCGGTGAGACCTCTCATTGGAAGTCCACACTTTTTCGAGGGGGGTACGCCAGGGATTGTTACCGCCCCACTCTTTGACCTTTGTCCTAAAACATTTAAGCTGTCAGGCATGCACAACTGAATTTTATCAATGTTTACGTGCAGGAATAGTTTTGTACTTGTGGAACGAGGAACCACATAGAAGATGGAGGGTCTTTGTAATGATAATGTAAGGCAATGGTAGGTTAATAACTAAGTTTAACTAAACCTCAAGTTAAAGTAGCATTTGCTGCTTTCACACAGACAACAGGCCAACGGTAAACAATGCGCCAAAGCTAGAGAAAGTCCTTCTCCAGTACGGGGATCGAACACACCACCTTTGGCGTTATTAGCACTATGCTGTAGCCAACTGAACTACCGGGCATTGGGTCTCCTCCTTTCACGATCCAGATTGCCATAGTTCCATCATGAGACCTTTTCAGTCACATGACCTGCAGGCATGGGCGTAGGCGCGTTGCTTGGCTTGCAAAATCACCTGTCTCGTAAACATCTTTTCGTACTTGAAAGAAGGTTTTTTTTTTTTACATGTTCCAGAAACACCCAAGAAGTGAACTTGCTCATCACATCCTGCTTACCTGCAGAGTATTGCAACACTGAAGTGATGATGGATTTCAAGCAGTCCTCACAAAAAACTGACTTGTGTGGCAAGTTTCAATTAAAAAACATTTTGTCAAGTTCACAAACTGTTATTGTTGTATCAAAAATGAAGGCTGTGACGGTTTTGAAATAAACCAGTGCGGCCCTCGGTTCCCATACCCCAAAGGTCAAAGGTGACCTCTTCCATGATTCCCATCTCTTCTTAATTGTTTGTTTTCCCCTTTGTTACTTGTCAGTCCCAATCATCCCAAAACCGCTTTTTGGCACGTGGCTTAGCCAATCAAAGCGCCTGTCTTGTAACCAGGGGCCAGTTTTTAAAAGAAATGTATCTGGATCATATTGATACGGATTTGTTAATCCCATGTTTTGCTATCCAGGATCAGCTGATCCATTTTACTTTTATGCCAGTTTTTTCAAGGAATATTGGATTAGATCATTGTTATCCAAATACCAAATTTCAGGTTTACCAAATCCTGTTTATCAAAGCATTAAATGGAACCAACAGTGTAGCCTACTGGCTTTGTTAAGAACAACAGGTAGGCAAAATACCGGTTGCCACAAATAGCCATTGTTTGTTTTAATTGTGAGAAACAGAAATACTGTAATAAACAGAAACATTTTACATTCCTTATTTAGTTAAATAACAAAACAAAAACAATATTATCCAATAAGCAAAAATTATCTACAGGACATATACCACCTCTTTCCATCAATGCCTTTAGATGATGTATCTCTGTCTGTAGTTTTTTCTGCTGCAGTTGGGAAAGCATGATTTCTTCTTTACCCAGTTCAATTTGTAATTTTGCTCTTTCAGTTACCCGTTTCAGAAACAACTCATAGCTGTCACGATCCTGATTTGTAGCTGAGGAACGTTATATGATGTATATATCATCAGTAAACATTGAATTTGTGATCATTCACTTAAAAATAACTTCTCTGATGTTATTTGGTTTGAAAAATCACAACTGAATCCATCCATCTGATGGAATCAGGATTATCCTGTTTTTTTATCAAATAGATCCCAAACCGAGTTTAAAGTTTTGAAAAACTCAGAGGGCAGGTTTGATCTAGATCACATGTAAAATCGGATAACACGATCTGATCTTAGTTCGGAATCCCTCTTTTATTTTTGAAAACCCATTTCCAAGATTGGATCCAATCTGCCATCCGAAATCCCACTGGATTACTTTTGAAAACTGGAAAATCCCCAAAATCCCCAAAAAGTTTTTCAAAAAATGTAATCTGGATCAAATTGATCCGGATTTGGAAATCCTATGTCATGCTATACAGGATCATGTGACCCATCTTACTTTCATTTCAGGTTTTTAAAGGAACATTGGATTGGATCACTGTGATCTAAATACCAAATTTCAGGATTACCAAATCCTATTTACCAGAGCCTTAAATGAAACCAACAGTGTATCCTACTGGTTTAGCAAAGAACAACATGTAGGCAAAATATCGTAGGCCACAAATATCCATTGTTTTTTTTAATTGTGAGAAACAGAAACACTGTAATAAACAGAAACATTTTACATTCCTTATTTAGTTAACATGTTAAATAACAAATCAAAAATAATACTATCAGATATTTTATTATAATAAAATAATTTACAGGACAGATAGCAGCTCTTTCCCTCTGCACTTTTTTCTAGAAGCAACTCATAGCCGTCACCAGCCTGTTTTGTAGCTGAGGGACGTTATATGATGTATATATCATCAGTAAACATTGGTTTGTGATCATTCACTTAAAAAAAACCTCTCTGATTTTATTTGGTTTGAAAATTCACAACTGAATCCACCGTTCTGAGGGGATCTGGATAATCCTGTTTTTTAAATAAATAGATCAAAAACGGAGTCAAAGGTTTTGAAAACCCAAAGAGCAGGTTTGATCCAGATCAAATGTTAGATCGAATTACATGATCTGGTCTTAGTTCGGAATCCCTCTTTTGCTTTTAAAAACCCATTTCCACAATTTGATCCAATCCGTGATCCGAAATCCCATTGGATTACTTTTGAAAACTGTGACCAGGAGATCCTGGGTTCAAATCCCAGCGGTGCCTGGAAACTTTGTGTGATTCCATTGTGATCTTAAGACTAGGGAAACCTAGCCATTGCCTCTTGACATGTAGTTTTACTCATTACACAGTTTAAACTGCAAAATTTTGAAATATTTAAGAGATGATGGATGAGCATTAATCGCCGAAAAAACTGGATGTGTTTGCAACGTGACGTAGTAATAACATTTGGCGTGCAGGGGTAAGAGATATTCTTTAAACGTTGAGGAAAATACTGCACACCTTTCAGTTGCTAGAGATAGGGCTTCAACCTGTCGACTGCCTTCTGCATCAACTTGATACTTTGTCATCATGTTTTGGCCCCTTTCGTTTTTTTCAGTGTCACGTGCTCTGATCGTTCCGGGTGTTGGCGCCGTGGTTTAGCTGGTAAAAGTGCCTGTCTAGTAAACAGGAGATCGTGGGTTCAAATCCCAGCGGTGCCTAGTGTGTGGGCTCTTTGTTCACTACTCCCTTGTCTTTGTAGACTGATTTTTTACTTGCTCTTGCAATTGAGCCCATTTATAACATTATTAACTTGTCAATTAATCTAGGACATGTCCCGGGACCCTTTAAACTGGCTGTAATTAAGCCTCTTATCAAAAAACAAACTTAGACCCCAATGAACTTGGAAGCGATAGACCGATTTCAAATCTCCCGTACTCATCTAAAATACTAGAAAAAGTAGTGTCAACTCAATTGTGTACCTTCCTACAAAATAATGACATGCACGAAAAGTTTCAGTCTGGCTTTAGACCGCATCATAGCACTGAAACTGCGCTCGTTAGAATTACAAATGACCTTCTTATTGCATCAGATAAAGGTAACATCTCACTCTTTGTCCTGCTTGAGCTTAGTGCTGCCTTCGATACTGTAGACCATATAATACAATTAGATCGTTTACACAATTATACCGGTATTCAGGGGCAGACACTAAAATGGTTCAGATCATACTTAACAGACAGATATCAATACGTCCATTTAAATTGGAAATCGTCAAATTTCACGCAAGTAAATTATGGATTACTTCAGGGATCGGTTTTAGGACCTTTGCTTTTCTCCATATACATGCTGCCCCTTGGCAACATTATTAGAAAACATGGAATTAGCTTCCACTGTTACGAAGATGATACTCAGCTATATATCTCATCAAGACCATATGATTCCTTTAAGCTATCCAAACTGGCAGAGTGCATCGAAGACATAAAACATTGGATGACTAGTAATTTCCTTCTTTTAAACTCTAGCAAAACAGAAATATTACTCATAGCACCAAAATCAAGTAAACAGAATATCTCCGACTACAACCTGCAAATTGAAAGCTGCACTGTTACTCCAACAAATACAGTTAAAGATCTAGGCGTTATATTAGACGACAACCTGTCATTTAAAAATCACATCTCAAGTATCACAAAAACAGCCTTCATCCACCTTAGAAATGTTGCTAAATAACGAAATATTGTATGTGTTGCTGACGCAGAAAAGCTCATTCATGCATTTGTGACCTCAAGACTTGACTATTGTAAAGCTCTACTTAGTGGTTGTCCTGAATCATCAATAAACAAACTACAGTTAGTTCAGAATACAGCTGCTAGAGTTCTAACCAGGTCAAGAAAATACGATCACGTAACCCCAGGTAGAAAGAAATTCCGCCAGGTTCAGATGATTGAAATATGCCCATCCCCAACTAGAGATTACACCAGCTGAGACTGACTGAGCATCTCAGCTCCATCTAAGGCAATTACACCACCACCCAAGAGAAATACAACCATCGACCAGCCCAGCTCAGACTATTACATCCCAAACCAAGAGCAAAGACGGACTACTTGTAACACTAATGCTGAAGTTACAATACTTGGTATTTAATGCTAAACTTACATTCCATGTCAGCAGTTTGAAGTTATAGCTGCATTCAGTGGCCTTGATTGGAGGTTGTTGGGTGGGTGTTTGTGGGGGGTGGGGGGGCTCGTTGGTTGTGGGGATTCATCTGCTGGGGCTGTGTGGGTCCGGTTTGGCCTTGTTTTGTGGTCGATGTCGGACAACAGAGGAATAAAGTTACAACATGCCATTACGATTTTCCCTGGATGTTCCTCTGATTTCTGGTGTCGATTGTGAGGTGGGACCCTGTTGAACCTGCACCGTTTTCGGCGAGTGGGACTTTCTGGGTTGCGGATGGTGGGCTCTTCCTCGTGGATGTTTGCTCGGTGGCTTTTGGTAGGGGTCACTGAGTGCAGCTATGACACGCCAGAGGGGATCTGGCCGTTCCGGCTGAGCCTGGTTTCTCCAGATATTTTTTTCTCCATTAATCCATCATTGGAGTTTGGGTTCCTCGCAGCCTTGGCGTGCTCACCGGGAGACTGATTTTATTTATTAATTAGATATTATTTATTAGAATGATCTTGCTCGTTCTATAAACACCATGCACTGTACTGTGTTTTACCTTTTCCTGTTTTTCCTGTTTGCCCCTGTAAAGCTGCTTTGGAACAATACACATTGAGAAAAGCGCTTTATAAATAAACTTCAATTGAATAATTTTGTTTCATAAATCAAACAAAACATGGTTGCTATGTGTATATATACACAAAACTGTGCTTGTAAATCGTTACTTTTGGCAAACCGGTCAATGAGCATGCTAAAATTACCAATCAGGTCAAAGTTTTGCTTCAACTGTCGAATCGAAACTGGAAATCGATAAGAATCGGAATCGATAAGCAGAATCGGAATTCAAAATCGACAAAATACCCAACCCTAGGCATGGAGCCTACTTACCGATTACTTGATACAGATCCCTCTTTTTTTTTCTGCCTTAAAGCAGATGTTGCAATGTCACTGGATCATCTGTTTGTAGGTAGTCTGCAGCTCTGAAGATTTTTTAAAGGTATTTGATCAGTATCATGCATTTTCTGCGTCATCTGAAATAGAAAAAAAGAAAGAAGAAAGAAAGAAAGCTTCATCACAATAGTTTAATTTAAAAATTTAAAAAGAGTTCCTAATCATGCCAATCGTTTTATTGTTTGGCCATTCAATGTCACTTGAGGAGTCAGGTGTTAAAACTCAGAACCAGCAAGAAAAAGTAAATGTATACATTTATAGGAGCCAGCAAGTACTTCCTGTCAACTGCCCACTGTTGCACTTCCTCATCAGACTTCTTTATAGCCTTATAGCCTCTGTTTATGGATAGTCTGAAAAACATAATTAATGGAAAGTCAAACAAAACTCGGGCAATCCTAAATGTATAGGATACTAAGTACGTACAAGTTATCAGTGAACATCAGTCAGATGAAATGTAACCTTCATTGATGAATATTCTTTTATTTATACTTACCTTCAAGTACCGTGTAGACAAGTACCTGTGCAGGTTTCTTTTTTTTCACTCATTCCATCCTCTGGAAAGAAATGTGATCATATCTACTCGTGCTGTAAAGATTACATAATTAAATGTGCATTTTGAGTAGTGGTTAGTCACCAACACTGTAAACCCCAATAAGTTCATAGTACTCTAAACTTTTGCAGAAACTGATTACATAATAACTTTTGAGGTAACTAACTTAATTTTTTTAAGTTTGATTTTTTTTAAAGTTACACTCTTATCAAACTTAAATATTACAAATGTATTTAAAACAAAATGTAAGTGCACCGTGCTTAAAAATATTGTTTAACACTCGCACATTTTTAGTTTCTCAATACTTAATTATTTTATTTAATATTTATATAAATAAAAATCTACTACCTCAAGAAATATACTTGTGTATAACCCACAAGTTAATGAAATTTAAAGAAACTACAAAAAATACTTCAGCTGTACATTTTCTTTTTTCTTTTATTCAGTCTTTACATTTTTTTATACAAACATGTCAAAACATGTCAACAGAATTGTAAAACTTTGTCCTAGCTCAGAGGCGTCTGTGCCATGATGCGCTAAGTGACTCAAGTCACATACTGGTTTCACCACCTACTCTATAGCTGTAAGTGTGTTAACCAGTGAAATAACCTGGTGAAGTATTTAGTTGGAATGAACACTTACGTAGACAGCAAAATTAAACACCTCTGCTCTTGCTACAAATATAACTAACATTTAGTTAAACTCATTTAGTGTATGGTTGTGCGTTTGTGTTTGTGTGTGTGTGTGTACATATGTATCTCTACATATCAAACAGGAACAAGACAATCAGGAACTGAGCATTTTAAAGTGCTTAATATAAAACTTTCTTAAAGCAGCATTAGTAACAGCCATGACCATCAAAGTGCAAATCGAATCAAAAAAATAAAAATAAAAAGTAAATTAATACATTTATCAAAACACGAAATCAAGACAATCAAATCTAGCCTGTTTGTAAAAAACAATAAAAACAAAATATAAAAAAAGCAAGTACAAGCACAATCCATGAGCACTGAAAAAAACACTTACCAGCCTTACTCATATATTTTGTAGTTAGAGCCACACAGGACCAAAAACTGTTTACTTGTTCAACTTCTTCACTAATGGTGGTGCCTGCCCCTGTTTTGTTTTTGCCACCCCACTGCACCTTAAGCATACACACTAGATGTCCCAACCAAAAATATTGAGTTCAAGGACGTCAAACTGGTAAGGAACTTATTATATTGATTTAGAATGTATTTACCACACATTTTGTAGAATGCCCCTTTGGATGCATAACTGAGAGAAATGGCTTCATCTGAGTCATGCAACTCTTACGTCATTCTACATTGACCAGCGTCATAATTCTGGGAAGGTGCGACCTACCGTGTCACCTGTTTAATCGCAACAACATAGAGGAGATCAGCGAGTTTAGTCAGTGGAGGGACAGTGAAGTGCTAGATTTGATCAGCATGTGGGTGAGTGGGAGTGTCTTGACGTGAGAGTGCTTTGGAGATGCGCCGGCAGCTATAAAAAAAGTAGCCCTTGTAGCCCCGATTCAGTTCGAAATGCAATCTGATATGGGCCACATTCCTAAACATAATGTGAACAGCCAAACACCAAACCTAAAGTGTTTATAGGTGTTACACTTCGTAAGTTGAATATGGAAGGCGATCCGCCGGAAGCTAGATATTTCACTATATAAAGTTTTAAATATGGATATTTTTCTAACACAAACACATTGATTCACTTCACAATGGCTTTGTTAACCCAATGGTGCCGTGTGAAGCAGTTTTATGATGGATGGATGGACATTTTTGAGCTTCTCATACCCTCATTCATTCCCATTATAAGGCTTGAAAGAGTCTGAAAAAAATATTATAACTGAATGGATGACTTAAAGGAGGCATGAATTAAAATCACACTTTTAAACCAAGCTTTTGTTGTATAAGAGGGAATCGTATTCATGCGAAAATCATGTAAGTGTAAGAACTGAAAACGCCCTTGTTACTGAGGGCGTTTTCACACCTGTGGATCAATTGCTTTGTTCCGAAACTGGGGATTAAAAAGCTATAATATTGCAGTTTATTTTAGTGTGGATCGCATTTACAGGGCAATATTTCCAAATGGACCAAACTTTATTAATACAAGTCACGCGTGAGTAAACTCTCCTTCGATTGGTCAGAGTGCATCTGTTTATTTTCCGGGATTCGGCTCAAAGATGTCATTTGTCAGGATGGACGGACAGCATTTAGTCGCCATTTTTGTGGCTTGTTTGGTTAATTCTGTTAAATTACTTCATTATTCGAATTTGTGATCGACAGGGTTAGTGCCAAGTATTTGGTCAAGGTCGTAAAACCACACAATTTTGTCCTTTTCTTCCACTGAACTGCGCGTCTTACGTAGCGCCTATCTAATTTTATATATTGTTGACAGAGTTTCTTTGCCCCCGCGCAGAACTGTTCAACCGACCGATTTAATCCCATTTGATTGAAGCGCTCGCTAAACACTTCAAATTTTTGTGTTATTGTGAGTTCTGGAGAGCTGTTCTACAATGTGTTCATCTGACCAAATTTCAATCATATACTTCACTTCTTCCCTGCTTCAAGTGAGACCACGGTTCATTTTGGGAGCCATTAGCAAAACAATCCCTTTTGCGTCACGCAACTTTACGTAACTACCCATCATACATTGTGATACAGTCTGGTTCGTTAGTCTGTTGTGTCGGATGGTTTTCACACATCTTGTTCAGGCGGTCTCTGCGCGAACGTTTTGGGGTGGATCCTAGTGCGATTGCCGTGTTCACATATGCCTAAACACACCGAACCAAGAGAAAAAACGCACCTGGTTCTGAAACAAACCCTTATTTGTGAAACGTCCTGAGATTACATCTGTTATTGATGCCAGGCCCAGCGAACGGCAGGTTCTGGAATGCACCTATCTATGACATTGATAGGTTGAACACCGCCTCCATTGAAAAATATCAACGACTACTTCTCTAGCCTTCATCAAAAGACATCAAAAAACCATAGCAAGCATGGCTTCATGGGTCTGGTTTTAGGTTTAGAACTGTCAAAGAGAGTGTGATAACCATTTGGTTCCTCTGTAGGATATTAACGACTCCTTAGCTTCAAAGCATTGGTGATAAGTCTCTGTCTCATCTCTTATTTAACATATGAGGCTAAGCAGAGAAACTTCTCTGACAAATAGGAACTTATGTGATTTAAACTATCCTTTTCTGTCAATGTATCTAAATGTGTAGGTTGTGTGTTGGCGCTCATGCCATTTTAAGTACTCTGTAACTGTTAGATATGCAAGTTTTAAATTAGGGTTCATTTGATGTATTCATACGTTAGGATGATTCACTGTTCAATGCCTTGCATTTTTCATATGTAACTACACATCTTTGAATTCCCTATATGATGAGCTATGTTATAAAAACATAGTATGCATCATACTATGTCCATAACTAAGTTTAGGTATTAAATGCAAACGCCCCATACTGTCAGAGCTATGCAAACGAGGCGCCATGAGAAACAAAGGTTCTTTCTTTATCATGACATTGGTCCGCAGACCATCTGGGGGCAGTGCAGGTATGCATGTAAAACACCATCTCCGATCCACTTCGGGAGGAGCATTTGGAATTAGGAATTGGAAGATAAATGAAGGAGGACAATCTAACAAACACCCCGGCTTGGGGCTCCCCTCTGGGGAGTCCGAATAGTCCATGGAACTTCAAACTCAGAACCTAAACTCAGCGTTTCAACAGGACTGCATTCTGAAACCATTCAAGAATTCCATCCACACACATAAGGATATTGGTCCAACACCAACAGGGTTGCCAGGTCCAAGAAATATTTCCAGCCCAATAACCCCTCAAAACCCGCCGAAAAGGAATAAAAACTAGCCCAAATTTTTTCCCTCTGTCAAATCAAAGTTTACAACTGCCTTAAGACGTTTCTATTGCCATATTTTTTCATCTGAATGGTTTCCTATGTATTGTATATCTTGTTTTGTTCTGTTGAACACAAAATAAGTTTTGGGATATTTAGGAAAGCAAACAATTCTGGGTCACGTTTGACTACCATTTATTTTTTTCTGCTATGGTAGTCAATGATGCCAAAGAATTTGCAGCCGCTAACATTCTAGCATTTATACAGGTTTAGAAACAACTCGTTTCATAACAGAATTTTCATTTTTGGGTGGAGTGTCCCTTTAAAAATATCCCACGTGCACGTAAATGGACGAGAAACATGTTTTCTCGTCGTAAGACATGCAGAAACTTGGTTAAGAAATACACATGGATACATTTATTGCATAAAGTAAAATGTGTACAAGCACGTCAATGATTTAGTTGTTATAGACTACGTATAGCGCTGATCAAACTTGATATTTGGCAGCCGGAAGAATCAAGTGTTGTACACTCATGAGTGATTTCTTTCATTGTTCCATTCGTGACATTCACCTGATGAAATATTGGTTAAAACATAATTCGGATGTACTGTGTCTTATACCACCGCTAATTTCCTCTTGGGTTGAGCTGAGCTCCCGCGTCCCTCCATGTACTGTAGCCTGCCCCTGCCTGTCAGTTCCCCACACTTTTAAGACCGGGCCGGTCCTTGAGTTGGCAGGTATTCATTCGGAGTGTGAATATACATTAAGAAACTCATCAATTAACATTTATCCTTAGAATATAAATAAACATTTTGGCGGCCGCGGAACATTATGAAAGTAGCCCAAAAATACGCAACCCGCGGCTCCATAATTTTTCCCGCAATTGCATTATCAAAATAGCCCAATTGTGTGGGAAAACCGCGTACCTGGCAACACTGAACACCAATATTGCAAGAATCCGTTTCTAATATATTAGAATAGCTGCGTTAAGAGCGTGCCTCTTTGTTAAAGATGATTTTATTGGTTTTCAGACATGTTTTACCTGCCTCGCGGCCATGGCCTCTCACTCACTCTCTCTCTCATTCTCACTCTCCCTCTCTCTCTCTCTCTCTCTCTCTCTCTCTCTCGCTTCCTAGCGCGTTTGTGTTTCATGTATTTGTTTGTCGTCATTAAGTTTACCATGTAGAGTAGAGTTTAATAAAAACCATAAAGGGATTTTTGATGGGTTTTCTGTGTTCACGCTCACAAACTTGGTCACTTTAACTGTATTTCGATCTATGCTACCTCTGCTCTTAATTCTGTTTGGTAAAGTCACGTTACTTATGATCATGAGATAACATTTGTGTATAAATCATTGATGTATTTGCTGGACAAATACATATAGGATTTTTATCACTATATTGATAATCAGAATTGTAAAATATGTATGTGTGATGACGATTATTATACATATTTTCCTTTGAGCTAAACTAATTCCTTGACTGAAATTGACGTAATAAATAACTGATTTCATGGATGTGATCTTGATAGATCTGGTGGAGAATAATATTTGGTGAGTTAAACTCATCCTTATTTTAAAATGCAGCTAAAATCGCTACAATAACCTTCCTTCAGATTACGACATTAGTAATGCAGGATGAAAGTTTAATTTTAAAGACGTTCCAGCTCATGTGGGAAAAAAATGGAGCGTATGTTCGTTTCATTTCTCTGAGGATTCCTTAGTGAACAAGGCAGAGATCGACATTGGATTTGCGGAATGACTAAAATTAAAAGCAATGCTGTGTCATGAATATTGGATCCAAAAGGAATGGTGGAGCAATCGTATGCGAGTAAAACAATTGTGTACTTTGCGTCACTATTGCTTTGTCAGAGATTCTTGATATGGCCTGAGCACTATTGCACGAGATTAGTTTTACCTGGGGACCTAGTTTTAGTCCTCTAGTTTTGTATTAATTGCAGAGGTTGTCTGTGATTAATTTACAAGCGTTTTCTATCTCTTGGGCGGGCGCTTGTCTGAAGTTTAAAATTATTGGTGTACCCTTAAGCCAATCACATAACGTTTGGTTATGACGTATGTTATGCGCTGTCTCAGCCACCTCGAACTTCCGCTGTAAACACAGGTATGTGGCGAAAACAAAATCATCGAGAGAAATACTCTCAGGCCGCCCTCTGTTCGCTGGTTGGTTGACTGGTATGGAGCCGGAGATAAACGGAGCGATGGTTTGCTATTTCAGACTGAGTACAGAAGCGAAATTAATTTGAGCGGAAGTACGAAGTCTGACGTATTCAAGCTATTTATTTGAGGTGCTGTGTGATATCCATAAGTAACTGAGTCTCCTGTTTGTTTATTTATCATTGAAACTCGCGTAACATTTGAGACCTACTGATGTGGGGGTCATTTATAAATCACAGGAGGTCCCCAGATAATACTGATGCCGTGCGAAAACTGTGAAGGGATGCTAATGTGTAACCTAACGATACGTCCCTATCCTTATTCCCCGAATGCTCCAACTACGCAAACTACTATCCAATCAAAGCAGTGGGCGTTTATTTATTAAGTCTTCAATGTGGCACGCATATTAAAACTGAACGTTTGTAGAGCAGGCCTCAATACCCGTGTAGAAAGTACATTAAAGTACAGAAAACATTAAATTCTATTAATTTCAGAAAAACTTACCAACAATCTATTTGAAGTATTGTTAAGAGAATATATGATTTCAAATAAGATTATCATACGTTACAGATTACTGATATGAAAATAAACAATAAATGACATGTTGACAAAATTAAATCCTTTAAAGGGATAGTTAACCCAAAAAAGACAATTCTGTCATAATTTGATCAACGTAAAGTTGTTCTTAACCTTTGCTCAGATGAACACAAAGGAAGATATTTTGAAGAATGTTTGTAGCCAAGCAGTTCTAGGCCACCATTGACATTAATATAAAATACTAAGCAAGTCAAAGCTTCCCAATTATTGTTCGGTTACAAACATTCCTTTAAAAAATATTGCTTTGTGTTTAGTAGAACAAAGACATTTATACAGTTTTGGAACTTGTGGGTGAACAAATGATTACAGAACTTAAACTTTTAGGCGAACTATAAATTATGTTCCATTCCATTCCATTCTCTACCGCTTATCCGAACTACCTCGGGTCACGGGGAGCCTGCGCCTATCTCAGGAGTCATCGGGCATCAAGGCAGGATACACCCTGGATGGAGTGCCAACCCATCGCAGGGCACACACACTTACTCATTCACTATAAATTATGTTAAATAAGACAAATTTATTTTCTGAAATAAAATATTTGTAAAACGCCATTCTTTTATATCTCTTGCTAAAGACAAAGGTATTTTTTTTAAATTATGATGGTAAACAAATAGTTGGTTGTTCCCATTTACTTCTCTAGTAGTTTCAGTAGCATTGGTCAGTGAGTACTAGCAACAGTTTTTTTTATTTTGTTGGTGGCAGCCCACCCCTTTGAGAAAACCTTCAACAAAAGTGAATGAATTTCGTTATTTCAGATTTTTCTTCTATTAATGTGTTCTCCAAAAGTACTCAATCATGCCAACGTGACATTGCATAATGGTGAGTAAATTAGAAAAATATTTAGGTGAAAAGTCCTTTTAATGCATTGAAAACCAAAAGACGACTTACTTGAGGCTCACAAAAGAGGGCAGGCCAATGTTCAAGCACATCACTGATTGCAGGTGCGGACACTCCAATCTCTTTACTAAGCGTGAAAGTCAGGTCCATATTTTGTGCCAGATTGGATGATCTGGGTGTTTTCATCTTCATTTCATCTAGAAGTTCTTTACAAACCAATTTAAGGCTGTCATCATTATGTCCTTCCGGAAAGTTTTTCAGAAAGTTGATTTCACATTTATTGGCCTTTTTTATGTGTTTTCATGATGGGATTCCTTTCAGGGTTCTTCATTCCTTTCCTTCCTCCATTAATGGTTACATCAGGGTATCCCATGTTTCTCATCTTGGATCTAAAATTGGCCATTTTGAATTTGAGACTGTTCTTCCACCCAACCTTGCCCGTAGATGAACCACTATCCCAAAGACATGGATGCTTATTTACCAGACCAGTAGCAAACCATGTATAGTCATCATTTGTTGAATAGGCTTTGAAACTGAACATGGTTTCAGCCATTTTTCCAGGATGTCATGCTTTAGTTCTTTGGTTAGTTTGAGGTTTGTGCTGTCCTTGAGGCAGGTCAGGTTGCCCTGTCGCAGGGAGGATTTAACATCAACTCTGAAGGAAGGGTTCTCAAATTATTTTGAACATTGCATTTTCCTTTCATGTGATGACATTTACATTTAGACATTTACATTTAGTCATTTGGCAGACGCTTTTATCCAAAGCGACTTACAGGGACAACTTATTACAGGGACAATCCCCCTGGAGCAACATGGAGTAAAGTGTCTTGCTCAAGGACACACTGGTGGTGCCTGCTGGGATCGAACCAGCAACCTTTTGATTTACCAGTTCAGTGGTTTAACCCACTAGACCACCATCTCCACTGTGATGAGGTAAAAATAATCGCAGTCTCGGCTGTGCTTGCAGAATCATCCAGTACTTCCTCTCGATCCAATAGTACTAGTTCAATTATAGAAATAATTTTCAGTATAGCTCTTTCTTGAAGCTCTGATATGTGCGTTAGATTGCAAAGTGCATTCCCAATGTCCTGATCTTCATACTGAAGCGGAAAGTTGTAATTAAGCCCCAAACTCTCTTTTAAAGCAACAACAAAGTTGTCAACTGAATCAGGCTTCATGACCAGGGAGACCTTCCTTATGTCCCCTTATGTCAGCATAACTCTTAGGAGTGTATTCTCTTGAGAAGACATCTAACAATTAAAACAAAGTAAACACTATTTTACCTCCCTTGTACAGACACTTTCACATCCTAGAAAGGTAGGAAAGACATTGTTAAAGTGACTCCAGTGGTTGAATCATAATTTTAACAAGGGACAAGAATACTTTTGTGTGGGAAAAAATATATAAATAAATAATGACTTTATTATTAATTTATAATAATTTTTTGAATAAAGTCGCTATTTCTATTTTTTGCACACAAAAGTTATACCTTCATAAAATTAAGGTTGAAGCACTGTTGACACATGGACTATTTTAACAATGACTTTTCTACCTTTCTACCATTCTGGACTTGAAAGTGTCAGTTTATTGCTGTCTTTAGAGGGAGGAATCACCACTCAGATTTCATCTAAAACATCTTAATTTGTGTTCTAAGGACTTACGGGTTTTGAATATGTTGTGGCGAATCGGCCTTACATCTCAGAAAGAAATCTCAGAGACAAGGGTTCCAGATGCCAAGAGTTGCCAGAGCCTCCTTGCCTCTATGCGACAAACCAAACTTCCTTATTGAATATTTTGTGTGGTGTACCTGCAGTTAAGATAAGCTGTTTGTTATTCATGCAGGTGTTCAAGAGCTCAAACTTATACATAAGGCCCAATATTATTTCATAAGAATACATGAAACCTATAACTAAATATATGTATCATTTTATATAAGAAAACTCAATACTATAATAGAAAAACCACCATAAAAGACATGAGGGTGAGACATTTTATTTTTGGGTGAACTAACCCTTTAAGATGGAATGGCCATAAATACCACATGAAGTTGGATGAAAACTTTAGGACTTCACTGCAACCAAAACTAGACTAGAGAAAAAAGAGAGAGAAAAGGAAAAACATAAAACATTGGACCATTCGCTTAGCACAAGATATAACGTTTAGGTGTCACAACCTTCCTGCCATTTAGAGTGTAACATGACAGAGGGAAAACCTCATTGAATCACAAAGAGGGAAGTAACATGGTTGCTGCCAAGTTCAAATGCTGAACAGCAAGCTTATATAGCAAGCTGACAATTTACAGACAAACAGAATCTGAGAGTTCACTGCTACAATATGTGATATAATCTTGAATTCTGGGAGACCAGAGCATGACCCGGCAGAGATGACTATATCTGCACGGTATTCAATTCCATCAACTATCACAGAGTAAGCAATCAGCACTGTCTTTAGCTGTCGTGTAATTTGATTGAACACCTGCTGAATATGATCCGGAAATGATGAAACCAATGCGATTTTGACTTAGTCCATTTCAATTGATGGTCTTTGAAATGAGCTAGAATCCAGATGGTATGCCATTGTAACCCTGCTACGAGTAAGTACACAATCGGTTCGTTTGAATTACAGTGTATGAGGAAATTCAGAACACCCAAGAAGTAACCATTCACTGTAGATGCCCAAAATCAGAGACAACCATTGGAACGTGTTTACAGTTATAACTTGTATTAAATTCAACAATGAATTAAACAACAATCAGATGAACATATAGGTGTATTGTGCTTATGTTATCAGTGTAAGTGTATTTCTTGGTGGTTAATTATCAGCCATTGTCCATTGAAGTCCACGTTGCTGAGCTCAGATTGGGTTTTTCCAAAGTTCAAGAATTCCAAAAAACTCTATATCAATAGAAGTTCCAGCAAGGAAAGATAATCCACGGATTGCAAAAACATGTGATGCACAGTCCTATCACAGCACTTGAAGGTTAGGAGTTGACATCAACAATTTACAACAATCAACAGGAGGCTCGCCATCTTCCATCCGGAAGAGAATTCAAGGGGGGATCAAAAGGGGATAAAAAATCCTGGCGTACATTGAAAGAGGCACATAATATTATTCTCAATTTAGTATACATCAGTATGTCATGAACACTGTGTTAATGCATATTATTAGCATCAAGTAACTCAACATTGAAATTTAACAATGACTGAGAATGATATGCATACATGCATATATGTGTATCCCACATATTAAACAAGTGACGTGTGACGGAACAAACCACACCTGCTCCAGGCGGGCCTCGAACCGAGTCGTTTCTGCATGGGAGTCGGGCACTCTAGCGAGGAGGCTAAAGACTGCAGTCTCTAGCGTCTGTCGCTAGAGAGTCCTTGAGACAGAGGAGTGAGGTTTACATACTTGCACAGCACTTCACTGGCTTGACTCTGTTACATTCACCCCCTAACCCTCACTCCCAATCCGGGTCACGGCACCAATGTGACGGAACGAACTACACCTGCTCCGGGCGGGCTTCGAACCGAGTCAGTTTTCACCTCATTCAATCCCCTGAATTCCCCATGATCTTGGGCCACCCCTGGCTCCTCCATCACAGCCCACACTTCGATTGCACCACTGGTACACTGGAGTCCCAATGGACTGCCTGCTTGACACAAACTCTTCCCAAACATGTCATTGAGTCTCAAGAAACCCCAGATATCTCCCGGGTCCCATCCCAGTACCATCATCTCAAGACTGTGTTCTCTAAAAGAACAAGGTTTACTTCTCTGCCACTTCACCGGTCATATGACTGCGCCATCGACTTACTTCCGGATAGCTACCCTCAAAGGTGCAGAATATTTTCTTTGTCATCCCCCGAGCATCTGGCCATGGACAAATACATCAATGAGTCTCTCGCAGCTGGCATAATACGCCCCTCCACCTCCCCTGCAGGCCCTGGATTCTTCTTTGTGGGTAAGAAGGATGGTGGCCTCGGGCCATGTATCGATTATCGAGGACTAAACAAGATTACAGTCAGAAACCGCTATCCCTTACATCTGATGGCCACAGTGTTCGAGATCCTACAAGGGGTATACATCTTCAATAAACTTGACTTGCGCAACGCGTATCACCTCGTGCGTATCAAACAGGTGGATGAAAGGAAAACGGCCTTCAACACCCCGACTGGTCACTATGAATATCATGTCGTGCCTTTCGGCCTCACCAACGCCCCCGCGGTGTTTCAAAACCTCATCAATGACGTCCTCAGAGACATGCTTAACCTGTTCGTATTCATCTATCTAGACGATATTCTCATTTTCTCAAGTTCTCTGCAAGGGCATGTCTGCCACGTCAACAAGGTTCTGAGATGCCTGCTGGAAAACCACCTTTACGTCAAAAGAGAATTCGGTTCAATAAACAAAAATAGAAAGAGTGAGAGTTCTGCTCACAAAACAAGGTTTAAAACTGTTCCCTCCTCCATATTATGTAGCAGTTTTAGCTGCATGTCATAATAAGGATGAGCTTAGCTCAACAAATATGTTCTCCACCAGATCTATCAAGATCACATCCATGAAATTAGCTGTTTAAAATGTCAATTTCAGTCAAGGAATCAGTTTAGCTCAAAGGAAACGTATAATAATCAGAACCTGTACATATTTTAAAATTTTTGATTAGCAGTATAGTGATAAAAATCTCCAAGTATATGTCAAGCAAATGCATCAATGATTTTATACACTTTATCGTTAACTCATAGCCATAAGTAACGTGACTTTACCAAACAGAATATAGAGCCGAGGTAACATAAATCAAAACACAGTTTAAGTGACCAAATCCTATTAGAAAAAGCCAATGAACCATCATGAGGGAATACATGGTTATTTAATGAACAAACTCTTCAAACAATTAGGTCTCGACATACTGTATAAAAGTTCAGTCATACTAAATAAAGTGAAATGACACAGGGAATAAGTATTGAACACATGAAGGTAACAAGGTGCAAAATGGCATAGAAAGCAGGAGATCACCTGAAATCTATCAGTATTGAGAGAGAAACCCTGCCCCCTATCAGTACTAATTGATATCAGCTGCTTTAGTCCTAATTGATGGCCTAGAAAGGCTTCTCATTACCTACAAGGCACACAGGAAAGACTTCATGATGGGTAAAAGCAAAGAACTCACTGTAGATCTTCGTAATCTAATCGTTGAAAAGCATTTTGATGGGAATGGTTATAGGCGCATTTCCAGAATGCTGAATGTTCCTTTGAGCCCTCTGGGGGCCATTATCCGGAAATGGAAGAGCATCAGTTCACTATAAACGGGCCACAATCAGGTGCTCCACGTAAGATCCCTGTCTGAGGAGTCCAAAGAATAATCAGGAGAGTTCTCCAAGAGCCAAGAACCACTAGGGCAGAACTTCAGGAAGACCTTGTGTAACAAAGGAAAGCTAGTGTAGAGCTGTGCAGTATGTAAACCTCACTCCCCGGCCTCAAGGATGCTCTAGCGACAGACGCTAGAGACTGCGGTCTTTAGCCTCCTCACTAGAGCGCCCGACTCCCATGCCGGCCCGACCCGGTTTGAGGCCCGCTTAGAGTGGTGCGGAACGTTCCGGTTACACTTGCATCAGCAGGTACTGTTGTTTCAAATAAAACTATAAGCAATGAACTGAACCGCCATGGCACGCTCACCCCGCAAGACTCCATTGCTGAACAAAAAGCATGTTGAGGCTCAGTTAAAGTTTGCGAAAGAGCATTTGGAGAAGCCTGTGGATTATTTGGAGACTATAGTATGGTCAGATGAAAGCAAAATTGAACTTTATGGAAGTCATTCTACACACCATTTTTGGAGAAGAAATGGCACTGCCCACCACCCCTAGAACACCATACCAACAGTTAAGTTTGGGGGTGGACGCATTATGGTTAGAGGCTGCATTTCAGCAAGGGGTACTGGCAGACTTCATATTACTGAAGGCAGGATGAAGGGAGAAATGTACCGGGACATTCTGGATAAAAATCTGCTGCCATCTACCAGAAAGCTGAAAATGAAAAGAGGGCGGACATTTCAGCAAGACAATGATCCCAAACGCCAGGGCCAAGGACACAATGAAGTGGTTTCAAAGAAAGAAAATCAAGCTGCTTGAATGGCCCAGTCAATCACCTGACCTAAATCCCATAGAAAATCTATGGAGAGAGGCAACAAAAGCACATGAAAGTCGCATCGAATAGCTGGAGAGGATGTGCGCACGACTGGAGAATGACTGTGAACGGCTCAGGGAAAAGACCAGCGATTTAGAATCAAGATCTCAACGGCAAAATATTCGGATTGTCGGCATTAAAGAAGGTGTGGAAAATGGTAGACCTACAGAGTTTGTGACGAAACTTCTGACACGGGTACTGGGCGAGGAGAACACGGATAATCCAGTCAAAATCGATAGGGCGCACAGATCACCACAGCCTCCGAGAGAAGGCCGTTCATGGGCGTTCATTGTCAGACTTCATCATTATCAAGTGAAAGAACGCATATTGCGCCTGGCGAGGTCGAAACCCTTGGAATATGACGGTCGTAAAATGCACGTGTTCCCGGATCTAGCAGCGGATGTCTTAAAACAGAGACAAAAGTTTGACAACATACGGAAAAAATGCAGGGAGCACGAAGTGAGACGTGGCTTTTGTTTTCCATCAAAGTTTATGGTGACTGTAAGTGGCAAGGAAACGAGGCTCTTTGAATAACCGGAATCGGCAGAGGTTTACCTTAGAGGCGCTCTGGAAAACTGGTGAAATTGAGGAGTGGCTCCTTTAACACTGTGGACAATAACAGTTAACAAAAATTGTATATTTGAGTTAGTGGTAGACTACAGGGTTTCTGTCTGTAGATCAGTGGTGAGCTGTCTCGTAGACAGAATGCCAGATTGCATCGAGGGTGAGTTGATAGATGCAAATGTTAATAGTGTGGGGGAGGGCATCTATGTTTGTAAAACGGGATGCTACAAAAGTGGGAGGAGGGGGGTTGTTAATGCAAATGGGTTTTTGTTCTTAATTAACAAAGTTCGAGTTCATGGGTATAGCAGTGCATTTGAGTTACATTAAAAAATGAGTAACAGTACAAATAGTAAGGGTGACGGCCCATTGAAACTTTTAAGTTGGAATGTAAGGGGACTAAACAATCCAGTGAAAAGAGGGAAAGTGTACTCCCATCTCAAGAAACTGCAAGCGGATATTGTGTTTCTTCAAGAAACGCATATTAAGGCAACCTCAAAATTTAGTATTAAGGCTCCGTGGATGTCACACGTGTACCAATCGAATTTCTCTACCAAAGCGAGGGGTGTGGCGATCTTGATTAAAAAACAATTCTTTTTATATATATATAAACAATTAAAGATATAAATGTCAGATACCTGATTGTATGTGGGGAGATAAACTCCTTACCTCTCACCTTGCTGAATATATATGGCCCTAATTTTGACGATCCTCCTTTCTTTCAGAAAGTCTTTAAAATTGTACCAGATTTTTTGCATTCACAAGTCATTATGGCCGGTGATTATAATTGCGTGCTAAATGCTAAGTCAGATACTCGTCCTCCTCGGACCACAATAAGTAAATCGTCAAGTATAATAAATAACTACATGAAAAAGCTCAATTTAATAGACTTCTGGAGGGCTATGCATCCTGCAGATCAGGATTTTTCATTTTATTCTTCTGTTCACAGAACTTTGATTGATTTTTTCCTTATAGACTCCAGGTTATTGCAATATGTAGTTTCGACACAATATCACACCAAGTTAATATCAGACCATGCCCCAGTGTCTCTTAATTAAAAATAAAAAAGTGCAGGGGAACCTACACCTGGATATTCGACAACACGCTGTTAAACGACAACAAATTTTGTGAATATTTATCAAGTAAATTAATTAATTTCTTAGAAAATAATGATAAAGGGGATGTATCTGATTCGGTTTTATGGGAGACAATGAAAGTAGTAATTAGGGGCGATATCATAGCGTACCAGTCCAAAAAGAACAGGCAAGAAAGAGTTAAACTGACTGAAATCGAGGAGCGAATAGACGAATTGGAAAGGGACTGTAGATCAACAAGTAGCGAAGCCACTCTCAAAAAAATAATAGTCCTACGAAGCGAGTATAACTCAATACTTTCAAAAAAGATATTGAAGAAACTTTCTCGCATGAAACAAAGAATATTTGAAATAGGTGAAAAAAACCCAAAACTGCTTGCCCGCCAGCTGAAACAGGATCAGGCAACACGAGCAATACATGAAATTCGAGCGACTAACGGAAACATCGTTGTTGATCCCAAGAAGATCAACCATTGCTTTGCAGGATATTACAAAGATGTCTATAACTCAAGGTGTGAAGCAGTCCAACAAGCCATAAACGAGTTCTTTTCCCAGTTGAACCTTCCTTGCATTAGCACTGAAGCGAAGCAGGCTCTGGATAAAGAGGTTACACTCGAAGAATTACATGAAGTAATATCACAATTACCTAACAACAAAGCCGCTGATCCTAATGGTTTTAGCGCGGAGTTCTACAAGAAATTAAAAAATCTGTTGATACCGATGCTACACCGTCTGATAAAAAATGCTAAAATGGAAGGCAAATTCCCACCAACAATGTATAAAGCTAATATAGTATTAATCCCAAAACCGGGTAGAGACAAATTAAAGATGTCATTTTATCTTCCAATCTCGCTCATTCTGTTGGAATCCAAGATTATAAGCAAAATTCTTGCTAATAGATTAAAAAAACACATTTGCTCCATTATTCACAAAGATCAGACAGGTTTCATGCCCAACAGACATATATATTTCAATCTAAGAAGGCTTTTTAATATCGTGTATAACAAGAAAAACTCTAAAACCTGTGTAATATCACTGGACGCTCAGAGAGCTTTTGACCAAATAGAATGGAAATATATGATGGCTACATTAAGTAAATTTGGATTCGGTCCAGGATTTATTAAGTGGATTGAAATAATTTATGCATATCCAACAGCCTCCGTAATTACCAACCAGGATGTCTCAAACTCATTTAAACTTTTCCGCGGTACACGACAGGGATGCCCCTTATCCCCCTTTTTATTTGCAATTTCTATGGAACCATTAGCCACTATTATCAGGCAACATCCTACTATTTCTCCAATTACAGTGTAAGGCAGACCTCAACATATTTCGCTTTATGCGGATGATGTCCTTTTATACATTAAGAATCCTGAACCATCTATCCCTCCATTACTTAAGGTTCTCGACCAATTTGGAAGGCTTTCTGGATTTACAATAAATTGGGAAAAAAGTGAAATAATGCCCATCTCTGATGATATAGATAAAAAGTTCCTAGAAAATGTCAAATTTAAAGTTGCAAATCACTCTTTTAAATGCTTAGGTATAATTATAACTAAGAACCCTGACACGCTATTAAAATTAAATTGGAAAAAGAAAATTGAACAACTTAAAGACAACATTATTTATTGGAAAACTCTCCCTATGTCTATGGTTGGCAGAATCAATGCCATTAAAATGGTAGCACTTCCAAGATTTTTATATGTCTTCCAGGCAATTCCTTCCTTTATTCCCATTCTCTTTTTTTAAGCAACTTGAATCTATCATATCTAGTTTTATTTGGGCCAACAAAACTGCTAGGATTAGCAGAAAACATTTAAATAAAACAAAAGGTGAAGGAGGATTTAGTCTATCTAATTTTAAATTGTATTATTGGGCAGCTAATTTAAATGT
Source organism: Triplophysa bombifrons (assembly GCA_029783895.1). Lineage (NCBI taxonomy): Eukaryota > Metazoa > Chordata > Actinopteri > Cypriniformes > Nemacheilidae > Triplophysa > Triplophysa bombifrons. Next base: position 16,122,208 of record CM056449.1, read on the forward strand.
TCTGATGTGGTGGAGGAAAGTTGGGTCTATTGATCCAGAAAACAAGCCAGAATGGCTGAAAATCGAAGAAGCTTTTTGTAATAAGACTTCCCTCCCAGCCTTTCTCAATAGTAAAGACAAAATAAATAGCACTAATCTTAATGGAAATATAATAATTTCTAATTCATTTAAAATGTGGAAACAGATTAAGACACATCTGAAAATCCCAGATATATATCTAGATACCCCAATATGTAACAATCATACTTTCCCCCCTGGATTATCTGACGTGCTTTTTAATCATTGGAAGCATAAGGGGTTAGCAACGATTGGAGATCTTTATAAAGAAGGTACCTTCTACTCCTTCGAACAGCTTAAACAACAGTTCTCTCTCACTCCTACAAGTTTCTTTCGCTACTTTCAGGTCAGAGACTATGTCAGGAAAAACATTGCTAACTTTGAAACGCTTAGTGCAAATCCCATTTTGGAGGTAATTGTTAACGTTACTCCAGCGGAGAAGGGAAATGTGTCTCTGTTTTATAATTTATTATTGGGGAAAATAGATAGTAATACGGATGCAATAAAGGGTGAATGGGAAAAAGAATTTGGTAGCAACATTCCTGACGATGTGTGGAATGATTGCTTGCAGAATGTTCATACATTTTCTGTAAATGCAAGACATCATTTAATCCAATATAAGATAATACACAGGCTTCACTACTCCAAGACAAAACTTCACAGAATTTATCCGACAATTTTTCCTTTATGTAACAAATGTAAAATGACGGACGACACATTGTTTTATTCTTTGTGGGCTTGCAGTAGAATACAGCCATTCTGGGATCGTATTTTCAAATTTCTCTCAAAGGTATATTCTACAAACATGGAACCTGATCCTTACATTTGTATATTAGGAGCAGAGAACGGCTGTAGTGAATGTCACCAATCACAGGCCATATCGTTTTGTATGTTGCTTGCAAAGAGACTTCTACTACAGATGTGGAAATTAGATTCTGTTCCCACTTTTGAGAAGTGGATCAGAGATTTGGGAAATATGTTGTATTTAGAAGAGCTGAGATTTACTTTAAGCAATAAAATATCAACCTACAATAAGATATGGGAATAATTTAAAGTGCACTTACAAGAAGACTGAAATGATGCGCAGAGTTTGTTTGTCGTTTGTTTTTTCCTTATTTCTTCATTTCAATTAAAATCTGCGGCCGCTCACCAGGAAAGGTGAATATTCTGTACTCTTACCTTATTGCTTGTTAATGTACTCTATTACGCGAGCTGAATAGACCTTTTACCAAAATTGTCGGAATGTGGGTGGGGGGCGGGAATGTCATGTAATACGGTAAAATGTTAATATCATTGTTTGTTAATCAGGAACAGGCGTTAAAGTGTAATAGTATTTATGTTTGTACCAGCAAAAGGCACTGTACATGTAAGTTGTGTTTTACTTGTGTGATGAAAAAAAAATATATATATAAAAAAAAAGTATGAAATAAAGTGTGTTCAATACTTATTCCCTGTGTCATTTCACCTTATTTATTATGACTGAACTTGTATACTTAAATATTCAGATTTCTTTTTATGAATTCAATATTTGGCTTGATGGCTACATCTGGTGGAAATTTTGTGTCAATAGCCCACTTTGAAATCCCCTTACTGATAAAAATGCTGATGTGTCAAATACTTACTTTCCCCGCTGTATAATATTGACCCTTGAGGAAGAATCTGATAAATCCGCATGAACAACCCCGGAGGGAGAATATCGAATATCGGCTTGAACGGCCCCGGAGGAAGAATCTGATAAATCCGCTTGAACAACACCGGTGGGAGAATATCGAATATCCGCTTGAACGGCCCCGGAGGAAGAATCTGATAAATCCGCTTGAACAACCCCGGAGGAAGAATCTGGTAATCTGCTTGAACGACCTCACCGGAAGAGATGGATCCACTAGGGAGAACTCCTTCGAGCCGTAAACCCGCAAACCCAGCTAGATTTTTTCCTTTCAAAAATGTTCTGAGAATATTACCAAGCAATGTTGCATTACTGTTTTAGCGGGTAGCGCCAAGAACGTTTATTTGAATGATAGGAAAACATTTTCAAAATACACTCTAAGCACGTTAAGTGGTAACATGTTGGGAACATTATAATTTAACTTTCTTATAACGTTTTCAGTGGATAGTTTTATTGTATTTCCCAGAACGTTTATTTGAATGACAGGAAACATTTTCAAAAAACATTCTTGACACATTTAGTGGTAACATTTTTGGAATACTATACATTAACATTCTTTTAACGTTTGTGGCGTGTAGTTTTCAAAAACATTCTCACTTAAGGTAGGTTAACATTCTCTAAAAACATTTCAAAAATGTTTAGTGATAACATTTGTTATAACATAATTCGCTAACATTATTTTAATGTTTTCAACAGGTAGTTCTATTTATGTTCCCAGAGAACATTATGCCATCCAGACTTTTTTTAAATATACATGCTTTGATAACATACACAAATATGTTTACACAATGTTGAATTGGGAGCTGGGTCTATACTAAGCAAGCTATGATGACTTTCACCTTGATATTATGCCGATGTATACCTACCTTAATTGCACCGTAGGGGGCGAGAATGAGATTTTTCAACTTGCGTTATACACGTCATTCGCGCCGCCTCATCATCTCATAACCATGGCTTCATTCGCGCAGCAAGTAGGTCTATTGCCTCTTTGCATTGACTTAACATGTAAATCGCTCACGCTTGACGCGCCATTCGCGTTTGGTCTGAACACAACATAACGTTACTGTGAAATTACCACATCAAACGTGACGTGCTAACATGGATGCAGCTATGAAGTCGCCGGGTTTGCTTCAGGGATTATTTTTAAGATGCTTCCCAATGGAAACCTCGACAAGACTAAGGTTGTTTGCACCTTGTGCAATGTGTAATTGGTTTACTGTATGGAATTGGTTTACATACAGTTGGTTTTAAAAAAAAAAACTTTCTCTCAACAGGTAGTGGTCTAGCTTTAGTTGAAACCAGTAACTTTGTATTGGCACCTAATGTATTATGGCTCCTGTACGACATATGGCTTGTTGCTCCCTAACTCTCTGTAAGTCGCTTTGGATAAAAGCGTCTGTTAAATGACTAAATGTAAATGTACTGTAGGAGCTATTCCAGTCTCAAGTACCACCTAAACGCAAAGCATCCCTTAGCTAATGCGGAAGTAAACACAAGTACATCTTATTGAACATAATTTAATTTTCATCACAAATTATCATAGTAGCTGGAGGAAGGAGGTGAAGGGCACAGCTGGCTCGGGGTTGGAGGCCTCCGAGGATGACCCCCATGACTCGCGCCTTCCCCGTTTGCCCACGAGGCTGGTGGACAGTGGAGAGGGTGTAGAGGTTGAGGAGGATTGTGCAGAGTCTCCCAAGGTGGGGGTGCCTACAACGCAGTCCTTCAGGATCGTGACCAGCTCCGTGGAAAATCCACCCTAGAGGGATCCCTGGACAACCCTCGATCCAGCAAGGTCTGGAGAGTGTCCACAAAACCCAGGGGTCTCAGCTGGCGCATCTCAGCGGGTCCTAGGAGCTCATCAAGGAAACTATTAAAAATCACCTTTAGTTCTGATTCATTTTGGCTCCTTCATTATGTTAAGGATATGACAGGGGAAAACCCAATTGCAGGCAGACACAGGGATACTCATCAAAAAGGCAAATTAAAACCCACAAGGTTTTATAAAACGAGGGGGAAAACAAGACAGGATAACTATAAACCAAAACAAGGACACGGACTGAGGACAATACTTGAACTACACTACAAAACACGACGAAACAGGAACAAGGCAAGACAAGGTAATTTACAGGCAATATACAGACAATATGCTAGGTACAAAGACTCACGCTACAAGGTACAGCATACAAACACAATGAACGAGCACAGGACAATGAACACGAGGGTGTTTTAAAGGGGAGACAGACAAAGGTTAATTAATAAGGACCAGGTGTAGGGGATGAAACACTGATGGGAAAGCTAACGAGGCAAAAGGGCAGGAAACACCGACGAGACACGGAGAGAGAGTGAGAGGATTTCTAAGGTCCAACCTCTCTCTCCAAAAAGAACCTTAGACTATGTCATGGCTCCGCCCCAAGACCAAGAATAAACAAGACAAGATGGCGGAACCATCACAGAATTGCCGACAGCCTTTATACCCAGGCAGTTAACCTGCTGAACAAACACTGTTCCCCTCTCCCCTAGCCAACAACTTAATACAAGAATATACATCATTACTGGTCATTACTGTTCCTCTACTTCTACCTCATAGACTATTTTTTATGTCTATCTCGTACTTATTAACATATGGGGATATTGTTGATGATGTTGGACATTATAACGTTTACATTCTCTCTATTTGCACTTTAAGGAACTGCACTGTCAATTAAGGCTCTAATGTAATCTCATAATAATGTAATAATGTTACAAACAATGACAATAAATTATTTTTATCTATCTATCTGTCTGTCTGACATATCTATGTGTATGTCTGTCTGCCTGCCTATCTATCCCTCTATGTCTTTCAGCTTCCTCCTTGACCACAGAATGTTTAAGTAGAACCTCAACTTATTTATTTGAATGGGGGATGAGTGCCAGGGTAGTGCCCATGTGTGCCGGGGTCCACCAACCCACTATTTGCACGCTGATCCATTATGGTCAACGATTTGATATTTGACCCCGCAGGCACTTCGGTGGCCATGCCCCCTAACCACCAAAACAGATTTCGTCCAGTTCCCCACTACCTTTACCTAAACCCGCTTGCTGTGACTTGTCACTATCGCAAATATGTCTAGAAGGGTTACCAATCAAAAAACTGATTTTTTTTATACAAATATTATATGTTTATTATAGTGAATGGTTGTCACTTCCACCAACCCAATACGTGTGCTTGTTCCTATAAACTTCAGAAGGACCGGTCCATTTTCCAGTCTGAATGAACACAGCACATCATTCCACATTAATGTAAGGTCATGGAAGTGACACCAATTTGCCATAATAAACATACAATATTTGTCTTAAAATAAAACACACATTATTCACATATTACACTTGAATAGACCCACATATGTTAGCAACAGCTTATAAAGGGCTCATTTTGCCTAATAGTGGAAATCGCGTGGTAAGAGTCCATCTGCAGTTTATAGAAACGGGCCAAGCGTATTCATTTGGTGGAAACATAACTCTTACCAAAAATATACATTTATATTACAGTTTTTCTCCATTGGTTTGGCTCATTTCCTGAAACAGAAATTACATTCTCAAAATTCTAAGATCATTTGGCCGAACAGTCTAACAGTTCAGCACAACACCATAGCTCACTTTCGAAAGCTAATATCTCTCCCAAAACTTTTCAGTCATTCTTCAAAACTGAATTCCTCTCCCATATAAAGAGCCAGTGCCACAAAAATGACAAAGATCCTTTTCAATTGCTTTGGCTCATTTCTTGATACAGACCGGACGTTCTCAACACTCTGCTTTTGCCAAAATAACGTGGATGGTTTGGGCAACACTATGGTTAACCTGCAAAATCTCTTACCTCTCCCAAAACAGTTCACTCATGTGTCGAAAGTAAATTTCCTTCTCATTTAAACAGTCAGTACCCTAAAAATGATTTGTCATTGTGTAAGCACTGCCAGTCAGAATGTTTAGATGTTTTGTCACTTTGGCAAAATTGAAACATACCTCATGTCCACCTTTCAGTCTTAGCCCAGTCCTTAATTGACAATGGTTACTGTACTGTTTTTATCTAGCTAACAGAATACAATTGTATATAAAACTGAAAAAAAGAAATTGGATTTTAGGATAAGAGTAGCCTTCAAGGTTTGACATCACAAATTACACCCATACTGCCAAATCTACTCATGGTTCAAATCCCAGCGGTGCCTAGTGTGTGGGCTCTTTGTTTACTACTCCCTTGTCTTTGTAGACTGTTTTTTCTTGATCCAGGGAATTGTTTTGGCATGCTCCGCATCCCTGATGAACAGGGACAGGAATAGAGCTCAAGGCTCTGTGGCGCAATGGATAGCGCATTGGACTTCTAGATTAAGTAATGTGGGCATTCAAAGGTTGTGGGTTCGAGTCCCACCAGAGTCACTGTTAATTTAGATTTACAGGAAACTCTTCAAAATCATCTTGACAATGGAAGGATATGTTGTTACATGAAAAGGGTAAACACATTAAATTAGCCTTAAACAATCCCTCTGCATTTTCTCCTCCATTTTCCTGTGAGTTTTTGCCCCTTTGTTACTTTTTATTCGCATGACCTGCAGACATTGGCGTAGGAGCCGTGGCTTAGCTGACCAAAGCACCTGTCTCGTAAACAGGAGATCCTGCGTTCAAATCCCAGCGGTGCCTAGTGGCTTGGCTCTTCTAATCGCACATCTTTTCGTACTTGAAAGAAGGGTTTTGTTTTTATGCGTGTTCAAGAAACACCCAAGAAGTGAACATTGCTAATCACATCCTGCTTACCTGTACTGTCTTGCAATACTGAAGTGATGATGGATGTCAAGAAGTCCTTACAAAACACTGACTTTTGTGAAAAGTTTCACGTAAAAAACATTTTGTCAAGTTCGCAAACTGTTATTGTTGTATCAAAAACGAAGACCGTGACAGTTTTGAAATAAACTGACCAACAAATGCCTGACTATGCCCTAGTGCGGCCCTCGGTTCCCATACCCCTCAAGGTCAAAGGTGACCTCTTCCATGATTACCATCTCTTCTTAATTGTTTGTTTACTCCTTTGTTACTTGTCAGTCACAAATATCCCAAAACCGCTTATGACGATGGCGCCGTGGCTTAGCTGGTCAAAGCGCCTGTCTTGTAAACAGGAGACCCTGGGTGCAAATCCCAGCGGTGCCTGGGAACTTTGTGTGAATCCTTGGTGATCTTGAGACTAGGGAAACCTAGCCGTTGCCTCTCGACATGTAGTATTGCACAGTTTCTGAAATCTTTTAGACATGCTGGATGGGTATTAATCCTCGCAAAAGTTGGATGTGTGTGCAACGTGCCCCGGGAAGAACGTTGTAACGTGCAGGGGTAAGAGATATTCTCTAAACTTTGAGAAAAATACTCAACGGCGTTCTGTTGATTGAGATAGGGCTTCAACCTGTCGACTGCCCTCTGCCTCAACTTGACACTTTGTCATCATTGTTTTGGCCCCTTTTTTTTCAGTTACACGTGCTACAATCGATTCGGTTCCTGGCGCCATGGCTTAGCTGGTCAAAGTGCCTGTCTAGTAAACAGGAGATCCTGTGTTCGAATTCCAGCGGCGCCTAGTGTGTGGGCTCTTTGTTTACTACTCCCTTGTCTTTGTAGACTGTTTTTTTCTTGATCCAGGGAATTGTTTTGGCATGCTCCGCATCCCTGATGAACAGAGACAGGAATAGAGCTCAAGGCTCTGTGGCGCAATGGATAGCGCATTGGACTTCTAGATTAAGTAATGTGTGTTTTCAAAGGTTGTGGGTTCGAGTCCCACCAGAGTCGCAGTTAATTTAGATTTACAGGAAACTCTTCAAAATCATCTTGACAATGGAAGGATATGTTGTTACATGAAAAGGGTACACACATTAAATTAGCCTTAAACAATCCCTCTGCATTTTCTCTTCCATTTTACTGTGAGTTTTTGCCCCTTTGTTACTTTTCATTAGCATGACCTGCAGACATGGGCGTAGGCGCCGTGGCTTAGCTGGCTAAAGCACCTGTCTCGTAAACAGGAGATCCCGGGTTCAAATCCCAGCGGTGCCTAGTGGCTTGGCTCTTCTAATCGCACATCTTTTCGTACTTGAAAGAAGGGTTTTGTTTTTATGCATGTTCAAGAAACACCCAAGAAGTGAACATTGCTAATCACATCCTGCTTACCTGTACTGTCTTGCAATACTGAAGTGATGATGGATGTCAAGAAGTCCTTACAAAACACTGACTTTTGTGAAAAGTTTCACGTAAAAAACATTTTGTCAAGTTCGTAAACTGTTATTGTTGTATCAAAAACGAAGACTGTGACAGTTTTGAAATAAACTGACCAATAAATGCCTGACTATGCCCTAGTGCGGCCCTCGGTTCCCATACCCCTCAAGGTCAAAGGTGACCTCTTCCATGATTACCATCTCTTCTTAATTGTTTGTTTACTCCTTTGTTACTTGTCAGTCACAAATATCCCAAAACCGCTTTTGACGATGGCGCCGTGGCTTAGCTGGTCAAAGCGCCTGTCTTGTAAACAGGAGATCCTGGGTTCAAATCCCAGCGGTGCCTGGGAACTTTGTGTGAATCCTTGGTGATCTTGAGACTAGGGAAACCTAGCCGTTGCCTCTCGACATGTAGTATTGCACAGTTTCTGAAATCTTTTAGACATGCTGGATGGGTATTATTCCTCGCAAAAGTTGGATGTGTGTGCAACGTGCCCCGGGAAGAACGTTGTAACGTGCAGGGGTAAGAGATATTCTCTAAACTTTGAGAAAAATACTCAACGGCGTTCTGTTGATTGAGATAGGGCTTCAACCTGTCGACTGCCCTCTGCCTCAACTTGACACTTTGTCATCATTGTTTTGGCCCCTTATTTTTTTCAGTTACACGTGCTACAATCGATTTGGTTCCTGGCGCCGTGGCTTAGCTGGTCAAAGTGCCTGTCTAGTAAACAGGAGATCCTGGTTTCGAATCCCAGCGGCGCCTAGTGTGTGGGCTCTTTGTTTACTACTCCGTTGTTTTTGTAGACTGTTTTTTCTTGATCCAGGGAATTGTTTTGGCATGCTCCGCATCCCTGATGAACAGGGACAGGAATAGAGCTCAAGGCTCTGTGGCGCAATGGATAGCGCATTGGACCTCTAGATTAAGTAATGTGGGCATTCAAAGGTTGTGGGTTCGAGTCCCACCAGAGTCACAGTTAATTTAGATTTACAGGAAACTCTTCAAAATCATCTTGACAATAGAAGGATATGTTGTTACATGAAAAGGGTACACACATTAAATTAGCCTTAAACAATCCCTCTGCATTTTCTCCTCCATTTTACTGTGAGTTTTTGCCCCTTTGTTACTTTTCATTAGCATGACCTGCAGACATTGGCGTAGGCGCCGTGGCTTAGCTGGCCGAAGCACCTGTCTCGTAAACAGGAGATCCTGGGTTCAAATCCCAGCGGTGCCTAGTGGCTTGGCTCTTCTAATCGCACATCTTTTCGTACTTGAAAGAAGGGTTTTGTTTTTATGCATGTTCAAGAAACACCCAAGAAGTGAACATTGCTAATCACATCCTGCTTACCTGTACTGTCTTGCAATACTGAAGTGATGATGGATGTCAAGAAGTCCTTACAAAACACTGACTTTTGTGAAAAGTTTCACGTAAAAAACATTTTGTCAAGTTCGTAAACTGTTATTGTTGTATCAAAAACGAAGACCGTGACAGTTTTGAAATAAACTGACCAACAAATGCCTGACTATGCCCTAGTGCGGCCCTCGGTTCCCATACCCCTCAAGGTCAAAGGTGACCTCTTCCATGATTACCATCTCTTCTTAATTGTTTGTTCACTCCTTTGTTACTTGTCAGTCACAAATATCCCAAAACCGCTTATGACGATGGCGCCGTGGCTTAGCTGGTCAAAGCGCCTGTCTTGTAAACAGGAGATCCTGGGTTCAAATCCCAGCGGTGCCTGGGAACTTTGTGTGAATCCTTGGTGATCTTGAGACTAGGGAAACCTAGCCGTTGCCTCTCGACATGTAGTATTGCACAGTTTCTGAAATCTTTTAGACATGCTGGATGGGTATTAATCCTCGCAAAAGTTGGATGCGTGTGCAACGTGCCCCGGGAAGAACTTTGTAACGTGCAGGGGTAAGAGATATTCTCTAAACTTTGAGAAAAATACTCAACGGCGTTCTGTTGATTGAGATAGGGCTTCAACCTGTCGACTGCCCTCTGCCTCAACTTGACACTTTGTCATCATTGTTTTGGCCCCTTTTTTTTTAGTTACACGTGCTACAATCGATTCGGTTCCTGGCGCCATGGCTTAGCTGGTCAAAGTGCCTGTCTAGTAAACAGGAGATCCTGTGTTCGAATTCCAGCGGCGCCTAGTGTGTGGGCTCTTTGTTTACTACTCCCTTGTCTTTGTAGACTGTTTTTTTCTTGATCCAGGGAATTGTTTTGGCATGCTCCGCATCCCTGATGAACAGAGACAGGAATAGAGCTCAAGGCTCTGTGGCGCAATGGATAGCGCATTGGACTTCTAGATTAAGTAATGTGTGTATTCAAAGGTTGTGGGTTCGAGTCCGACCAGAGTCGCAGTTAATTTAGATTTACAGGAAACTCTTCAAAATCATCTTGACAATGGAAGGATATGTTGTTACATGAAAAGGGTACACACATTAAATTAGCCTTAAACAATCCCTCTGCATTTTCTCCTCCATTTTACTGTGAGTTTTTGCCCCTTTGTTACTTTACATTAGCATGACCTGCAGACATGGGCGTAGGCGCCGTGGCTTAGCTGGCTAAAGCACCTGTCTCGTAAACAGGAGATCCCGGGTTCAAATCCCAGCGGTGCGTAGTGGCTTGGCTCTTCTAATCGCACATCTTTTCGTACTTGAAAGAAGGGTTTAGTTTTTATGCATGTTCAAGAAACACCCAAGAAGTGAACATTGCTAATCACATCCTGCTTACCTGTACTGTCTTGCAATACTGAAGTGATGATGGATGTCAAGAAGTCCTTACAAAACACTGACTTTTGTGAAAAGTTTCACGTAAAAAACATTTTGTCAAGTTCGTAAACTGTTATTGTTGTATCAAAAACGAAGACCGTGACAGTTTTGAAATAAACTGACCAACAAATGCCTGACTATGCCCTAGTGCGGCCCTCGGTTCCCATACCCCTCAAGGTCAAAGGTGACCTCTTCCATGATTACCATCTCTTCTTAATTGTTTGTTTACTCCTTTGTTACTTGTCAGTCACAAATATCCCAAAACCGCTTTTGACGATGGCGCCGTGGCTTAGCTGGTCAAAGCGCCTGTCTTGTAAACAGGAGATCCTGGGTTCAAATCCCAGCGTTGCCTGGGAACTTTGTGTGAATCCTTGGTGATCTTGAGACTAGGGAAACCTAGCCGTTGCCTCTCGACATCTAGTTTTACTCATTACACAGTTTAAACTGCACAGTTTCTGAAATCTTTTAGACATGCTGGATGGGTATTAATCCTCGCAAAAGTTGGATGCGTTTGCAACGTGCCCCGGGAAGAACGTTGTAACGTGCAGGGGTAAGAGATATTCTCTAAACTTTGAGAAAAATACTCAACGGCGTTCTGTTGATTGAGATAGGGCTTCAACCTGTCGACTGCCCTCTGCCTCAACTTGACACTTTGTCATCATTGTTTTGGCCCCTTATTTTTTTCAGTTACACGTGCTACAATCGATTTGGTTCCTGGCGCCGTGGCTTAGCTGGTCAAAGTGCCTGTCTAGTAAACAGGAGATCCTGGGTTCGAATCCCAGCGGCGCCTAGTGTGTGGGCTCTTTGTTTACTACTCCGTTGTTTTTGTAGACTGTTTTTTCTTGATCCAGGGAATTGTTTTGGCATGCTCCGCATCCCTGATGAACAGGGACAGGAATAGAGCTCAAGGCTCTGTGGCGCAATGGATAGCGCATTGGACTTCTAGATTAAGTAATGTGGGTATTCAAAGGTTGTGGGTTCGAGTCCCACCAGAGTCGCAGTTAATTTAGATTTACAGGAAACTCTTCAAAATCATCTTGACAATGGAAGGATATGTTGTTACATGAAAAGGGTACACACATTAAATTAGCCTTAAACAATCCCTCTGCATTTTCTCCTCCATTTTACTGTGAGTTTTTGCCCCTTTGTTACTTTTCATTAGCATGACCTGCAGACATTGGCGTAGGCGCCGTGGCTTAGCTGGCCGAAGCACCTGTCTCGTAAACAGGAGATCCTGGGTTCAAATCTCAGCGGTGCCTAGTGGCTTGGCTCTTCTAATCGCACATCTTTTCGTACTTGAAAGAAGGGTTTAGTTTTTATGCATGTTCAAGAAACACCCAAGAAGTGAACATTGCTAATCACATCCTGCTTACCTGTACTGTCTTGCAATACTGAAGTGATGATGGATGTCAAGAAGTCCTTACAAAACACTGACTTTTGTGAAAAGTTTCACATAAAAAACATTTTGTCAAGTTCGTAAACTGTTATTGTTGTATCAAAAACGAAGACCGTGACAGTTTTGAAATAAACTGACCAACAAATGCCTGACTATGCCCTAGTGCGGCCCTCGGTTCCCATACCCCTCAAGGTCAAAGGTGACCTCTTCCATGATTACCATCTCTTCTTAATTGTTTGTTTACTCCTTTGTTACTTGTCAGTCACAAATATCCCAAAACCGCTTTTGACGATGGCGCCGTGGCTTAGCTGGTCAAAGCGCCTGTCTTGTAAACAGGAGATCCTGTGTTCAAATCCCAGCGGTGCCTGGGAACTTTGTGTGAATCCTTGGTGATCTTGAGACTAGGGAAACCTAGCCGTTGCCTCTCGACATCTAGTTTTACTCATTGCACAGTTTCTGAAATCTTTTAGACATGCTGGATGGGTATTAATCCTCGCAAAAGTTGGATGCGTGTGCAACGTGCCCCGGGAAGAACGTTGTAACGTGCAGGGGTAAGAGATATTCTCTAAACTTTGAGAAAAATACTCAACGGCGTTCTGTTGAATGAGATAGGGCTTCAACCTGTCGACTGCCCTCTGCCTCAACTTGACACTTTGTCATCATTGTTTTGGCCCATTTTTTTTCAGTTACACGTGCTACAATCGATTCGGTTTCTGGCGCCGTGGCTTAGCTGGTCACAGTGCCTGTCTAGTAAACAGGAGATCCTGGGTTCGCAATTCCAGCGGCGCCTAGTGTGTGGCCTCTTTGTTTACTACTCCCTTGTCTTTGTAGACTGTTTTTTTCTTGATCCTGGGAATTGTTTTGGCATGCTCCGCATCCCTGATGAACAGAGACAGGAATAGAGCTCAAGGCTCTGTGGCGCAATGGATAGCGCATTGGACTTCTAGATTAAGTAATGTGGGTATTCAAAGGTTGTGGGTTCGAGTCCCACCAGAGTCGCAGTTAATTTAGATTTACAGGAAACTCTTCAAAATCATCTTGACAATGGAAGGATATGTTGTTACATGAAAAGGGTACACACATTAAATTAGCCTTAAACAATCCCTCTGCATTTTCTCCTCCATTTTACTGTGAGTTTTTGCCCCTTTGTTACTTTACATTAGCATGACCTGCAGACATGGGCGTAGGCGCCGTGGCTTAGCTGGCTAAAGCACCTGTCTCGTAAACAGGAGATCCCGGGTTCAAATCCCAGCGGTGCCTAGTGTCTTGGCTCTTCTAATCGCACATCTTTTCGTACTTGAAAGAAGGGTTTAGTTTTTATGCATGTTCAAGAAACACCCAAGAAGTGAACATTGCTAATCACATCCTGCTTACCTGTACTGTCTTGCAATACTGAAGTGATGATGGATGTCAAGAAGTCCTTACAAAACACTGACTTTTGTGAAAAGTTTCACGTAAAAAACATTTTGTCAAGTTCGTAAACTGTTATTGTTGTATCAAAAACGAAGACCGTGACAGTTTTGAAATAAACTGACCAACAAATGCCTGACTATGCCCTAGTGCGGCCCTCGGTTCCCATACCCCTCAAGGTCAAAGGTGACCTCTTCCATGATTACCATCTCTTCTTAATTGTTTGTTTACTCCTTTGTTACTTGTCAGTCACAAATATCCCAAAACCGCTTTTGACGATGGCGCCGTGGCTTAGCTGGTCAAAGCGCCTGTCTTGTAAACAGGAGATCCTGGGTTCAAATCCCAGCGTTGCCTGGGAACTTTGTGTGAATCCTTGGTGATCTTGAGACTAGGGAAACCTAGCCGTTGCCTCTCGACATCTAGTTTTACTCATTACACAGTTTAAACTGCACAGTTTCTGAAATCTTTTAGACATGCTGGATGGGTATTAATCCTCGCAAAAGTTGGATGCGTTTGCAACGTGCCCCGGGAAGAACGTTGTAACGTGCAGGGGTAAGAGATATTCTCTAAACTTTGAGAAAAATACTCAACGGCGTTCTGTTGAATGAGATAGGGCTTCAACCTGTCGACTGCCCTCTGCCTCAACTTGACACTTTGTCATCATTGTTTTGGCCCATTTTTTTTCAGTTACACGTGCTACAATCGATTCGGTTTCTGGCGCCGTGGCTTAGCTGGTCACAGTGCCTGTCTAGTAAACAGGAGATCCTGGGTTCGCAATTCCAGCGGCGCCTAGTGTGTGGCCTCTTTGTTTACTACTCCCTTGTCTTTGTAGACTGTTTTTTTCTTGATCCTGGGAATTGTTTTGGCATGCTCCGCATCCCTGATGAACAGAGACAGGAATAGAGCTCAAGGCTCTGTGGCGCAATGGATAGCGAATTGGACTTCTAGATTAAGTAATGTGGGTATTCAAAGGTTGTGGGTTCGAGTCCCACCAGAGTCGCAGTTAATTTAGATTTACAGGAAACTCTTCAAAATCATCTTGACAATGGAAGGATATGTTGTTACATGAAAAGGGTACACACATTAAATTAGCCTTAAACAATCCCTCTGCATTTTCTCCTCCATTTTACTGTGAGTTTTTGCCCCTTTGTTACTTTACATTAGCATGACCTGCAGACATGGGCGTAGGCGCCGTGGCTTAGCTGGCTAAAGCACCTGTCTCGTAAACAGGAGATCCCGGGTTCAAATCCCAGCGGTGCCTAGTGGCTTGGCTCTTCTAATCGCACATCTTTTCGTACTTGAAAGAAGGGTTTAGTTTTTATGCATGTTCAAGAAACACCCAAGAAGTGAACATTGCTAATCACATCCTGCTTACCTGTACTGTCTTGCAATACTGAAGTGATGATGGATGTCAAGAAGTCCTTACAAAACACTGACTTTTGTGAAAAGTTTCACGTAAAAAACATTTTGTCAAGTTCGTAAACTGTTATTGTTGTATCAAAAACGAAGACCGTGACAGTTTTGAAATAAACTGACCAACAAATGCCTGACTATGCCCTAGTGCGGCCCTCGGTTCCCATACCCCTCAAGGTCAAAGGTGACCTCTTCCATGATTACCATCTCTTCTTAATTGTTTGTTTACTCCTTTGTTACTTGTCAGTCACAAATATCCCAAAACCGCTTTTGACGATGGCGCCGTGGCTTAGCTGGTCAAAGCGCCTGTCTTGTAAACAGGAGATCCTGGGTTCAAATCCCAGCGGTGCCTGGGAACTTTGTGTGAATCCTTGGTGATCTTGAGACTAGGGAAACCTAGCCGTTGCCTCTCGACATGTAGTATTGCACAGTTTCTGAAATCTTTTAGACATGCTGGATGGGTATTATTCCTCGCAAAAGTTGGATGTGTGTGCAACGTGCCCCGGGAAGAACGTTGTAACGTGCAGGGGTAAGAGATATTCTCTAAACTTTGAGAAAAATACTCAACGGCGTTCTGTTGATTGAGATAGGGCTTCAACCTGTCGACTGCCCTCTGCCTCAACTTGACACTTTGTCATCATTGTTTTGGCCCCTTATTTTTTTCAGTTACACGTGCTACAATCGATTTGGTTCCTGGCGCCGTGGCTTAGCTGGTCAAAGTGCCTGTCTAGTAAACAGGAGATCCTGGTTTCGAATCCCAGCGGCGCCTAGTGTGTGGGCTCTTTGTTTACTACTCCGTTGTTTTTGTAGACTGTTTTTTCTTGATCCAGGGAATTGTTTTGGCATGCTCCGCATCCCTGATGAACAGGGACAGGAATAGAGCTCAAGGCTCTGTGGCGCAATGGATAGCGCATTGGACTTCTAGATTAAGTAATGTGGGCATTCAAAGGTTGTGGGTTCGAGTCCTACCAGAGTCACAGTTAATTTAGATTTACAGGAAACTCTTCAAAATCATCTTGACAATAGAAGGATATGTTGTTACATGAAAAGGGTACACACATTAAATTAGCCTTAAACAATCCCTCTGCATTTTCTCCTCCATTTTACTGTGAGTTTTTGCCCCTTTGTTACTTTTCATTAGCATGACCTGCAGACATTGGCGTAGGCGCCGTGGCTTAGCTGGCCGAAGCACCTGTCTCGTAAACAGGAGATCCTGGGTTCAAATCCCAGCGGTGCCTAGTGGCTTGGCTCTTCTAATCGCACATCTTTTCGTACTTGAAAGAAGGGTTTTGTTTTTATGCATGTTCAAGAAACACCCAAGAAGTGAACATTGCTAATCACATCCTGCTTACCTGTACTGTCTTGCAATACTGAAGTGATGATGGATGTCAAGAAGTCCTTACAAAACACTGACTTTTGTGAAAAGTTTCACGTAAAAAACATTTTGTCAAGTTCGTAAACTGTTATTGTTGTATCAAAAACGAAGACCGTGACAGTTTTGAAATAAACTGACCAACAAATGCCTGACTATGCCCTAGTGCGGCCCTCGGTTCCCATACCCCTCAAGGTCAAAGGTGACCTCTTCCATGATTACCATCTCTTCTTAATTGTTTGTTTACTCCTTTGTTACTTGTCAGTCACAAATATCCCAAAACCGCTTTTGACGATGGCGCCGTGGCTTAGCTGGTCAAAGCGCCTGTCTTGTAAACAGGAGATCCTGGGTTCAAATCCCAGTGGTGCCTGGGAACTTTGTGTGAATCCTTGGTGATCTTGAGACTAGGGAAACCTAGCCGTTGCCTCTCGACATGTAGTATTGCACAGTTTCTGAAATCTTTTAGACATGCTGGATGGGTATTATTTCTCGCAATAGTTGGATGTGTGTGCAACGTGCCCCGGGAAGAACGTTGTAACGTGCAGGGGTAAGAGATATTCTCTAAACTTTGAGAAAAATACTCAACGGCGTTCTGTTGATTGAGATAGGGCTTCAACCTGTCGACTGCCCTCTGCCTCAACTTGACACTTTGTCATCATTGTTTTGGCCCCTTATTTTTTTCAGTTACACGTGCTACAATCGATTTGGTTCCTGGCGCCGTGGCTTAGCTGGTCAAAGTGCCTGTCTAGTAAACAGGAGATCCTGGGTTCGAATCCCAGCGGCGCCTAGTGTGTGGGCTCTTTGTTTACTACTCCGTTGTTTTTGTAGACTGTTTTTTCTTGATCCAGGGAATTGTTTTGGCATGCTCCGCATCCCTGATGAACAGGGACAGGAATAGAGCTCAAGGCTCTGTGGCGCAATGGATAGCGCATTGGACTTCTAGATTAAGTAATGTGGGTATTCAAAGGTTGTGGGTTCGAGTCCCACCAGAGTCGCAGTTAATTTAGATTTACAGGAAACTCTTCAAAATCATCTTGACAATGGAAGGATATGTTGTTACATGAAAAGGGTACACACATTAAATTAGCCTTAAACAATCCCTCTGCATTTTCTCCTCCATTTTACTGTGAGTTTTTGCCCCTTTGTTACTTTTCATTAGCATGACCTGCAGACATTGGCGTAGGCGCCGTGGCTTAGCTGGCCGAAGCACCTGTCTCGTAAACAGGAGATCCTGGGTTCAAATCTCAGCGGTGCCTAGTGGCTTGGCTCTTCTAATCGCACATCTTTTCGTACTTGAAAGAAGGGTTTAGTTTTTATGCATGTTCAAGAAACACCCAAGAAGTGAACATTGCTAATCACATCCTGCTTACCTGTACTGTCTTGCAATACTGAAGTGATGATGGATGTCAAGAAGTCCTTACAAAACACTGACTTTTGTGAAAAGTTTCACATAAAAAACATTTTGTCAAGTTCGTAAACTGTTATTGTTGTATCAAAAACGAAGACCGTGACAGTTTTGAAATAAACTGACCAACAAATGCCTGACTATGCCCTAGTGCGGCCCTCGGTTCCCATACCCCTCAAGGTCAAAGGTGACCTCTTCCATGATTACCATCTCTTCTTAATTGTTTGTTTACTCCTTTGTTACTTGTCAGTCACAAATATCCCAAAACCGCTTTTGACGATGGCGCCGTGGCTTAGCTGGTCAAAGCGCCTGTCTTGTAAACAGGAGATCCTGTGTTCAAATCCCAGCGGTGCCTGGGAACTTTGTGTGAATCCTTGGTGATCTTGAGACTAGGGAAACCTAGCCGTTGCCTCTCGACATCTAGTTTTACTCATTGCACAGTTTCTGAAATCTTTTAGACATGCTGGATGGGTATTAATCCTCGCAAAAGTTGGATGCGTGTGCAACGTGCCCCGGGAAGAACGTTGTAACGTGCAGGGGTAAGAGATATTCTCTAAACTTTGAGAAAAATACTCAACGGCGTTCTGTTGAATGAGATAGGGCTTCAACCTGTCGACTGCCCTCTGCCTCAACTTGACACTTTGTCATCATTGTTTTGGCCCATTTTTTTTCAGTTACACGTGCTACAATCGATTCGGTTTCTGGCGCCGTGGCTTAGCTGGTCACAGTGCCTGTCTAGTAAACAGGAGATCCTGGGTTCGCAATTCCAGCGGCGCCTAGTGTGTGGCCTCTTTGTTTACTACTCCCTTGTCTTTGTAGACTGTTTTTTTCTTGATCCTGGGAATTGTTTTGGCATGCTCCGCATCCCTGATGAACAGAGACAGGAATAGAGCTCAAGGCTCTGTGGCGCAATGGATAGCGCATTGGACTTCTAGATTAAGTAATGTGGGTATTCAAAGGTTGTGGGTTCGAGTCCCACCAGAGTCGCAGTTAATTTAGATTTACAGGAAACTCTTCAAAATCATCTTGACAATGGAAGGATATGTTGTTACATGAAAAGGGTACACACATTAAATTAGCCTTAAACAATCCCTCTGCATTTTCTCCTCCATTTTACTGTGAGTTTTTGCCCCTTTGTTACTTTACATTAGCATGACCTGCAGACATGGGCGTAGGCGCCGTGACTTAGCTGGCTAAAGCACCTGTCTCGTAAACAGGAGATCCCGGGTTCAAATCCCAGCGGTGCCTAGTGTCTTGGCTCTTCTAATCGCACATCTTTTCGTACTTGAAAGAAGGGTTTAGTTTTTATGCATGTTCAAGAAACACCCAAGAAGTGAACATTGCTAATCACATCCTGCTTACCTGTACTGTCTTGCAATACTGAAGTGATGATGGATGTCAAGAAGTCCTTACAAAACACTGACTTTTGTGAAAAGTTTCACGTAAAAAACATTTTGTCAAGTTCGTAAACTGTTATTGTTGTATCAAAAACGAAGACCGTGACAGTTTTGAAATAAACTGACCAACAAATGCCTGACTATGCCCTAGTGCGGCCCTCGGTTCCCATACCCCTCAAGGTCAAAGGTGACCTCTTCCATGATTACCATCTCTTCTTAATTGTTTGTTTACTCCTTTGTTACTTGTCAGTCACAAATATCCCAAAACCGCTTTTGACGATGGCGCCGTGGCTTAGCTGGTCAAAGCGCCTGTCTTGTAAACAGGAGATCCTGGGTTCAAATCCCAGCGTTGCCTGGGAACTTTGTGTGAATCCTTGGTGATCTTGAGACTAGGGAAACCTAGCCGTTGCCTCTCGACATGTAGTATTGCACAGTTTCTGAAATCTTTTAGACATGCTGGATGGGTATTATTCCTCGCAAAAGTTGGATGTGTGTGCAACGTGCCCCGGGAAGAACGTTGTAACGTGCAGGGGTAAGAGATATTCTCTAAACTTTGAGAAAAATACTCAACGGCGTTCTGTTGATTGAGATAGGGCTTCAACCTGTCGACTGCCCTCTGCCTCAACTTGACACTTTGTCATCATTGTTTTGGCCCCTTATTTTTTTCAGTTACACGTGCTACAATCGATTTGGTTCCTGGCGCCGTGGCTTAGCTGGTCAAAGTGCCTGTCTAGTAAACAGGAGATCCTGGTTTCGAATCCCAGCGGCGCCTAGTGTGTGGGCTCTTTGTTTACTACTCCGTTGTTTTTGTAGACTGTTTTTTCTTGATCCAGGGAATTGTTTTGGCATGCTCCGCATCCCTGATGAACAGGGACAGGAATAGAGCTCAAGGCTCTGTGGCGCAATGGATAGCGCATTGGACCTCTAGATTAAGTAATGTGGGCATTCAAAGGTTGTGGGTTCGAGTCCCACCAGAGTCACAGTTAATTTAGATTTACAGGAAACTCTTCAAAATCATCTTGACAATAGAAGGATATGTTGTTACATGAAAAGGGTACACACATTAAATTAGCCTTAAACAATCCCTCTGCATTTTCTCCTCCATTTTACTGTGAGTTTTTGCCCCTTTGTTACTTTTCATTAGCATGACCTGCAGACATTGGCGTAGGCGCCGTGGCTTAGCTGGCCGAAGCACCTGTCTCGTAAACAGGAGATCCTGGGTTCAAATCCCAGCGGTGCCTAGTGGCTTGGCTCTTCTAATCGCACATCTTTTCGTACTTGAAAGAAGGGTTTTGTTTTTATGCATGTTCAAGAAACACCCAAGAAGTGAACATTGCTAATCACATCCTGCTTACCTGTACTGTCTTGCAATACTGAAGTGATGATGGATGTCAAGAAGTCCTTACAAAACACTGACTTTTGTGAAAAGTTTCACGTAAAAAACATTTTGTCAAGTTCGTAAACTGTTATTGTTGTATCAAAAACGAAGACCGTGACAGTTTTGAAATAAACTGACCAACAAATGCCTGACTATGCCCTAGTGCGGCCCTCGGTTCCCATACCCCTCAAGGTCAAAGGTGACCTCTTCCATGATTACCATCTCTTCTTAATTGTTTGTTCACTCCTTTGTTACTTGTCAGTCACAAATATCCCAAAACCGCTTATGACGATGGCGCCGTGGCTTAGCTGGTCAAAGCGCCTGTCTTGTAAACAGGAGATCCTGGGTTCAAATCCCAGCGGTGCCTGGGAACTTTGTGTGAATCCTTGGTGATCTTGAGACTAGGGAAACCTAGCCGTTGCCTCTCGACATGTAGTATTGCACAGTTTCTGAAATCTTTTAGACATGCTGGATGGGTATTAATCCTCGCAAAAGTTGGATGCGTGTGCAACGTGCCCCGGGAAGAACTTTGTAACGTGCAGGGGTAAGAGATATTCTCTAAACTTTGAGAAAAATACTCAACGGCGTTCTGTTGATTGAGATAGGGCTTCAACCTGTCGACTGCCCTCTGCCTCAACTTGACACTTTGTCATCATTGTTTTGGCCCCTTTTTTTTTAGTTACACGTGCTACAATCGATTCGGTTCCTGGCGCCATGGCTTAGCTGGTCAAAGTGCCTGTCTAGTAAACAGGAGATCCTGTGTTCGAATTCCAGCGGCGCCTAGTGTGTGGGCTCTTTGTTTACTACTCCCTTGTCTTTGTAGACTGTTTTTTTCTTGATCCAGGGAATTGTTTTGGCATGCTCCGCATCCCTGATGAACAGAGACAGGAATAGAGCTCAAGGCTCTGTGGCGCAATGGATAGCGCATTGGACTTCTAGATTAAGTAATGTGTGTATTCAAAGGTTGTGGGTTCGAGTCCGACCAGAGTCGCAGTTAATTTAGATTTACAGGAAACTCTTCAAAATCATCTTGACAATGGAAGGATATGTTGTTACATGAAAAGGGTACACACATTAAATTAGCCTTAAACAATCCCTCTGCATTTTCTCCTCCATTTTACTGTGAGTTTTTGCCCCTTTGTTACTTTACATTAGCATGACCTGCAGACATGGGCGTAGGCGCCGTGGCTTAGCTGGCTAAAGCACCTGTCTCGTAAACAGGAGATCCCGGGTTCAAATCCCAGCGGTGCGTAGTGGCTTGGCTCTTCTAATCGCACATCTTTTCGTACTTGAAAGAAGGGTTTAGTTTTTATGCATGTTCAAGAAACACCCAAGAAGTGAACATTGCTAATCACATCCTGCTTACCTGTACTGTCTTGCAATACTGAAGTGATGATGGATGTCAAGAAGTCCTTACAAAACACTGACTTTTGTGAAAAGTTTCACGTAAAAAACATTTTGTCAAGTTCGTAAACTGTTATTGTTGTATCAAAAACGAAGACCGTGACAGTTTTGAAATAAACTGACCAACAAATGCCTGACTATGCCCTAGTGCGGCCCTCGGTTCCCATACCCCTCAAGGTCAAAGGTGACCTCTTCCATGATTACCATCTCTTCTTAATTGTTTGTTTACTCCTTTGTTACTTGTCAGTCACAAATATCCCAAAACCGCTTTTGACGATGGCGCCGTGGCTTAGCTGGTCAAAGCGCCTGTCTTGTAAACAGGAGATCCTGGGTTCAAATCCCAGCGTTGCCTGGGAACTTTGTGTGAATCCTTGGTGATCTTGAGACTAGGGAAACCTAGCCGTTGCCTCTCGACATCTAGTTTTACTCATTACACAGTTTAAACTGCACAGTTTCTGAAATCTTTTAGACATGCTGGATGGGTATTAATCCTCGCAAAAGTTGGATGCGTTTGCAACGTGCCCCGGGAAGAACGTTGTAACGTGCAGGGGTAAGAGATATTCTCTAAACTTTGAGAAAAATACTCAACGGCGTTCTGTTGATTGAGATAGGGCTTCAACCTGTCGACTGCCCTCTGCCTCAACTTGACACTTTGTCATCATTGTTTTGGCCCCTTATTTTTTTCAGTTACACGTGCTACAATCGATTTGGTTCCTGGCGCCGTGGCTTAGCTGGTCAAAGTGCCTGTCTAGTAAACAGGAGATCCTGGGTTCGAATCCCAGCGGCGCCTAGTGTGTGGGCTCTTTGTTTACTACTCCGTTGTTTTTGTAGACTGTTTTTTCTTGATCCAGGGAATTGTTTTGGCATGCTCCGCATCCCTGATGAACAGGGACAGGAATAGAGCTCAAGGCTCTGTGGCGCAATGGATAGCGCATTGGACTTCTAGATTAAGTAATGTGGGTATTCAAAGGTTGTGGGTTCGAGTCCCACCAGAGTCGCAGTTAATTTAGATTTACAGGAAACTCTTCAAAATCATCTTGACAATGGAAGGATATGTTGTTACATGAAAAGGGTACACACATTAAATTAGCCTTAAACAATCCCTCTGCATTTTCTCCTCCATTTTACTGTGAGTTTTTGCCCCTTTGTTACTTTTCATTAGCATGACCTGCAGACATTGGCGTAGGCGCCGTGGCTTAGCTGGCCGAAGCACCTGTCTCGTAAACAGGAGATCCTGGGTTCAAATCTCAGCGGTGCCTAGTGGCTTGGCTCTTCTAATCGCACATCTTTTCGTACTTGAAAGAAGGGTTTAGTTTTTATGCATGTTCAAGAAACACCCAAGAAGTGAACATTGCTAATCACATCCTGCTTACCTGTACTGTCTTGCAATACTGAAGTGATGATGGATGTCAAGAAGTCCTTACAAAACACTGACTTTTGTGAAAAGTTTCACATAAAAAACATTTTGTCAAGTTCGTAAACTGTTATTGTTGTATCAAAAACGAAGACCGTGACAGTTTTGAAATAAACTGACCAACAAATGCCTGACTATGCCCTAGTGCGGCCCTCGGTTCCCATACCCCTCAAGGTCAAAGGTGACCTCTTCCATGATTACCATCTCTTCTTAATTGTTTGTTTACTCCTTTGTTACTTGTCAGTCACAAATATCCCAAAACCGCTTTTGACGATGGCGCCGTGGCTTAGCTGGTCAAAGCGCCTGTCTTGTAAACAGGAGATCCTGTGTTCAAATCCCAGCGGTGCCTGGGAACTTTGTGTGAATCCTTGGTGATCTTGAGACTAGGGAAACCTAGCCGTTGCCTCTCGACATCTAGTTTTACTCATTGCACAGTTTCTGAAATCTTTTAGACATGCTGGATGGGTATTAATCCTCGCAAAAGTTGGATGCGTGTGCAACGTGCCCCGGGAAGAACGTTGTAACGTGCAGGGGTAAGAGATATTCTCTAAACTTTGAGAAAAATACTCAACGGCGTTCTGTTGAATGAGATAGGGCTTCAACCTGTCGACTGCCCTCTGCCTCAACTTGACACTTTGTCATCATTGTTTTGGCCCATTTTTTTTCAGTTACACGTGCTACAATCGATTCGGTTTCTGGCGCCGTGGCTTAGCTGGTCACAGTGCCTGTCTAGTAAACAGGAGATCCTGGGTTCGCAATTCCAGCGGCGCCTAGTGTGTGGCCTCTTTGTTTACTACTCCCTTGTCTTTGTAGACTGTTTTTTTCTTGATCCTGGGAATTGTTTTGGCATGCTCCGCATCCCTGATGAACAGAGACAGGAATAGAGCTCAAGGATCTGTGGCGCAATGGATAGCGCATTGGACTTCTAGATTAAGTAATGTGGGTATTCAAAGGTTGTGGGTTCGAGTCCCACCAGAGTCGCAGTTAATTTAGATTTACAGGAAACTCTTCAAAATCATCTTGACAATGGAAGGATATGTTGTTACATGAAAAGGGTACACACATTAAATTAGCCTTAAACAATCCCTCTGCATTTTCTCCTCCATTTTACTGTGAGTTTTTGCCCCTTTGTTACTTTACATTAGCATGACCTGCAGACATGGGCGTAGGCGCCGTGGCTTAGCTGGCTAAAGCACCTGTCTCGTAAACAGGAGATCCCGGGTTCAAATCCCAGCGGTGCCTAGTGTCTTGGCTCTTCTAATCGCACATCTTTTCGTACTTGAAAGAAGGGTTTAGTTTTTATGCATGTTCAAGAAACACCCAAGAAGTGAACATTGCTAATCACATCCTGCTTACCTGTACTGTCTTGCAATACTGAAGTGATGATGGATGTCAAGAAGTCCTTACAAAACACTGACTTTTGTGAAAAGTTTCACGTAAAAAACATTTTGTCAAGTTCGTAAACTGTTATTGTTGTATCAAAAACGAAGACCGTGACAGTTTTGAAATAAACTGACCAACAAATGCCTGACTATGCCCTAGTGCGGCCCTCGGTTCCCATACCCCTCAAGGTCAAAGGTGACCTCTTCCATGATTACCATCTCTTCTTAATTGTTTGTTTACTCCTTTGTTACTTGTCAGTCACAAATATCCCAAAACCGCTTTTGACGATGGCGCCGTGGCTTAGCTGGTCAAAGCGCCTGTCTTGTAAACAGGAGATCCTGGGTTCAAATCCCAGCGTTGCCTGGGAACTTTGTGTGAATCCTTGGTGATCTTGAGACTAGGGAAACCTAGCCGTTGCCTCTCGACATCTAGTTTTACTCATTACACAGTTTAAACTGCACAGTTTCTGAAATCTTTTAGACATGCTGGATGGGTATTAATCCTCGCAAAAGTTGGATGCGTTTGCAACGTGCCCCGGGAAGAACGTTGTAACGTGCAGGGGTAAGAGATATTCTCTAAACTTTGAGAAAAATACTCAACGGCGTTCTGTTGAATGAGATAGGGCTTCAACCTGTCGACTGCCCTCTGCCTCAACTTGACACTTTGTCATCATTGTTTTGGCCCATTTTTTTTCAGTTACACGTGCTACAATCGATTCGGTTTCTGGCGCCGTGGCTTAGCTGGTCACAGTGCCTGTCTAGTAAACAGGAGATCCTGGGTTCGCAATTCCAGCGGCGCCTAGTGTGTGGCCTCTTTGTTTACTACTCCCTTGTCTTTGTAGACTGTTTTTTTCTTGATCCTGGGAATTGTTTTGGCATGCTCCGCATCCCTGATGAACAGAGACAGGAATAGAGCTCAAGGCTCTGTGGCGCAATGGATAGCGCATTGGACTTCTAGATTAAGTAATGTGGGTATTCAAAGGTTGTGGGTTCGAGTCCCACCAGAGTCGCAGTTAATTTAGATTTACAGGAAACTCTTCAAAATCATCTTGACAATGGAAGGATATGTTGTTACATGAAAAGGGTACACACATTAAATTAGCCTTAAACAATCCCTCTGCATTTTCTCCTCCATTTTACTGTGAGTTTTTGCCCCTTTGTTACTTTACATTAGCATGACCTGCAGACATGGGCGTAGGCGCCGTGGCTTAGCTGGCTAAAGCACCTGTCTCGTAAACAGGAGATCCCGGGTTCAAATCCCAGCGGTGCCTAGTGGCTTGGCTCTTCTAATCGCACATCTTTTCGTACTTGAAAGAAGGGTTTAGTTTTTATGCATGTTCAAGAAACACCCAAGAAGTGAACATTGCTAATCACATCCTGCTTACCTGTACTGTCTTGCAATACTGAAGTGATGATGGATGTCAAGAAGTCCTTACAAAACACTGACTTTTGTGAAAAGTTTCACGTAAAAAACATTTTGTCAAGTTCGTAAACTGTTATTGTTGTATCAAAAACGAAGACCGTGACAGTTTTGAAATAAACTGACCAACAAATGCCTGACTATGCCCTAGTGCGGCCCTCGGTTCCCATACCCCTCAAGGTCAAAGGTGACCTCTTCCATGATTACCATCTCTTCTTAATTGTTTGTTTACTCCTTTGTTACTTGTCAGTCACAAATATCCCAAAACCGCTTTTGACGATGGCGCCGTGGCTTAGCTGGTCAAAGCGCCTGTCTTGTAAACAGGAGATCCTGGGTTCAAATCCCAGCGGTGCCTGGGAACTTTGTGTGAATCCTTGGTGATCTTGAGACTAGGGAAACCTAGCCGTTGCCTCTCGACATGTAGTATTGCACAGTTTCTGAAATCTTTTAGACATGCTGGATGGGTATTATTCCTCGCAAAAGTTGGATGTGTGTGCAACGTGCCCCGGGAAGAACGTTGTAACGTGCAGGGGTAAGAGATATTCTCTAAACTTTGAGAAAAATACTCAACGGCGTTCTGTTGATTGAGATAGGGCTTCAACCTGTCGACTGCCCTCTGCCTCAACTTGACACTTTGTCATCATTGTTTTGGCCCCTTATTTTTTTCAGTTACACGTGCTACAATCGATTTGGTTCCTGGCGCCGTGGCTTAGCTGGTCAAAGTGCCTGTCTAGTAAACAGGAGATCCTGGTTTCGAATCCCAGCGGCGCCTAGTGTGTGGGCTCTTTGTTTACTACTCCGTTGTTTTTGTAGACTGTTTTTTCTTGATCCAGGGAATTGTTTTGGCATGCTCCGCATCCCTGATGAACAGGGACAGGAATAGAGCTCAAGGCTCTGTGGCGCAATGGATAGCGCATTGGACTTCTAGATTAAGTAATGTGGGCATTCAAAGGTTGTGGGTTCGAGTCCTACCAGAGTCACAGTTAATTTAGATTTACAGGAAACTCTTCAAAATCATCTTGACAATAGAAGGATATGTTGTTACATGAAAAGGGTACACACATTAAATTAGCCTTAAACAATCCCTCTGCATTTTCTCCTCCATTTTACTGTGAGTTTTTGCCCCTTTGTTACTTTTCATTAGCATGACCTGCAGACATTGGCGTAGGCGCCGTGGCTTAGCTGGCCGAAGCACCTGTCTCGTAAACAGGAGATCCTGGGTTCAAATCCCAGCGGTGCCTAGTGGCTTGGCTCTTCTAATCGCACATCTTTTCGTACTTGAAAGAAGGGTTTTGTTTTTATGCATGTTCAAGAAACACCCAAGAAGTGAACATTGCTAATCACATCCTGCTTACCTGTACTGTCTTGCAATACTGAAGTGATGATGGATGTCAAGAAGTCCTTACAAAACACTGACTTTTGTGAAAAGTTTCACGTAAAAAACATTTTGTCAAGTTCGTAAACTGTTATTGTTGTATCAAAAACGAAGACCGTGACAGTTTTGAAATAAACTGACCAACAAATGCCTGACTATGCCCTAGTGCGGCCCTCGGTTCCCATACCCCTCAAGGTCAAAGGTGACCTCTTCCATGATTACCATCTCTTCTTAATTGTTTGTTTACTCCTTTGTTACTTGTCAGTCACAAATATCCCAAAACCGCTTTTGACGATGGCGCCGTGGCTTAGCTGGTCAAAGCGCCTGTCTTGTAAACAGGAGATCCTGGGTTCAAATCCCAGTGGTGCCTGGGAACTTTGTGTGAATCCTTGGTGATCTTGAG